>CM046955.1:63914833-64299885 GCA_025698515.1 Gossypium sturtianum
AAGCTACATCAGATGAATATTAAGTTAATGGTTTCTCAATGGTAACATTAATCATACATTTATATGGTGCAATTAGAAAGTGTAACGCCCCAAAGTTTATATTTTTGCTTCTGCAATTAATTGACACAACTGTGTATCTGCTTCAGTGGTTTTGTGTTCTGGGTGTATGTGAGAGGTCCTAAGTTCAAGCATTTCATTTGGCAAATTTTGGTATTTTTCTGAATTAAGCCCTATCTCTGTTCAATGGGCTTATATTAAATTAATTGTAAGATCATATCAGAATGGGCCTGCTGGTCTTGTGGTTAGGTGGAATGTTAGTCTGCTGAAGGTCCTGTGTTCGAATCCCTGCGCGAGCGTGGGAAATTATTTTTGTTCGTTTCTGAGAAAGAGTTTTAAATGAGTTAGAACTCTGAGTAGTGGGATAAGGGGGAGATAATTAAGGGATTTAGGAGGGATTATCAAATCTTCTTTTTTATTTTATTTATTCTTTTCTTTTCTGTTTCAAGTTTTCCCCAAAAATCCTATCGCCCCTTTCCCTTGCTTTCCCTGCTGATTTTTCCCTTTTGCTAAACTCTCCCTCTTCCTTGTCGCTTTTCTCCCCTCACTGTTGCCAACGAACCTTTCTTTCTTTTTCTTTCGCGCTTCTCCTTCGCATCTTGTTTGGTGGACGTTCTCATATTAGTAAGTGTTGGGTTAATTGGTGAGTGTTAACTTACGATTGATTTTTGATTATCGTTTCGGCAATTGTTGGTATAGGTGAAGGCTACGAAAAGTAGATTCACTTCGATTGATTGGACAAAGGCTTTGGACGGCGGTAAGTTGAGGTTTTGTTGAATTGTCATTGTCAAGTCGTTACTAAATCCTCTAAATCAGTGTTGGTTAATTTGGTTTTTAGGTTCTGGTGGTCTTGGGAGTGGTGGTACAGCGAATCGATAACAGGTGTGTACTCGATTGTACAAAAAATGAGATTTTAGCAAAAGCTGATAACCTCACTGTCGACGCTACACGGGCGTGTGGTCGCCCGTGTGGAAGGCCGTGTGACACAACACGACTGTGTGATCGACGAGGCCAGGCCGTGCGCTCAAGACACGGCCGTGTGATGGCCAGGTGGGCTGTGTGCGACACACAGGCTAGACTGATTTGGGTTGTGTGGGCCACACGGGCGTTTGGGATTTTGGGCCAGGCTGTGTGATCCACACGGCCAAGGCAAATTTGGGCCGTGTGGGCCACACAGGTAGACCACATGGGCGTTTGAGCCTATTTTTATTAAAATGTTTGCTAAGGTTGCACGTGTCACCCAAGTCGACTGTGAACCTTCCATAGGGTTGCTAAGCACTTCTTAGACCCGTAACTGTCTGTTATTGATTATATGAATTACATACTGAGCATGTTATATACCAGAATGTATACTGAACTGTATGTGTATCTGATAGACTCGCTATAGCATGACATATTATTGTATGTTGTATTACATTGGGTTGGGGTTGATATTATTCGGAGGAAGTGTACTGAAAGGCTTTCAAGCCTAATATACTGGCAGCTCAGCTGCAAATTACTGTTTTGTGCTGTAACATCCCAAATATGGGGTTATTTGGAATTTGATTATTTTTTATATTGTTAATGGAAGAATAGAACTTAATTTAAGGCTTTGAGTGTGCCCGGTTTGATAGAAAAATTTCAGTTTTAATTTTAAAAGAAGGGAGCCTTAGCAAGTGGGTGTTATAAGAATAAACGTGGGTAATTTAACACTAATTAGGCCTTGGATAAGTGGCAAAAAGAAGCCCACTTAGGAGCTAGCATGTGACGCCACATCAAGAGGAAGGGAGAGCCTTGGTTCGAGTCACAAGGATCCCTCTTTTTGCATTATGGATGGACGGCACATGTGGAGAGTTTTTCTCTCCTTGGATTCTTTTTATTTTGGATAATAAAGGGGTTAATATTATTATTATTAAGGGATAATTTAAGCACTTTAAATTGGTTTTAATTTGCTTAAAATTGGTGATAATAAGAGGATAAAAGAAGATATTAGTTGGATTATTATTGGATTAAGAGGGGATTAATTCAATTAAGTTTGAATTAAATTGAATGGGTGGCTTGGAGCAAAATAAGGTAATGGCCGAATTTTAAACTCCTTGGAGGAGTAGTGTGGACGGCAATGCTACTAGAAGGGGTGCCGAATGTCTATAAAAGGGAGCAACCTAGCACCATTCTCTTCTTTTTCTTCATTTTGCTACTTGCCGAAATCTCTTAAGCCCTCTTCATTCTTCTTTTTTATTTTTTCCAGCCTCCCAAACCCCTTTAGCCTTGAAACTTCTATTCCTCTCATCTCCATTATTTTCTTTCCTTCAATAAGCCGAATACACCCCCTTGAAGTGCCGAATCTCACACTCCTCCTTGGCAGCGTGGTTAGCCAGAATACTAAAGGAAGTATAAGACCTGCGAAAGTTAGCTCTCAATCGGTTTGAGGAAGGTAAGAAGGGACATAGCCGAATGGTTTTGTTATTCTCTTTATGATTCTGTCGATTTAAGCATGGGGAAAACAGGAGTCCGGCACAAGACTGATAGTTGGCTTATCTTTTGTCTAAACCGAAATGTTGTAGGGACTCTAAGATATTTGGAATCAGGCGATCAAGGTTCCATCTTCTACCAACCGAATTTGGTAAGTGTAGGTAAGGCTTATATTGGTATTTAAAAGCCGAAGGCTATGGTTATTAGTGCTATTAATTGACTAAGTGAAGTTTGTAACCAAATTCGCAAGTCGGACGCTAAGACTAGTATTCAAAGCGAGTAGGTAAGGATTCGGGTTCAAGCAATAACCCTAAAAGGATTATTTGGTTTGGCCGAATGGCCCATATCACTAACACTATTTTGGCCGAATATAGGGGCTAGTGGATCTAAGGTGGCCGACTTCTTCATCCAAGGATTTAGATTATTCGGGGTGACAGTGTGTACATACACACTTATAGCGATTAATGTTGTGTTATATATATTTTGTATGTAAATCGCTTGATGTAGATGCGGATTGGTACCTTAACGGTACAAGTGAGGATCCCGGTAAGTCTCTGTTGATATGAGATTACTTTAATGCTTTGGGAAGCATGGTTTATTGATACATGTGATGAATGTATGAGATCTGTTGTTAGTTGTTTTACCTACTATGGGCTACATGAGAGAGGGAGCGGTGATGTTTCAGGTCTTGTGAGCACCGGTGTTTTAGTAACACACCGTGACTATATGTCACCAGAGGTTTGGTACCTCCGGAGGTTTGGCACCTCATAGCGACTTGTCCACGTGGTTAACACCACCGTGGGTTGGCCCCACTTGAGATATGGGATAAATCGCGGTGATTTGGTATCACACGATGGGTTGGCCCCATCACCCGATTTGTGTCTACGGACACGGTGCTTTGGTAGCACATTGTGACTATCGTCACGGTGGTTTGGCACCACCGGTGTTTTGGTAACACATCGTGACTACGGTCACCAGTGGTTTGGTACCACATGGGGTAGACAAAGGCGTTTGGTTGGCTAGGTTGGGTACACGATACTCTGCATAATTAACTGTTATATGTTGTGTATGAAATGTTGTATTAACCGGGGGAAGGGTTACATACTGAGTCTTGGTGACTCACCTTCTCCTTTAACATTTTTCAGGTGACTCGTAGATGGCGGTTGAGGAGCCGGTTGGACTCGAGGTGGCCATGCAGTGGATTTAAATTTGTAGAACTTTAAATTTGATTAATTTTATTTTGGGTTGTAATAAGGCCTCCATAAACTTTATTTGTGTTTTTTTTTTATATGTTGGATATTTACTTAAAACTATATTATTAAATTGAATTAAATCACATGTTTTCTTAAGTTAACACGAAAAAGTTTAATCGTGCCATCGGGCACACTTGAAACTGGTATAACAATTGGACTTAATTAAATTTCCAAATTAAGTCTAAGGGTAGCTTTGGCAAGATAACCGAAAACGAGAAGCTTTCAATAAAAATTAAATAGGTATCGAAATGGTGTTCACAAGGTTTTTCTCCGTAACAAATCAAATTCGGTCGTAATGTTTTGGGCCGGGTTTGGGTTATTAGGCACTGGTAATGTCGAGCCAGTTCAAAGCTTCTGGGTGTGGGGCCCAAGGCCCAAAAATGTTTTAATAGGCCTTTTGAATTGTTTTTGGGTTTTAAGCAGCATGGCCCGAGTCTCCGGCACCGATCCGCCCAGGTAAGTACATCTAAACCTCTTTGTGAATTATATTCTGTAGAAGGGTAGGAAGCATGGAACGTAGATAGACATATAGGACTTGGACCCTAGGTTTAGACTACTCAAAACACACAAACAAGACATAAGACTTAAAGAACTAAACCAACCTATGACTTAGTCAATGAGCTAGGTGTGGTAACCCCACACGCATGTCTAGGATTGGATCAGGAAGAGCACGGTATTTAAGCGGTCCTCGTGACTCACCTCCTCTTCGCAGTATCCTGCAGTGCGTAAGCGGTTCACCCTAACTCGAGAAGGCTCGGTGGTGTGGTAACCTCGTGCGCATGTCTAGAAAGGTTCAGTGAGAGCTTGGTATTTAAGCGGTCCGCGTGACCCACCTCCTCTTCACTTGAATTACTGCACAGTGCGTAGCTTTGGTTCACCACGACCGGGAGGGGCTCGGTCATGGGCTAAACACAATGATTAAAACCCGAGAAGGAATTAGCCTTGTTTTTTCGAAATGGAATGAAATAACAAGCCCTAATGTTTTCGAAACTTGTCCAATAACTCTCTTAAACCCTAGAACATTACGTTTACAACGTTTTTCTCGGAAAACTGGACTTGTGAAAAATTACAGAAATACCCTTAGGAGTAAAATTACCAAAATGCCCCTGACCCATAAAATATTAATAGTTTTTGCCCAAAAATTTTAGCTATTTTACAAATATTCAACAACTTAGCTTTGGAAATCATCAGCAAAATATTTTGGTTCGGGAAAATTACGGAAATACCCCTGTAGGATAAAAGTCGAAAATACCCCTCGGTTAGTAATGGGCAGAAATGTCCGATGAGTGAATAGGTATGGAAAGTATTAAGGAATGGATGCATGAACTTCTTTGTGTGAACTAGGATAGGAAAGCTGAAACATTGTTTGCTCGAAAGAATCTACGATTAAATCTTATCCATAAAATTTCTTCGCATGAGTAATAAAAGTGAAACAAATGCTAACGCATAAAATTTTTCTTAATCGATTAAAAGCGCGGTAGATAGAATGAGTTCTAGAGGACGTGGACGCCGTGGACGTGGTAGAGGTAGGATGATGGCGTGTCCGAACCCGTCAGTCGGGACAAGGTTCGAAAATGAGGTACCATCGCCACCACCACCTCCTACTTTTTAGAGGCGAGGAGCCGAGCGCAGGATAGGTGGCGAGTCGGTGCTCGCAAGTTGTGTTGCGAGTCTTGGAGATGGTGGCTGGGGCTGGTGGAAATGTAGGAGCTCGGAAATCTGTCCCCGAGCGACTCCGATCTAACGGAGCGGAGGTATTCCGAGGTGTGTCAGGAGTGGCACCCAGTGCAGCGGAATACTGGCTAGAGTCAACTGAAAGAATCATGGATGACCTTGACCTGACTGAGGAAGAAAAGCTGAAAGGGGCAGTGTCGCTTCTAAAGGATGAAGCGTATCAGTGGTGGCTTACGGTTCGAGATGGGGCTACTGTGAGATGATTTGACTTGGGAGTATTTCGAACCGCCATCGAAAAAGTATGTGGGCATTAGCTGATTGACGTGAGAGAAAGGCTTTTTTAAGGATTAGTTCAAGGAACTAAGTCCGTGTGTCGAATATGAGGCGGAATTTCTAAGGCCGAGTAGATATGCAAGAGGCATCGTGGCTACCGAACATGAAGTATTTGTGTCCGCTGAGGACGGACTCGAGATGATTTGAGGTTCTTCGATTGCCCCACAGCCCAGGTTCGTGAGTTCTCATCTCTAGTGGAGAAGGCTAAGGTAGCCGAAGGAATCAAGGAGGTCGTGAGGCGAGAACTATAGTAAGAACAATCGTAAGAGAAGTTTTGGGTCGGTGGATCAAGCGGAAGTGCTCGAGAGAAAAGGCTAGGCCAAGTGGGCCCAATCAGCAAACAAGGCCCACGACCGCTAATCGAGGCCGACTCGGTGCAATCGGTTGTGGAAAGACCCATTGGGGAGGTTGTTGGACCGGTGACAAAGGATGTTTTGAGTGTGGGTCTTTGGAGCATCGCGTCGAGAGATTGTCCCGAAACTAGCTAAGAAGCGGCCGGAGGCGTAACCGTGCTCGGGATAGAAATGTAGGACCACGGAGGGTCGTGGTAATGGCGAGAGAAACAACGGTCCTAACCGAGGTCGAGGAACTCAAGGCGCGAGGTTCGGGCAACACGAGGCTAGGCGGCTGGCTTAGTTTACGTGACAAGGTGTCGCGAAGAAGGTGACGCACCGGATGTCATAACGAGACGTTTCTAATTTTAGGTTTTCCTTATGTTGCATTGATTGATGTGGGCTCGGCGCACTCGTACATTGCTTGTAGTGTGGTAGGAACTATGGACCTAAACTCAAAGCGCTTCTAGGGAGATGACCGTAGTTAGCCCCTTAGGTCACTCCGTAGTCGTAGATAAACTTTATAGAGGCGTACCCCTAGAACTTCAAGGGGTAGTATTTGTAGCTGATTTAATGGAACTACCGTTTGGGGAGTTCGATTTGATCCTTGGTATGGATTGGTTGGTTAAGCACCAAGCGAATTTAGATTCTTGTGACTAAGCGCATGGTCCTTAAGGCAGTACCAAGGTGATGAAGTGGTTATGATAGGTGATAGAAGGAATTATCTATCCAATGTAGTGACTGCCTTGAAGGCTGAAAAGATGGTCAAGAAGGGTTGTGAGGCGTATTTGGTTCAAATCTGTGCTTTGGAAGCTAAGGGGTTAGTAGTAGGAAAGGTCCGAACGGTTGGGGAATTTCTTTGATGTATTCCCGGAAGAACTTAGGGTTTGCCTCCGGATCGAGAAGTCGAAGTCGGTATAGACTTGCTACCGAACGGCACTGTGTCCATAGCACCATACCGAATGGCACCAAAGGAATTGGTGGAGCTAAAGGCTCAAATTCGGGAGCTCTTGGATAGAGGGTTTATACGACCAAGTATATCTCCGGGGGGGAGCACTCGTGTTGTTTGTCAAGAAGAAGGACGGTTCTATGCGGATGTGCATCGACTACCGTCGATTGAACAAGTTAACGATCAAGAACAAGTATCCGTTGCCTCGGATTGATGACTTGTTTGATCAAGCTGAAGGGTGCCTCGGTGTTTTCAAAGATAGACCTTAGGTCGAGGTTATCACCAATTAAGGGTGAAGGAGGCCGATGTTCACAAAGCGGCATTCGAACTCGGTATGGGCATTTCGAGTTCTTGGTGATGCCATTCGGGTTGACTAATGCACCGCGGCATTTATGGACTTGATGAATAGAGTTTTCCAAAGAAGACTTGGACCGAGTTCGTGCGTGGTGTTCATAGGCGACATATTGGTTTATTCAAAGACGTAAGAGGAGCATGACAAGCATTTACGGATAGTTACGCAAGTATTGAGGGGGAATCGGTTATATGCCAAATTCGGTAAGTGTGAATTTTGGCTTAGGGAAGTGGCTTTCTTAGGTCATGTAGTGTCACCAAGGAATTAGGGTAGACCCTCGCAAGATTGAAGCAAGATTGGAGTGGAAACCACCTAGGATGGTGGTGAAATACTAAGTTTTCGGGTTTAGCAGGTACTATCGGAGATTTGTGGAAGGATTCTCTCTAATAGCAAGCGCCAATTAACTAAGTTGCTAAGGAAAGGTGTCCCATTTGTATGGACGGAGAAGCGACAAGAAAGCTTTGATAAGTTAAGGAAGATTTTGACGGAAGCTCGGTTTTGGTGCGACTCAAGCGGAAAGTTATTCACGTTTATTGTGATGCATCTCACACCGGTTTGGGATGTGTGTTGATGTAGGATGGGAAGGTAGTAGCCTATGCATCCCGTCAGTTAAGACCGCATGAGGTTAACTACCCAACTCACGACTTAGAGTTAGCAGCGGTCGTCTTCGCTCTGAAGATATGGAGACACTACCTGTATGGAGAGAAGTCGATGGTCTACACGGATCACAAAAGCTTGAGGTACCTTCTGACTCAGAAGGATCTGAATCTGAGACAGCGTCGGTGGATTGAACTACTAAAGGACTACGATTGTTCGATCGAGTACCATCCAGGTAAGGCTAATGTGGTAGCTGACGCATTGAGCCGGAAGGTTGTGACGGACTTAAGGGCAATGTTCGCTCGGTTGAGTCTATATGATGATGGAAGTCTTTTGGCGGAACTCCAAGTAAAGCCGACTTGGATTGGGGAGATTAAAGAAAAGCAGTTAGTGGATGAAGGCTTGAGCGCTAAGAGGGTACAAGTTCAGGATGGTTGCTTGGAAGGGTACAGTTTGTCTAGTGATGGAGTGCTTTGTTTTCAGGGCGAGTATGTATGCCGAGGGATACTGTAATTAAAGGCGTAAAATTCTCCAAGATGCACATAGCAGCCCATACGCTATGCATCCTGGGGGAAGCAAGATGTATGGAGATTTGCGAAAATAGTTCTGGTGGCCGGGGTTGAAGCGTGAGATAACGGAGTTCGTAGGGAAGTGTCCGCGTGTCGAGCAGTTAAGGTGAACATCGGTCACCATCGGGACTACTTCAACCGATAAAGATCCTCAATGGAAATGGGAGAGGATCACCATGGATTTTGTTAGTGGGCTACCTTCACGCCCACCAAGAAGGATGCGATTTGGGTAATTGTGGATCGCTTCGACTAAATCAGCTCACTTCATGCCCGGAAGAATGGATTACTCACTCCGAAGCTAGCAAAGTCGTATGTGGGTGAAATAGTGAGGTTGCATGGCGTGCGATGTCGATTATCTCGGATAGGGATCCCGATTCACGTCAAGGTTTTGGAAAGCGTTGCATCAAGCTTTGGGTACACGGTTAGATTTCGAGACGGCTTTCCATCCACGATCGACGGACGATCGGAAAGGGTGATACAGATTTTAGAAGACATGTTAAGAGGTTGTGTCTTGGATTTTAGTGGTAGTTGGGAGGAGTACCTACCATTAGCGGAATTCGCTTATAACAATAGTTATCAAGCGAGTATTCAAATGGCTCCATACGAGGCCCTATATGGACGAAAGTGTCGTACTCCTACATGTTGGACGGAGTTGGGAGAAAGACAAGTTCTGGGTCCAGAATTGGTAACCGAGACGGAAGACAAAGTCAAGGTGATTCGGTCTCGTCTCAAGGAAGCATCGGATAGGCAGAAGTCTTATGCCGATCTCAAACGCAAGGAAGTGGAGTATGCTGTGGGAGACAAAGTCTTTACGAAAGTGTCGCCTTGGAAAAAGGTGTTGAGATTTGGACGGAAAGGAAGTTAAGCCCAAGGTTCATCGGGCCGTATCATTGTTGTGAAGCGAGTAGGACCGAGTGGCTTATCAGCTAGAGTCGCCGGCAGAAGCGAGTCGATTCATGGCGTATTTCATGTATCAATCTTTGAGACGGTATCGGTCCGATCCTTCGCGACGTTGTGCGATGAGCGAAGATTGAGGTGAACTCGGATTTATCTTTTGAAGAAGAACCGGTTCGATTGTAGATCGAGATGTGAAAGTTCTGAAGGAAGGCGGTGCCTTTAGTGAAAGTGTTATGGCGGAACCACGGAGTGGAAGAAGCTACGTGGGAGCCCGAGGAGGTGATGCGGCAAAGCAATACCCCCATCTCTTTTGATCAAGGAATTTCGAGGACGAAATTTATTTTAAGGGGGTAGAATCAGTAACATCCCAAATATGGGGTTATTTGGAATTTGATTATTTTTGATATTGTTAATGGAAGAATAGAACTTAATTTAAGGCTTTGAGTGTGCGGTTTGATAGAAAAATTTCAGTTTTAATTTTAAAAGAAGGAGCCTTAGCAAGTGGGTGTTATAAGAATAAACGTGGGTAATTTAACACTAATTAGGCCTTGGATAAGTGGCAAAAGAAGCCCACTTAGGAGCTAGCATGTGACGCCACATCAAGAGGAAGGGAGAGCCTTGGTTCGAGTCACAAGGATCCTCTTTTGCATTATGGATGGGACGGCACATGTGGAGAGTTTTTCTCTCCTTGGATTCTTTTTATTTTGGATAATAAAGGGGTTAATATTATTATTATTAAGGGATAATTTAAGCACTTTAAATTGGTTTTAATTTGCTTAAAATTGGTGATAATAAGAGGATAAAAGAAGATATTAGTTGGATTATTATTGGATTAAGAGGGGATTAATTCAATTAAGTTTGAATTAAATTGAATGGGTGGCTTGGAGCAAAATAAGGTAATGGCCGAATTTTAAACTCCTTGGAGGAGTAGTGTGGACGGCAATGCTACTAGAAGGGGTGCCGAATGTCTATAAAAGGGAGCAACCTAGCACCATTCTCTTCTTTTTCTTCATTTTGCTACTTGCCGAAATCTCTTAAGCCCTCTTCATTCTTCTTTTATTTTTTTCCAGCCTCCCAAACCCCTTTAGCCGAAACTTCTATTCCCTCTCATCTCCATTATTTTCTTTCCTTCAATAAGCCGAATACACCCCCCCTTGAAGTGCCGAATCTCACACTCCTCCTTGGCAGCGTGGTTAGCCGAATACTAAAGGAAGTATAAGACCCTGCGAAAGTTAGCTCTCAATCGGTTTGAGGAAGGTAAGAAGGGACATAGCCGAATGGTTTTGTTATTCTCTTTATGATTCTGTCGATTTAAGCATGGGGGAAAGCAGAGTCCAAGCACAAGACCGATAGTTGGCTTATCTTTTGTCTAAACCGAAATGTTGTAGGCACTCTGAGATATTTGGAATCAGGCGATCAAGGTTCCATCTTCTACCAACCGAATTTGGTAAGTGTAGGTAAGGCTTATATTGGTATTTAAAAGCCGAAGGCTATGGTTATTAGTGCTATTAATTGACTAAGTGAAGTTTGTAACCAGATTCGCAAGTCGGACGCTAAGACTAGTATTCAAAGCGAGTAGGTAAGGATTCGGGTTCAAGCAATAACCCTAAAAGGATTATTTGGTTTGGCCGAATGGCCCATATCACTAACACTATTTTGGCCGAATATAGGGGCTAGTGGATCTAAGGTGGCCGACTTCTTCATCCGGGATTTAGATTATTCGGGGGTGACAGGTGTGTACATACACACTTATAGCAGTTAATGTTGTGTTATATATATTTTGTATGTAAATCTGCTTGATGTAGATGCGGATTGGTACCTTAACGGTACAAGTGAGGATCCCGGTAAGTCTCTGTTGATATGAGATTACTTTAATGCTTTTGGGAAGCATGGTTTATTGATACATGTGATGAATGTATGAGATCTGTTGTTAGCTGTTTACCTACTATGGGCTACATGAGAGGAGGGGACAGTGATGTTTCAGGCCGGCGAGCACCGTGTTTTGGTAACACACTGCTGTGACTATATGTCACGTGAGGTTTGGTACCTCGGAGGTTTGGCACCTAAGAGCGACTTGTCCCCGTGGTTAACACCACCGTGGGTTGGCCCCACTTGAGATATGGGATCGTCGCGGTGATTTGGTATCACACGATGGGTTGGCCCCATCACCCGATTTGTGTCTACGGACACCGGTGCTTTGGTAGCACATTGTGACTATCGTCACGGTGGTTTGGCACCACCAGTGTTTTGGTAACACATCGTGACTACGGTCACCAAAGTGGTTTGGTACCACATGGGGTAGACAAAGGCGTTTGGTTGGCTAGGTTGGGTACACGATACTCTGCATAATTAACTGTTATATGTTGTGTATGAAATGTTGTATTAACCGGGGGAAGGGTTACATATTGAGTCTTGGTGACTCACCTTCTCCTTTAACATTTTTCAGTGACTCGTAGATGGCGGTTGAGGAGCCAGTTGGACTCGAGGTGGCCATGCGGTGGATTTAAATTTGTAGAACTTTAAATTTGATTAATTTTATTTTGGGTTGTAATAAGGCCTCCATAAACTTTATTTGTGTTTTTTTTTTTTTATATGTTGGATATTTACTTAAAACTATATTATTAAATTGAATTAAATCACATGTTTTCTTAAGTTAACACGAAAAAGTTTAATCGTGCCATCGGGCACACTTGAAACTGGTATAACAATTGGACTTAATTAAATTTCCAAATTAACTCTAAGGGTAGCTTTGGCAAGATAACCGAAAACGAGAAGCTTTCAATAAAAATTAAATAGGTATCGAAATGGTGTTCACAAGGTTTTTCTCCGTAACAAATCAAATTCGGTCGTAATGTTTTGGGCCGGGTTTGGGTTGTTACATGTGCCGCATTTGGTACTGCATGGAGTGTAGGGATGGGTGGGTCGATTAAATCCCCACATGGAGTGTAGGGTTGGACGGAGACGGTGTGTAGAGGCTGGTTGGGTAGAACTTTGCTACTGTATATCTGCTACTGTTACTGATGGGCTTAGGCCCTTATGCATATTGATTCTAATACTGTATTGGGCTAAGGCTTAACTGATTCTGATATTGAAATGGGCTTAGGCCCAAGATTGTTATTGACTGTGCACTGCGATTGTTGCTTGTTTTGTTCTGCAGGATTACACACTGAGTTTACGAAAACTCACCCCTCTTTGTTTAATGTGCACAGGTAATCCCCAGACCTAGAAGGATCGGTGTGGCAGAAGACTCGATGGTGACCATGCTTCTGGACCGTCATGGTTTTAACTTATGATTACTGGTTTTATTTTTATTCTATTTTTACTAGTTAAATTTTTGGGTTGTAATTGGACTTTTGGACTTTGGTTTGGTTTTGGGTTTTAAATATCTTTACTTTATAGATTACATCTGCTAGTAGTAGGAAACCTCAATTTTCAAAAGAAACCAATGATTTTCGAAAATGCACGATTGTTTTAACTGTTTAAAAAGCTTCCGCATCGAATGACGTTTTGAAACTATCGACTAAATGAGTAACACAATTTTGGAACTAATAAGATATTAAGATAAGTAATTCAAAGGAAATGGTTTTATCGCGACAGCACGGTTTTCAAACACCCTATCATGTGACATCGTGAGATCTGACTATAGCGTCTAGGCCGGGTTTGGGCTATTACTTTTAGTGGTATCAAAGCCAGGTTACAAAACTCGACTGTGGATTATGGGTTTTAAAATTTGGTTTTGAAGAATTGATTACAAAATGATTTGAAATGTTTTATTGAGTAGTGGTACACCGAGTCTCCGGCACCGATCCTGTAAGTATTCTGAACTGTGAATTGTTTTAAACTGAAACTGTTATTGATAGTATATTCTGAAACTACTATAGGTAGTATACTGTACTGAAAACACTTTAGTTAGTGTATACTGAAAACTGTGGTGAAACTGTGGTATACGAAAACAAACTCTGAATTACTGATAATATTCTACATAAAACATCCGTTAATAAATATTGAACTGCAACTGATTCATAAAATTTCAAAATACAGATAATTCGATTAGATATGAGCACATGAGGTATCCGCAGACGGGGTACTAGAGGCCGTGGTAGAGGCCGTAGAGGGGCTCGAGCTGGGTCCTCATCTTCTGGCAACCGGCCTAACTTGGATACTAGTGAGATGCCAGTGTCGCCTGCTACTGAGACTGGGTCTCAAGATCGCATGGCTGGGGATGACGCATTATCCCAGGCTATGCTCAGGATTTTGGAGAGGGTCGCTGGGCCCAATACTGGATCTGGGGGCCGAGGGTCGGTTACGGAACGACTCCGGTCCAATGGGGCTGAGTTATTCAGGGGTGTAATTGGAGTTACCCCTAATGTGGTTGAGTACTGGATTGAGGCCACGGAGAG
Source organism: Gossypium sturtianum (assembly GCA_025698515.1). Classification (NCBI taxonomy): domain Eukaryota; kingdom Viridiplantae; phylum Streptophyta; class Magnoliopsida; order Malvales; family Malvaceae; genus Gossypium; species Gossypium sturtianum. The sequence goes on from CM046955.1 coordinate 63,928,698, forward strand.
GATCATGGACGATCTAGATTGCACCCCAAAGCAGAAATTAAAGGGTGCAGTCTCACTGCTGCGTGAGGAGGCATATCAGTTGTGGCTTACTGTTAATGAGGGCACTCAGCCCGAACGATTGACCTGAGAGTTCTTTAAGACTGCCTTCTAGGGAAAATATGTGAAAGCCAGTTACATGGATGCCCGTAGGAGGGAGTTTCTGAATTTAACACAAAGAGATCGATCAGTGGCCGAGTATGGGGTCGATTTTCTGAGATTGAGCCGTTATGTGCGAGGTATGGAGGCGTCTGAGTACGATCAATGTGTTCACTTTGAAGATGGCCTCAGAGATAACTTGCGGGTTTTGATAGCTCCGCAGAGGGAGCGGGATTTTTCTACCTTGGTCGAGAAGGCGAAGATCGTCGAGGAGGTTAAGCGCACTGAGCGCCAAAACCGCGATAGAGAAAGAGGTAGGAACAAGAGGGATCCGGAGCCCTCGAGTTCTGTAAAGAGGCCTAAGAAAAGGCGGAGCGATGGGCCGATTAGAAATTTGGGCCCCCATTTGTCGCATCGGGCTGCACCCATGTGTCTTGGTTGTGGTAGACACCATCAGGGCAAGTGTTGGAAGAGGACTGGGGCCTACTTGAGATGTGGGTCGTTGGCACATCACATTAGAGAGTGTCCGCTGAGGGCTGATCAGAGGCAAGCTCAGGTATCGGTACCGCATCTGACCACTGGGGGGCCGTAGTCGCGAAATGGTAATGGTATGGGCCGTGGGCAGATAGCACCGGGAAGAGGTGCCGGACAGACTGAGGCAAAGCAGCCGGCTCTAGTTTATACTGCTCGTCGTGTAACACCCCTTACCCGTGCCCGACGTCGAAACCGAAAACAAGGTATTACTATGATTGACCTTGCTTGATCATGTAATTACGGACTATAAAATTTCATTCCAACTTAAAACTTTTCTTTCTTAATCATAACATACATATTGTGGGCCTACGAGGCCTTAAACATGCATATCCGGAATATTTCAGAGTTTGACTGGAAACTTTTGCACTCTATGAAAATTTATGCTTAAATAGGGGTCACACGCCCGTATGACTCGGGACACGCCTGTGTGGGCAGGCCGTGTGGTCACACACGCCCATGTCCCTAGCCCGTGTAAGATTTATTTTCATTTCGAACATACAGGGGTTTTCACACGGCTGGACACACGCCCGTGTCAATGGCCCGTGTCCCTCACACGGCCTAGACACGCCCGTGTCCTCACCTGTATGTGAAAACTAGGGGTATTTTGTTTATGACGTCAGCAACCCCCTAAGAAGCACACGACCTAGGCACACACCTTTGTGCTGGCCCGTGTGACAATTCAAATTCTCGTAACTAAAATACAGGGGACACACGGCCTATCAACAAACCCATGGGGTTGACCGTGTGTCACACACGGCCTAGACACACGCCCATGTGTCTACCCGTGTGGACATCTATAGGCTATTTTCCAAGCCTCTTGCCACCCTGAAACATAGACTCGTTCATTTATTCACAAATAGCACATAACATAGCCATGTTAGATTATGGAAATTTCTTAAATTAATATTCAATCTATCCACATCCCTACTCAATAACTTGCATGAACATTCATTTCATTATACTCATCAATCTTATAACATGAACTTTACAATATTGGCCAATTAACCATGCCCATTTACAAAATGAGTATAAAAACATTAATAGCCAACCCTTTGGCCTTCAAATATGACATGACACAAAATGATCACATTCCTATTCATGCCATACTCAAAATTAATTAACTTTACTATACCGAAAGAACGGTTGATAGTGTGATCCGAGCTCCGACTTTCTACAATCCCCGAGCTAACTTGGCGAAACTACAAGCAAAAGGGAAAAGAGAGGGGTAAGCATATAGCTTAGTAATTTTGCATGAAATTCTAAAGCAACATAAATTCTCAACTATACACATCTATATCATGAAACAGTGGCAACAGAAATCTCAAATGATCAAGCATACATACTCATACTTACTCACTCTTACTCATACTTATTCTTACCCGTCCCATGTCACAATATGGTTTCATAACTTGTACTTACTCATAGTACCTGAATATAATCTCAAGTATTCATCATTCTTATCAAGAATGAAACTCAAGGTCAACCATAACGGATTTGGCCCTATACCATTTTACATACTTATCTCTTTTTACCATGAACTAATTGGATTATTGTGGGATATTCAACTCATCATGCATAAATTTTGATGCCAATGCCATATCCCAGATATGGTCTTACACGGGATCTCATAACTTGATGTCGATGCCATGTCCCAGACATGGTCTTATAAGAGATCGTACATGAATGTCGATGCCATATCCCAGATATGGTCTTATACGAGTTCTTCCTTTGGTGCCGAAGCCATGTCCCAGACATGGTCTTATATGGGACCTTCCTTATCGTATGTGAATATATATAAGTATTATCCTTATTCCGGAACTTTAACCGAGACTTTAGCTTAGCTTATTCTCATCATTTCCTCATCGAGGTTTCCTCACTCGGATTTCATAGAAATGACATACATTATCATAATATCATACAGTTTCAAATATCGAAACATTATGAAACTTTAATTTCATACAAACTTACATCGATTCTCAAAATGTGTCTCGATGCTCGATTTAGTCCTCGATTTTGTTCTTGCCTCGGTTTCAATTCGGGCTTCGTGTTTCTTGATCTATAATAGCAATTTCACTTGTTAAATACACACATTGACGAAATCGACTCATAGTTCATATTTTTGCAAAATTACAATTTTGCCCCTAAACTTTTAGATAATTACACTTTTGCCCCTAGGCTCGTAAAATGATTTTCATTCAACTTTCTTGCATTTCAAGCCTAGCTGAATCATATTCTCAACTATAGCAACCTTCAATTTCCACTATTTCACTCATGTATGACCATTTTTACAACTTTTACAATTTGGTGCTTTTATGCATTTTCCATGAAAATCACTTAGAAAAAGATGTTTAACATACATCAAACTTTCATATTCTTCCATAAAACATGAAAACACATGCTTGTCATACATGGGTAAATTTTTAAACATGAACCCTGGCTCAAAATATAGCTACAAATAGCTAAACCGAGCTACGAGGATCTCAAAAATACGAAAAACATTAAAAACGGGGCTAGGATGCACTTACTATCAAGCTTGAAAGTTGAAGAAACCCTAGCTATGTCTTCCTTGTGATTTTTGGCCAAGGGGAAGAAGATGGACACCATTTTTTACTTATTTTCCCTTTTTATTCTTTTATTAACCAAATGACTAAAATGCCCTTAATGGTCCTTTCTTGAGATTTTTCCTTCCCATGTCCATTTTTGTCCATCATCAAATATAATGGTCTAATTTCTAAATAAGGACCTCTAGAAATTTTTATAATTTTGTTTCATACTTAAATCTTCTAGAAGATCATATTTTCTATTCTTTGCAATTTAGTCCTAATGGACAATTTAATCACTAATTTAATAAAATTTCTTCATGAGATTTTCACATAATCATGAAATCACCTCATAAACCTTATAGAAATCATAAAACTCATATTTCTACTTCAGATTTGTGGTCTTGCACCACTATTCCGACTAGACCCCAATTCGAGCTGTTACAATTCTCCCCCCTTAGGGATTTTCGTCCCCGAAAATCTTACCAGTGAAAAGGTTTGGGTACTGGTTCCTCATAGCCTCCTCGAGCTCCCATGTAGCCTCTTCTACCCCATGTCTTTGCCACAATACTTTCACAAGAGCTATACTCTTATTTCTCAACTGTTTGACTTCCCCTGCTAGGATCTTGACTGGTTCTTCACCATATGTCATGTCAGGTTGAATCTCAATCTCTGTCGGTGTGATCACATGCGAAGGGTCTGATCGGTAGCGTCACAACATAGACACATGAAACCCATCATGAATCTTTTCTAATTCGGATGGAAAAGCTAATCGATAAGATACCGGCCCTATCCTTTTGATGATCTCATATGGTCCGATAAAACGAGGACTCAATTTGCCTTTCCGTCCAAATCTGAGGACTTTCTTCCATGGCGACACTATCAAGAATACTCTATCACCGACTTGGTACTCAATTTCTTTCCTTTTCAAATTCGAATAGGATTTTTGTCTATCAGAAGCAGCTTTTAGACAATCTCGAATCACCCTTATCTTCGGTTTCTCTAACCAAATCAACCCCGTGAATCTGGTTTTCCTTAAGTTCAGTCCAATACAAGGGCGTTCGACACTTACGCCCATACAAAGCTTCATAAGGCGCCATCTTTAAGCTTGACTGAAAACTATTGTTGTAGGTAAAATCCACCAACGGTAGGTATTTTTCCCAGCTACCTTGAAACTCAAGAACACAACATCGGAGCATATCTTCAAGTACTTGTATCAACCTCTCCGACTGACCGTCGGTTTGAGGGTGAAAAGCCGTACTAAAATTCAACTTTATGCCCAAGGCCTCTTGCAACTTTTTCAAAAATCTGGACGTGAATCTCGGATATCTATCCAAAATGATTGATAATGGCACTCCATGAAGCCTTACTATCTCTGAAACATACAGGTTTGCTAACTTGTCAAGTGAAAAATCAACTCGTACAGGTATAAAATGGGCTGACTTCGTAAGTCTATCGACTACAACCCATACAACATCTTTTTTACTCTGTGTCAACGGAAAACCCATTACAAAATCCATGGTAACTTGGTCCCATTTCCACTCGGGTACCATTATAGGTTGAAGCAAACCCGATGGTACTTGATGTTCGGCTTTTACTTGTTGACAAACTAAGCATCTTGAGACAAACTCAGAAATATCTTTCTTCATACTTGGCCACCAATACCATTTCTTCAAATCCCTATAAATCTTGGTACTTCCCGGATGCACAGATAGGCATCCACTATGTGCCTCATGTAAAACTTTCCGAATGAGCTTCTCATTTCTCGGTACACAGATTCTATCTCTAAACATCAAACATCCATCAAAATTAATCTGAAAGTCAGACTCAACACCCGACTCGCACTGGACTCTTTTGGCTTGCAAGTCACTGTCATCTTTCTGAGCCTCATAAATTTCTTGAAGGAACATCGGTCTAGCTCTCAACTCAGCTAGAATAGAACCATCATTAGACAATGTCACCCGTGTATTCATAGCCCTTAATGCAAATAGGAATTTTCTACTCAAAGCATCGGCGACTACATCCGCCTTTCCCGGGTGGTAATCAATAACCAATTCATAATCTTTTATCAACTCTAACCATCTTCGCTGCCTTAAGTTCAACTCCTTCTGAGTCATCAGGTACTTTAGGCTTTTATGATCGGTGAATATCCGAAATCTTTCACCATACAAATGGTGTCTCCAAATCTTCAATGCAAAAACTATGGCAGCCAACTCTGAGTCATGTGTCGGATAGTTCTTCTCATGTGGCTTTAGCTGTCTGGAGGCATACGCTACCACTTTTCCTTCTTGCATAAGTACACAGCTCAATCCATTTAAGGATGCATCGCTGTAGGTTACAAATTCTTTTTCCGGCTCCGATTGTACTAGAACTTGTGCCTCTATCAACATTGCCTTTAATCTCTCAAAACTCTGTTGGCACCTTTCCGTCCACTCAAACTTTACATTTTTCTGTAACAATTTCATCATTGGAGTCACTATCATGGAAAACCCCTTGACGAACCGCCTATAGTAGCCAGCTAAGCCCAGAAAACTTCTAACCTCATATACATTTTTTGGCAGTTTCCACTCAACAATAGCTTAAATTTTACTTGGGTCTACTCAGACTCCCTCTCCCGAGACAATATGCCCTAAGAATCCAACTTCCTTAAGCCAAAACTCACTTTTGCTGAACTTGGCATACAACTGATTATCTCGTAGAATCTTTAAAACAATCCTCAAGTGCTCGGCATGCTCATGCTCATCTCGGGAATATATCAATATGTCATCAATAAAAACAACAACGAACTTGTCAAAAATGCGGTTCATTAAATCCATAAACACTGTAGGGGCATTTGTCAAACCGAAAGGGATGACTAAAAACTCATAGTGTCCATATCTCGTTCGAAAAACTGTCTTAGGCACGTCTGAGTCTTTTACTCTCAACTGGTAGTATCCTGACCTCAAATCTATCTTCGAGAACACAGTGGCCCCTTTCAATTGATCAAACAAATCGTCAATCCTTGGTATGGGTACTTGTTCTTCACTGTTACTTTATTAAGTTGTCGGTAATCTATACATAACCTCATGGAACCATCTTTCTTTTTCAAAAATAGCATTGGAGCACCCCATGGAGAACAACTCGGTCTAGCAAAACATTTTTTCGTCAGCTCTTGTAACTATGTCTTTAATTCCTTCAACTCCGTTGGAGCAATTCTGTAAGGAGCAATTGATATCAGTACAGTACCGGGAGCTAGCTCGATGCTAAATTCAACCTCTCTAATCGGAGGTAATCCTGGCAATTCCTCTGGGAAAACATCTGGGTACTCGTATACTATCGGCACTGATTCAATCTTTAGCTCAGTTTCTTTAGCATTCATCACAAAAGCAAGATATGCCTCACACCCTTTTCTTACATACTTCTGAGCCGACATGTGAGAGATCACTACCTGTGATCTGTCTTGTTCATCTGATTCAACACGAAGAGTGTCCCCACTTTCACATCTCAACTCAATATATTTCTTTCCACAATTTACTGTCACATCATGAGTGGTTAACAAGTCCATACCAAGAATAATATCGAATTCATCAAATGGCAATAGCATGAGATTTGCCTTAAAACAATGACCTCTAATCATCAATGTGCAATCTTTACATACCTTATCAACTACCACACTTTTGCCTAAAGGATTAGACACCTTTATTACAAATTCTGTAGACTCTACGGACATATTCATTTTAGATACTAATTTTATGCAAATGTATGAATGGGTAGATCCTGGATTTATTAAAGCAATAACTTTAGAATCATGGAGAGAAAATGTACCTGTAATCACATCAGGAGATGATGCCTCTTCGCGAGCGCGAATGGCATAGGTCCTCACAGGCGTTCTACCCTCAGATCTAGCAGCCTGCTCTCTGGGTGTATTCTTACTACTTGTTCCACTTCATGGGTTTCTTTATGGTCTTCCTCTAGCAGTGCCTCCCGGTCTCGCATCCTGAGGCTTCTCTTTCTCATCCATTTCGGGGCAATTTCTAATAAAATGGTCTAGAGACCCACACTTGAAACAGGTCTTCTCATTTGCTCGACATTCACCGGAATGACGACTGCCACACTGCGGACACTTTGGTCTACTCGGTCGGGCGTTGCCAACACTAGCAACTGATGTGGCCTGGGCTTTAGACCCTGAGTACTATTTGCTCTTACTTTTGTTTGAAAACCCGGCTGAAGTAGCTGATCGGATAGGAAAAATCTCTCAACTTCTTGGACGAGGACTGAAATGACTTACTCAATTGTCTCTTTCTTGAGTCACGAGACTCCATCTCAGCTTTTCTTTTCTCTTTCACTAATTCCTCGGCCTTACAAGCCCGGTCCACTAATACAACAAATTCCTTTAACTCGAGGACACCAACAAATAGTTTAATATCTTCACTTAGTCCATCCTCAAACCTCTTACAAATAATGGCTTCAGAGGACACACACTCCCGAGCGTACTTGCTGAGCTTCACAAACTCGCGCTCGTACTCAGTCACCGCCATCTTACCTTGTTTCAGTTCAAGGAATTCCTTTCTCTTCTGATCAATGAATCTTTGACTTATGTACTTCTTCCAGAATTCTTCTTGGAAGAACTCCCATGTAATTCTTTCCCTTGGTAAAACCGACACAAGGGTATTCCACCACTGATAAGCGGAATCTCTCAGAAGAGACACCACACACTTCATGCACTCTTTAGGTGTGTACGATAACTCATCAAACACCCGAATGGTGTTTTCAAGCTAGAATTCTGCTCTTTCTGGGTCATCATCCTTACTAGCTCTGAATTCTTCAGCCCCTTGCTTCCAGATTCTATCAACCGGAGGCTTTTCTCTTCTTACCACTTCTACCACTTGGGGAGCTACATGGGTAGGTTGAGGAATAGGCGGGGGTGGAGGAGGTGGAGCATTCGGATTTGCTCGAATGTACTCTATGTACCAATTGCTCATCATAAGGAGAAAGGCTTCTCGGGCCTCTACTCCCTGACCCAAAGTCTCGGGTCTACTCTCTACTGGCACGGTCACTTGCGCGGGAGCCAGCGCATTACTTGCAGCATCATCGGATGCAGCTCGGTCAGGATCAGGATCCATTAACTATATAAAAAATACAATTTAAATTGTCAGGAGTCGTCACACTATCAATATATAAATACTCTTATGTATGGCATGTATAGCTAGACTCTAACTTACGCTATGTTAGTCCGAGATTCGACTAAACCATAGCTCTGATACCACTAAATGTAACACCCCTTACCCATGCCCGACGCCGGAACCGGATACGAGGTATTACTATGCTTGACCTTGCTTAATCATGTAATTACGGAATATAAAATTTTATTCCAACTTAAAACTTTTCTTTCTTAATCATAATATACATATTGTGGGCCTACGAGGCCTTAAACATGCATATCAGGAAGATTTCAGAGTTCGACCGGAAAATTTTGCACTCTATGAAAATTTATGCTTAAACAAGGGTCACACGCTCGTATGACTTGGGACACGCCCGTGTGCGCAGGCCGTATGGTCACACACGCCTATGTCCCTAGCCGGTGTAGGATTTATTTTCATTTTGAACCTACAGGGGTTTTCACACGACTGGACACACGCCCGTGTCAATGGCACGTGTCCCTCACACGGCCTAGACACGCCCGTGTCCTCACCTGAGTGTGAAAACTAGGGGTGTTCTATTTATGACGTCAGCAGCCCCCTAAGAAGCACACGGACTAGGCACAAGCCCGTTTGCTGGCCCGTGTGACAATTCAAATTCTCGTAACTAAAATGTAGGGGACACACGGCCTATCAACACACCCATGGGGTTGACCGTGTGTCACATACGGCCTAGACACATGCCCGTGTGTCTACCCGTGTGGACATCTATAGGCTATTTTCAAAGCCCCTTGCCACCATGAAACATAGACTCATTCATTTATTCACAAATAGCACATAACATAGCCATGTTAGATTATGAAAATTTCTTAAATTAATATTCATTCCATCCACATCCCTACTCAATAACTTTCATGAACATTCATTTCATTATACTCATCAATCTTATAACATGAACTTGACAATAGGGGCCAATTAACCATGCTCATTTGCAAAATGAGTATAAAAACATTAATAGCCAACCCTTTGGCCTTCCAATATGACATGACACAAAATGATCACATTCCTATACATGCCATACTCAAAATGAATTAACTTTACTATACCAAAAGAACGGTTGATAGTGTGATCTGAGCTCTGACTTTCTATGCTCCCCGAGCTAACTTGGCGAAACTACAAGGAAAAGGGAAAAGAGAGGGGTAAGCATATAGCTTAGTAAGTTTGCATGAAATTCTAAAGCAACATAATTGCTCAACTATACACATCTATATCATGAAACAATGGCAACATAAATCTCAAATGATCAAGCATACATACTCATACTTACTCACTCTTACTCATACTTATTCTTATCCGTCTCATGTCACAATATGGTTTATTACTTGTACTTACTCATAGTGCCTGTATCACTTAATCACATAGTTTAGCACTATATTAACCTGAATATAAACTCAAGTATTCATCATTCTTATCAAGAATGAAACTCAAGGTCAACCATAATGGATTTGGCCCTATACCATTTTACATACTTATCTCTTTTCGCCATGAACTAATTGGATTATTGTAGGATATTCAACTCATCATGCATAAACTTTGATGCCAATGCACTATCCCAGATATGGTCTTACATGGGATCAACTCTCGATACCGATGCCATATCCCAGATATGGTCTTACACGAGATCTCATAACTTGATGTCGATGCCATGTCCCAGACATGGTCTTATACGAGATCGTACATGAATGTCGATGCCATATCCCAGATATGGTCTTATACGAGTTCTTCCTTTGGTGCCAAAGCCATGTCCCAGACATAGTCTTATACGGGACCTTCCTTATCTCATGTGAATATATATAAGTATCATCCTTATTCCGGAACTTTAACCGAGACTTTAGCTTAGCTTATTCTCATCATTTCCTCATCGAGGTTTCCTCACTCGAATTTCATAGAAATGACATACATTATCATAATACCATACAGTTTCGAATATTGAAACATTATGAAACTTTAACTTCATACAAACTTACCTCGATTCTTAAAATGTGTCTCGATGCTCGATTTAGTCCTCGATTTTGTTCTTGCCTCGATTTCGATCTGGGCTTCGTGTTTCTTGATCTATAATAGAAATTTCACTTGTTAAATACACATATTGACTAAATCGACTCATAATTTATATTTTTGCAAAATTACAATTTTACCCCTAAACTTTTACATAAGTACACTTTTGCCCCTAGGCTCGTAAAATGATTTTCATTCAACTTTCTTGTATTTCAAGCCTAGCTGAGTCATATTCTCAACTATAGCAACCATCAATTTCCACTATTTAACTCATGTATGACCATTTTTACAACTTTTACAATTTGGTCTTTTTATGCATTTTCCATGAAAATCACTTAGAAAAAGATGTTTAACATACATCAAACTTTCATATTCTTCCATAAAACATGAAAATACATGCATGTCATACATTGGTAAATTTTTAAACATGAACCCTAGCTCAAAATATAGCTAGAAATAGCTAAATCGAGCTACAAGGATCTCAAAAATACGAAGAACATTAAAAACGGGGCTAGGTTGCACTTACTATCAAGCTTGAAAGTTGAGGAAACCCTAGCTATGTCTTCCTTGTGATTTTCGCCCAAGAAGAAGAAGATGGACACCATTATTGACTTATTTTCCCTTTTTATTCTTTTATTAACTAAATGACTAAAATGCCCTTAATGGTCATTTTTTGAGATTTTTCCTTCCCATGTCCATTTTTGTCCATCATAAAATATAATGGTCTAATTGCTAAATAAGGACCTCTAGAAATTTTTATAATTATGTTTCATACTTAAATCTTCTGGAAGCTCATATTTTCTATTCTTTGCAATTTAGTCCTAATGGACAATTTAATCACTAATTTAATAAAATTTCTTCATGAGATTTTCAAACAATCATGAAATTACCTCATAAACCTTATAGAAATCATAAAACTCATATTTCTACTTTAGATTTGTGGTCTCACACCACTATTCTAACTAGACCCCAAGTCGGGCTGTTACACGTCGCCGAGAGGATGGAGATGCTCCGGATGTCATCACGAGTACGTTTCTTATTTTTGATGTACCATATATAGTATTGATAAATATAGGATCCACTCACTCCTATATAGCCTGTACTGTGTCTGGAAATTTGAGGATCTTGGTTGAGAGCACTACGAGTGAGATTACTGTACTGAGTTTGTTGGGGCAATCTATAAGGGTTAACAAGCTGTTTAGAGACGTTCCTTTAGAGGTTCAAGGAGAAATCTTTTTGGCTGATCTGATGGAGCTTCCCTTTGGGGAGTTCGATTTAAATCTAGGGATGAACTGGTTGGTCAAGCATCGTGTTAGCTTAGACTGCCCGACCAAGAGGGTCGTATTGAGGACTGAAGAGGATGATGAGGTAGTCATGATTAGAGAGTGCCAGAATTATTTAACTAATGTGATTTCTGCACTGGTGGCAGAAAAGTTGGTACGTAATGGATGTGAGGCGTTCTTGGCTTACGTAAGTGTTTTAGATTCTAGGGTTCCTCTATTAAGGACATCAGAACAGTAAAGGATTTTTCAGACGTTTTTCCTGAGGAGCTACCTGGTCTACCTTCGGATCGTGAAGTGGAGTTTGGTAGTGAGCTCCTACTTGGTACAGCTCCAGTGTCTATCGGTCCCTATCCAATGGCACCGAAGGAGCTTGTAGAGCTAAAGTCTCAAATTCATGAGTTATTGGATCGTGGGTTCATCCGCCCTAGTGTGTCTCTTTGGGGAGCACCGGTTCTGTTTATAAAGAAGAAAAATGGATCCATGCGGATGTGTATCCACTACCGACAACTGAACAAGTTGACCATTAAGAATAAGTACCCCCTACCGAGGATAGATGATCTGTTTTACCAGTTTCAAGGAGCTTCGGTGTTTTCTAAGGCTGACCTCTGATCTGGGTATCATCAGTTGAGGGTCAAAGAGGCTGACGTACATAAGATGGTGTTTAGGACTCGTTATGGTCACTACGAGTTCCTAGTAATGCTATTTGGACTAACTAATGCACCGACAGTTTTCATGGATTTGATGAACCGAGTATTTTAGCCTTAACTAGATCAGTTTGTGGTGGTGTTCATCGATGATATACTGGTTTACTCGAGGGCTGAGGATGAGCATGACAAGCACCTTAGCGTTGTTCTGCAGACCTTGAGAGAGAAATAGCTCTATGCTAAGTTTAGCAAGTGCGAGTTCTGGCTACGTGAGGTGACATTTCTAGGTCATATGGTTTCTGCTGAGGGGATTCGAGTTGATCATCGAAAGATTAAAGCTATGTTGGAGTGGGAGCAGCCTAGGAACGTGTCTGAGATCTGCAGTTTTCTAGGACTGGCGGGGTATTATCGGCGATTTGTAGAGGGCTTCTCATTTATTGCAGCACCCTTGACTAAGCTGCTACGTAAGGTTGTGTAGTTTAACTAGACTGATGCGCAGCAAGAGAGCTTTGAGAAGCTTAAGACTGTACTAACTGAGGCTCCTGTTTTGATACAGCCTGAACCCGAATAGGAGTTCACAATTTACAGTGATGCATCACATGTCGGTTTGGGATGTGTGTTGATGCAGGATGTTAAGGTGGTAGCATATGCGTCTCGTCAGCTTAAGACACATGAGGCAAATTATCCAACGCATGACTTGGAGCTGGCCGCCGTGGTATTTGCACTGAAAATCTAGAGGCATTATTTGTACGGTGAGAAGTGTATCATCTACATTGATCACAAGAGCCTCAAGTATCTCCTTACTCAGAGGGAGTTAAATCTTAGGCAGCATAGATGGATTGAGCTGTTTAAGGATTACGACTGTACCATTGAGTACCATCTAGGTAAGGCCAATGTGGTGGCCGATGCATTGAGCCGTAGGGCTATGACTGATCTGAGAGCGATGTTCGCTCGACTTAGCCTGTTCGACGATGGGAGTTTGTTGGCTAAGCTGCAAGTCAAACCAACTTGGGTCGAGTAGATTAAGGGTAAACAGCTGGAGGATGAGTCTTTGGGTCTTCGGTTTTGACAGATTGAGAGTGGTAGCACTACAGACTTTGGTTTGAACTCCGAGGGGGTGTTGTGTTTTTTAGGCCAGATATGTGTGCCGAATGATTCTAATTTGAGACAGTCTATACTGAGAGAGGCGCATAGTAGCCCTTACGCTTTGCACCCTGGTGGGAATAAGATGTACCGAGATCTTCGAGAGTTGTATTGGTGGCTAGGATTGAAGCGAGAAGTTACTGATTTTGAGGCTAGATGTCTGACATGCCAGCAAGTTAAGGCTGAGTATCAGTTGCCTTCGGGTTTGCTGTAGCCGGTTAAGATTCTGTTATGGAAATGGGAGCGAGTAACGATGGATTTTGTTAGTGGGTTGCCTTTAACACCCACTAAGAAGGATTCGGTGTGGGTCATCGTGGATCGCTTTGACCAAGTCTGCACACTTCATCCCAGTTAGGACAAATTATTCTCTGCAGAAGCTAGCGAAGCTTTATATTTCTGAGATAGTGAGACTGCATGGAGTACCAGTTTCTATTATCTATGATAGGGATCTTCGCTTCACGTCTCGGTTTTGGAATAAGCTACATGAGGCACTGGGTTCAAGGTTGGACTTCACTACTGCGTTCCATCCTCAGACAGATGGTCAATCTAAGAGGGTGATTCAGATATTGGAGGATATGTTGAGGAGTTGTGCGATTGATTTTTGAGGTAGTTGGGAGGATTACCTGTCACTAGCCTAGTTCACTTACAACAACAGTTTTCGGTCTAGCATTCAGATGGCACCTTATGAGGCTCTGTATGGTCGTAAGTGTCGTACATCGCTATGTTGGACTAAATTGGGTGAACGACGTGTATTGGGTCCTGAGTTAGTCTCTGAGACTGAGGATAAGGTCAGATTGATTCGAGATCGACTGAAAGCGGCTTCTGATAGACAGAAATCCTATTTTGATCTAAAGAGACGTGAGATTGAGTATTCTGTGGGGGACTTCGTGTTTCTTAAGGTCTCACCATGGAAGAAGGTTCTGAGGTTCGATTGCAAGGGCAAGTTGAGCCCCAGGTTTATTGGGCCTTACCGAATTCTGATGCGAGTGGGACCGGTCGGTTATCAGTTGGAATTACCTTCAGAGCTAGACCGTATTCAAAATGTGTTCCACGACTCGATGTTGAGGCGATACCACTCTGATCCTACTCATATTGTTCCTGTTGAGGAGATTGAGGTTAGGCCAGATTTGACCTTCGAGGAGGAGCCAGTTCAGATTCTAGATCGCAATGTAAAGGTTCTTCGGAAGAAGTCTATCCCGTTAGTGAAGGTGTTGTGGCAGAATCATAGCACTGAGGAGGCCATGTGGGAGCCTGAGGATGCGATGCGTTAGCAGTATCTTCATATGTTCTGATCAGGTAAATTTTGAGGTCAAAATTTCTTTTAGGGGGTAGAGTTGTAACGCCCTAAATTTTATAGTTTTGCTTCTGCAATTAATTGACACAACTGTGTATCTGCTTCAGCGGTTATATGTTCTGGGTGTGTGTGTGAGTTCTTAAGTTCAAGATTTTCATTTGGAAAATTTTGGTATTTTTCTGAATTAAGCCCTATCTCTGTTCAATGGGCTTATATTAAATTAATTGTAAGATCATATCAGAATGGGCCTGCTGGTCTAGTGGTTAGGTGGAATGTTAGTCTGTTGAAGGTCCTGTGCTCGAATCCCTGCGCGAGCGTGGGAAATTATTTTTGTTCATTTCTGTGAGAGAGTTTTGAATGAGTTAGAACTCTGAGTAGTGGGATAAGTGGGAGATAATTAAGGGATTTAGAGGGGATTATCAAATCTATTTTTTTATTTTATTCTTTTTTTTTTTCAAATTTTCCCCAAAAATCCTATCATCCCTTTCCCTTACTTTCCCTGCTGATTTTTCCCTTTGCTAAACTCTCCCTCTTCCTCGCAGGTTTTCTCCCCTCACTGTTGCCAACGAACCTTTCGTTCTTCTTCTTTCGCGCTTCTCCTTCGTATCTTGTTTGGTGGACGTTCTCATATTGGTAAGTGTGGGGTCAATTGGTGAGTGTTAACTTACGGTTGATTTTTTATTGTCATTTCGCCAATTTTTTATATAGGTGAAGGCTACGAATAGTAGATTCGCTTCGATTGATTGGACGAAGGCTTTGGATGGCGGTAAGTTGAGGTTCTGTTGAATAGTCATTGTCAAATCGTTATTAAATCCTCTAAATCGGTGTTGGTTAATTTGGTTTTTAGGTTCTGGTGGTCTTGGGAGTGGTGGTACAGTGAAACGATAACAGGTGTACACTCGATTGCACAAAAAAAGAGGTTTCAACGAAAGCCGATAACCTCACTGTCGATGCCACACGGATGTGTGGTCACCTGTGTGGTAGGCTGTGTGACACAACACGGGCGTGTGATCGACGAGGCCAGGGAAGCTTTTTAAACAGTTCAAACAATCGTGCATTTTTGAAAATCATTTGTTTCTTTTGAAAACCGAGGTTTTCTACTACTAGCAGTTGTAATCTATAAAGTAAAGATATATAAAACCCAAAACCAAACAAAAGTCCAAAAGTCCAATTACAACCCAAAAATTTAACTAGTAAAAATAGAATAAAAATAAAACCAGTAATCATAAGTTAAAACCATGACAGTCCAGAACTGTGGTCACCATCGAGTCCTCTGCCACACCGATCGTTCTATGTATGGGGATTACCTGTGCACATTAAACAAAGAGGGGTGAGTTTTCGTAAACTCAGTGTGTAATCCCGCAGAACAAAACAAGCAACAATCGCAGTGCACAGTCAATAGCAGTCTTGGGCCTAAGCCCATTTCAGTATCAGAATCAGTTAGGCCTTAGCCCAATACAGTGTCAGAATCAATATGCACAAGGGCCTAAGCCCATCAGTAACAATAGCAGATATACAATAGCAAAGTCCTACCCAACCAGCCTCTACACATCGTCTCCATCCAACCCTACACTCCATGTGGGGATTTAATCAACCCACCCATCCCTACACTCTATGTAGTACCAAATGCGGCACAAAACAGAAATTTGCAGCTGAGCTGCAAGTATATTAGGCTAGAAAGCCTTTCAGTACACTTCCTCTGAATAATATCAACCTCAACCCAATGCAGTGCAATATACAATAATATGCCATGCTGTGACGAGTCTATCAGATACACATACAGTTTAGTATACATGCTTGTATATAACATGCTCAGTACGTAATTCATATAATCAATAACAGACAGTTACGGGTCTAAGAAGTACTTACTGACCCTATGGAAGGTTCACAGTCAACTTGGGCGACCCGTTCAACCCTGTGTGGTAGGCTGTGTGACACAACACGTGCGTGTGATCGACGAGGCCAGGCCGTGTCCTCAAGACACGACCGTACGATGGCCAGGTGGACCGTGTGCGACACACGAGATAGACTAATTTAGGTCGTGTAGGCCCACATAAGGGTGTGGGATTTTGGGCCAAGCCGTGTGATCCACACGGCCAAGGCAAATTTGGGCTGTGTGGGCCACACGGGCATACCACATGGACGTGTGAGCCTATTTTTACTGAAATGTTTGCTAAGGTTGCACGGTTCACCCAAGTCGACTGTGAACCTTCTATAGGATCGGTAAGCACTTCTTAGACCCGTAACTATTTGTTATTGATTATATGAATTACGTACTGAGCATGTTATATACCGGCATTTATACTGAACTGCATGTATATCTGATAGACTCGTTATAGCATGACATATTATTGTATGTTGCATTGCATTGGGTTGGGGTTGATATTATTCGAAGGAAGTGTACTGAAAGGCTTTCAAGCCTAATATACTGGCAGCTCAGCTGCAAATTACTATTTTGTGCCGCATTCGGTACTACATGGAGTGTAGGGATGGATGGGTTGATTAAATCCCCAAATGGAGTGTAGGGTTGGACGGAGACGATGTGTAGAGGCTGGTTGGGTAGGACTTTGCTATCAGATATATCGCATCATTATCGATGGGCTTCGGTCCTTGTGCATATTGATTCTGATACTGTATTGGGATAAGGCCTAACTAATTCTTATACTGAAATGGGCTTAGGCCCAAGACTGCTATTGACTGTGCACTGCGATTGTCGCTTGTTTTGTTCTGCGAGACTACACACTGAGTTTACGAAAACTCATCCCTCTTTGTTTAATGTGCACAGGTAATCCCCAGACCTAAACAGATCGGTGCGGCGGAGGACTCGATGGTGACCACGATTTTGGAATGTCATGGTTTTAACTTATGATTACTGGTTTTATTTTTATTCTATTTTTACTGGTTAAATTTTTTGGTTGTAATTGGACTTTTGGACTTTGGTTTGGTTTTGGGTTTTAAATATCTTTACTTTATAGATTACAACTTCTAGTAGTAGGAAACCTCGATTTTCAAAAGAAACAAATGATTTTTGAAAACGCACGATTGTTTTAACTGTTTAAAAAGTTTCCGCATCGAATGACGTTTTGAAACTATCGACTAAATAAGTAACATGATTTTGGAACTAATAAGATATTAAGATAAGTAATTAAAGGAAATGGTTTTATCGCGACAGCACGGTTTTCAAACACCCTATCATGTGACATCGCAAGATCTGGCCATAGCGTCTAGGCCAAGTTTGGGGTTTTATAGAAATTTTTGTGTCTATGATACAAAGTTAATGATTTGCAAAGAACTTCATCTATGGGCTTAAGCAAACTTCTCGTCAATAATATTACAAATTTTTCCAAATGGTTATCTAATTCGGTTTAGAGATGAATTTTATTGATAATTGTATATACCATAAGTTTAGTGGGAGTAAGGTTCTCTATTTGGTTTTATATGTTAATGACATACTGCTTGTCAATTATAAGTATAGCCTCAATCAATGCCCTAAGAATGATTTTGATATTACAAAAAAATGCATTAGATTTTTTACATTTTAGCAGTAGAAAGCCTAATGTATGTTCAGGTTTGTATACATTGGAATATTGTGTACACTATTGGGATGTTTGACAGATATTCTAAGCAACCTTGGTTTGGACCATTAGATAGCATCCAAGAGGGTTATAAACTATTTTTAGAGAACAAAAGATTACATGCTCACATATCAGAGGTCTAATCAGTTAGAGATCATCAGGTATATAGACTCCGATTTTGATGGAATATGGATACAAGATTTTTTCACTAAGGTGCAAATTGTGAAAAAAAATTGCAGTCTTTTATTTCAATAGCAACGGGAGCACATCAAAGTAAAAACACATAGACTTTAAGTTCCTAGTTGTTAAAGTAAAAGTTAAGAGTGGTTAGGTGCTTATAAAGCATATTAGGACAAACTCCATGATTGCGGATCCACTTACTAAGAAACTACACCTAAGGTTTTACAAGTGCACACTACTCATATGGATGTAATGTCATTTAAAGGATATTTTGTTTTAGTGGGAGTTTGTATTTTTAAATGCTTTTATGTTATAGACACATTTTCAGTTTAAAGATATTAAGTTTATTTTCAGCAGAAATAAAGTTTATTTGGTTTATTCACACTCTGATTTTGGTAAGGTTTGATCTCACTAAGGAGGACCAACTGGAAATAAACATGTTTTGATCATATTACATGTAATTTCCATGCTACACATCCATACTTGATCTATGTCATTTGGTTGTGTTAATATACGTGATCATGGATAGATTTAGTTACGATATATGTAACGAAAGTTGCCTTGGTTCTATGTTAACATAATTAATGGACGAGATTGTTCGGAATACCTTTTGGATATGATAGTAAATTTTTGAGCTTATAAGGTTATATAATGACATGTAATTATAGAGTAATTAGTATATATATGTGGTCCAAGTGGGAGATTATTGGAAAATATGGACATCACATATATAATAAGGGTAATTACATGTTATTATTTACTATCATGATAGGTTAGCCCAAATTAAAAGTGATCTAATTTGGTTAAAATTTTATTGGGCTTTAATTATTAAATAAAGTATGGGTCAAATATGTGTAGATAGTTTAGTAATTGAGTTCTAATTAAATTCTAATTAATGATGGGCTAATTAGAATTTGATTAGAACTAATATGCCAAGGTTATAAATATTAGGGTTATGGCCCCTAAATTATACACAAGATATCTTTTCTAATATCCCATCATTAGGGAAGAGAGAGCGAATATTCTTTGAATTTCTTGTGTGCTAATTTAGAAGATCAAATCCCCAAAATCTTGTAAAACTTCAAGGAATTCATGGATTCAAGTACGCTTCCATATCTAGTTTTGTTATTGATTTATTCTTGATGATTTGACATGATAGATCCTGGTTTATTAAATTTTATTTCAGATTTATTTTACAAATCTAAAAGTCATGTACTTCAAACCATCAAGAAACTTGGTTGCACTAGTTTTAACCTTGTTCGCAGCTCGGCCTGCTTCTTCCATGGCCTTCTCTTGAAGGTTCTCCGCTTGCTCTGATGTATTTGTCACTATATCAGCCCCTATCGTCTTGGTTGTGTCTTTTGCTATTGTCGTTGCCTCCTTGGCCTTATCAATGGACTCTTTCGCCCTTTCTTTAACATCTTGGCCCTTTTGCACAACTGCCCATTTTTCTTTGCCTAAAGCATCGCCGATAGCTCCCTTTGTATCTATGACCTTATCTCTGGTTTCATGTGCAACCTCTGAAACCTTCTCTCTAACCTCCTGTGCGATTTCCTAAGCCTTGTCTTTAACTTCGCTTTGGCTTCATGTGCGGTCCCTGAAGCTGCTTGTTTAAGCTTGTTAGCTTCATGTCCGGTGTTTGAGACTTTATCTTTGGCTTTACCAATGGCAGTGGCGACCGTCTAGTACATTTCCCGAAAGCATCACAGATAAGTTCCCCAGGTGAATGTCGTCCGGAGCCAACTTTTCCTTGTGAAATGCCATGGCCAACATTGGGAAGCGCAGATGCGGCATCTTTCATAGTTTCCTTGCCAAAATATTCCCCTTGGTCTGTTTGCTGGTGCAGCGACGGGGATGAGATTGAGACTTTGGTGTTATGTTGCCATCTTGGTCATATTCAAGAACTATGACCCTATGGCCTTTTTTCAATATAACATCGTCCCTTCCGACGGCAGCAGCCGTCGCCAGTGAACTAACTATTAGAAGACTCAAAACCAAACCATTCGTCATCTTTGTCTTAGATGGGGATGCTCAAGCTGGGTTGCATTTTTAGTGGAGGTTTTCTTTAAAGAACTGGAAGATATGGTTTCAAATTGATGAGGAAGAAATGATACGCATTGTGTGTTGAAAGGCTCAACATATAGAAAATAATACTTCATGCATACTTTATTAAGAGAATCAGCTGAGTATTTAATGAGGTAGTGTAACTACCTTTACAACAGTTTAACTACTTTAATCAACAGATTAACTAACCTATTTAATACTGTTAGACATATCATAACATGTCCCATGCTTATCGATCTCTTCCCTCTGGTAATATCACTTCGCCCATGAAAACAACACGAAGTTTCTTCCTGAATCTAACAAACAAGCCAACTGACAGAGGCTTAGTCAATATGTCGGCAATTTGATCTTGTCCAGACACGTGACCAACTCCAAAAGAACCATCCGCAACTTTTTCTCTGACAAAAAACAAATCCAACTCCATATGTTTAAATTTTGAATGCATCACAGGATTGTTGGCCACAGCAACTGCAGCTGAGCTGTCACACCAGAGCATGGCTTTGTTAGGAATCAGAACACCAAGTTCAGATAGTAATGACTTAATCTAAACCATTTTCGCAGTGACCTGAGCTAAGCTCCTGTATTCTGCCTCCGCTGTGGAACGGGACACGACTGACTATTTTCTACTACTCCAGGAAACCAGATTTCCTCCCAAGAAGACACAAAACCCTGAAGTTGACCTACCGTCATCAGTGTCTGACGCCCAACTCATATCAAAATATCCTTCAAGTAATAGTTTTGAGGTTCGAGTGAAATACAAGCCAAACTCTAGTGTCCCTTGTAGATATCGCAGAATCCTTTTCACAGCTTTGTAATGAGTGTCCAAAGGCCGATGCATAAATTGACAGGCTTTATTTACTGAGAACACAATGTCAGGTCTCGTTACAACCACATATTGCAAGGCACCTACAATGCTTCTGAATAGTCGATCATCTTCAACAGGAGCTCCTTCATGAATGGACAGTTTGCATGTGGTCACCATCGGAGTAGGAGAGGTGTTTGACTTCGCCATGGAAGCACGTTGAAGTAAGTCGAGAATGTACTTCTTTTGACTCAAGAAAACACCATTTGGAGTGTGAGTGACCTCAATACCAAGAAAATAGCTCAACTGGACCAAATCTTTTAAAGAGAAATTATCATCAAGAGTTTTGACAAAACTATCTATACCATAGGAATCACTGCCAGTGACTATTATGTCATCGACGTACACGAGCACATAGAGAAGTTGAGTATCTGTTTGTCGAATGAAGAGTGAACTATCGGCTTTAGAGACCACAAATTGATTTGCTAGCAAAAATTCCCTCAGCTTGTGAAACCAAGCCCGAGGGGCTTGTTTAAGACCATAAAGTGCCTTTCTTAACCTGCACACAACTTGTTTCCCATCAACACTATGATGTTCAAACCCTGGTGGTTGTGTCATGTATATCTCTTCATGCAAATCTCCATTGAGGAAAGTGTTGTTGACGTCCACTTGCCGAAGAGACCACCCTCGAGAAATAGCAAGAGCCAACACCACTCGAACAGTTGTTGGCTTAACAACGGGACTAAACATCTCAAAGAAATCAACTCCAGCCTCCTGAAGATAACCTCTTACAACAAGTCTACCCTTGTATCTAGCGATTGAACCATCTGCATGGCCTTGATCTTAAAAATCCATTTACAGTCAACAGCTCGACGGCCATCAGGTAAGGAAACAAGATCCCACGTGTGATTTGCTATTAAAGCACTATATTCATCAGCCTTTACAGTAGCAGTCCAAGCAGGACTTTGAAGAGCTTCAGTTATCGTGGAAGGCTCCTTTTCATCTAGGATAGAAGTGAACATTTTCGGTTTGAAAATACCACTTTTCGACCGTGTTTGCATAGGGTGACGGTTGACAGGGGATGATGGTCGTACACTGACAGCGTCAGACATGCTATGCGAAGGTGCAACCACATCTTAAGCACCACTTCTAGTAGAGGAGAACGAATTAGTAGACCTCAGGATAGGATAAGGTAAATGAGGAGATGAAATTGAACGATTAACATCTGCACCAGAGCCTAACACACCAGAGCCACAACTAGGCATCGTAACCACAGGTACAGGAGACCGGTGATGACTGAACTTGACAGAACCAGACCCTTGTGAAAAAGGAAAACCAGCTTGAAAGGGAAAATCCATCTCATCAAATATTACATGGCGAGAAATGAACACACGTCCATCAGCAGCAAGACATCTAAACCCCTTCTGATGCTATCCAAAACTAAGAAACACACATTTGCTGGACCGAAACTGAAGCTTATGCTTTTGAAAAAGTCAGAGATGAAGAAAACAAGCACTCCCAAAGACCTTCAATTGAGTATAGTCAGGCTGAACCTTGTAAAGTTTCTCATAAGGAGAAATATGTTGCAACACAGGAGTAGAGAGTCTGTTGATTAAATGAACAGAATGAGAGAAAGCATCAGACCAGTATTCCAACGGCATAGAAGCTTTTGCCAACAAGGTCAGCCCCATTTCAACTACATGACGATGTCTTCTCTCAACAACCCCGTTTTGTTCAGAGGTGTGAGGACATGTAATTCGATGATGAACACCAAGACGAGAAAGCTCAGCCGAGAGAACACGAAACTCTCCCCCTCCATCAGTCTGTAACATTTTGATTGACTGGCCAAATTGAACTTGAACCATCTTGTAAAAATGAGAAAAACATCGTGAAACCTCTGACTTAGTCTTGAGAAAATACTACCATGTAAATCTACTATACTGATCAATAAAGGAAACATAATATGAGTATCCACTGGACAACACGTGAGCTGGACCCCAAACATCCGATGTCACTAACTCAAAGGGAGCCGAGTACACTGTTTTTGAAGAAGCAAAAGGTAGTCTATGAGATTTGCCTATCTTACAAGCTGTACACTTAAAAGACAAGTCACTATTTTTGAAGGGAACATTACAAAAATGTAATATACGATGAAGAACATTCGTGCAAGGGTGTCCAAGTTTATTATGACAAAGATCAAGAGTAGAGGAAGCTTCAACATTGTACACCAGTGGAGGCTCTAAAACAGCATCAGGACCAGTTCTACATGCTCCAACTCGAGAAAAATCAAAACGATATAGACCATTATGCATGTGGCCCACCAGAAGAATCTTCTCTGTCTGAATGTCCTTCACAAAACATAGCACAGGATGAAACTCGAAATAAACATTGTTATCCTTTGCAAATTGCCCTACAGAGATCAAACTTTTACATACTGTAGGCACATGCAACACACTCTTTAGATGTAACAACCGAGAACCAGCCAAAATCTTAGAAGAGCCTATATTATCAATGGAAACAGACTCACCATTACCCATGGAGACTCGACCTATACCTGTGTATGGAGAGACATCAGTAAGAGTGGCCATTGTTGGAGTGACATGATTAGTTGCACCCGAATCTGGATACCAGTGCTGAATTTCCAACGAAGATTGTGGAGCTGGACCAACTTGTGAGAGAGTCGGAGAAGATTGCAAAAAATGACCACAACACTGAGATGATGAGCAGTGAGATGGAGAATTCTCATTTAGATGATGATAATTGACTGATCGTGAAGAGTTCGAGCCAAGACCAGAGAAACTCTCATCAAAACGATGATAACAGGCTTGCACCATATGACCCATTTTACCATATAATTGACATTGTGGTTTAGATCTCGACCACCCTCGACCAGAACCTTGGGTACATCCACGAGACCAGCCACGACTAGAACCTCTGTGGCTTTGATGCGAACCACGAATAGAACCCGAATCCGACTTCATATTGTCATGATCGCCTCGCTGAGAAACTAAGTTAGCTTGGAAAGGAACATCAGTCAACATAGCCATTTGACGGGCTTCGCAGTCTAGAAGTATCTCAGTAACTAAGTCAAGATTCATAGGAGTAGCAGAGGCAAAAATGCGAATAGACTCAAATTCAATGGGAAGACCAGCCAAGATTATGCTAACCTGTTCTTGTTCAGTGACAAGACTTCCAGCAGCAGTCAGACTATCACTTAAACTTTTAACCTTAGCCAGATAATCTTTGATAGAAAAATTTGATTTCTTGATCGAGTACAAGGTATGACGTATACTCGAAATTTTAATACTGGACTTTGCACCAAATCGTCTGCCAATAGTCGTCCAGATTTCAAGGCTAGTTTTAGCCGCTGTCAGATGAACTAAAACATCATCCGTGACTGTGGATAGAAGCCAGGAAGCCAAGAACTTATCTTGCTTTTTATGCACCAAGAACATCGGATTCTCCATAAGACTACCATCATCACCAGATATGAACGAAAGGGGAGGAAGAACCGTGCCTAATACAAACCCTTCAAGACCATAACCTTCAAGAATTAACAACAGCTGATATTTCCATAACAAGAAATTGTGTTCGTTAAGCTTGACAGTATCATGCTTAGTAAAATACTGAACACTCGATGAGGCAAGATTACTCAACCTCAGAGGATGAACTGCTTCACCAACATTTACAGACCGGGGCGATGTGTCAACAGTAGGAACACCTTCAGTCGCCATGAAAAAGAAGAGAAAATTTTTTTTTATCAAAAAACCTTAAGCTCTTGATACCATGTTGAAAGGCTCAACATATAAAAAATAATACTTCATGCATACTTCATTAAGAGAATCAGCTGAGTATTTAATGAGGTAGTGTAACTACCTTTACAACAGTTTAACTACTTTAATCAACAGATTAACTAACCTATTTAATACTGTTAGACATATCATAACTTTGTGCATAGTCCACGTTGCCTGTAGTAGTCGAGAAACCAACGTGTTTGCATTGACTCGACCACGTTCTGATTCAACATGGCTGCATTTCAGGGCTTTGTTAGGCTCTTATAACAACACCTGGAAAGAAGAGAAAATTCAAGAGTGGCTCCCAAACTTTTGTAATGGATAAGAAAGAAATAGAATAAAAGCTTTTGTTTCATGCTCCTTCAGCTGCCTAGTTTTGCCAACTATGTTGGGGTGACATGTAAGCATAGGAGAGATAATATGCTCCTCTTACCATACCGGTCATATAACTTTGCTATTTGATCTAGTAAGATATTAAATTTTATGGGTCTATAGAAATATCATTTAGTTTGATATAGGTCTATGTGTGTAGAAATGTAGTAAAACTTAAGTTATGATGGAAGGCCTATAAGTATTAAGCTATGATGGATGGCCTATAAGTATTAAGTTATGGCATCAAGTTTTTCTTTTTCTAAATAGAAACTAAACAGAAACAACCTATTTAAACATAAAACATAATGATTGCTTCAACTATTTCTTAAATAAATTTAAATAATTTTTTATCAAAATTTCGACTACTTTCTCAAATATAATAAAATGTTGAATTGAACTTGTATTTTTTAAAATTAAAATAACATATATTTAATAAGATATCAATTTTTGAAGTTACGAGAATGCTAAAACTTTCATCACGCATAATTGATTCTTGGATTTCTTTTTAAACTTTAATGTAAACCCAAAATTAATTTTTTAAAGAAAAAACATAATTTTTTATTTTTAAAATATGATTTTATAGGTGTCTAGAAAAAGAGCAATGATGACTTCCTCTTTTATTAAAACTCCATGTGAAAATCAAAATTATCATATATAAAATCAAACTTTTTACCTACTCAGAGAGGTTTAAACTTTGTTTTCAAGTTCCTCAAAAATTGTTCTTTTTATGTTTGGCATGTTTCTATAGAATTTCTCAAATGATTTTCATGAATTATTAAAAAACAAATAAAATTGATGTAGTAGGAAGAATAGAACCTTAATTTTGTGCTTCCATATAGAAATTTGTTAAACGCGAAGAAGCCTAGCGGCTATTAAGTGTAGGTTCTTTTCTCCTTTTGCCTGAAATTTGGTGTCTTAAAGCTTCTTTTCAACCTCAGTGTTAGAGACCAAGTCTACCTAGCATGTGTAAGGACAATATGTCCGTGTTATGGTGTGCTTAAACTAGTGTTAAAGACTTGAGTGAGAAGGTACAATGCTGATGAAGAGATTGGATGGTGAATATCATAAATCAAATGTTTAAAAAATTGGGATTGCAACTTCAACCTTAATATTATTGTCTTTAAAGATATTTCGTAAATTTGTATATTGTCTAAAATTCAACGAGCACTTTTGTTAACAAGTAGGAAAATAAAGAACAAGAAAGAACGAAACAATTAAAATATTAGACTAAGATTATAGAATTACTTTTTTTTTTTTTTTTTTGAGAATAGATGATATTTTGAAGAGAAACGAAAATGAACTGATTTGTTTCTAACATTAAAAAAATCTAGAAAATCAAGTAACCTAATTTTACTAAAACAATAGAAAATGAAATAATAAAAATAAAAAAGCAAAACCAAACTAGAACTAGAACTAATATCACGTGAAGGGGAGAAGAATTGACTCATTCAAACAAAACCAAGTTTTTGGGCTCAAGTCTCGTGTCTACATACCGATTCTCTTATTTTAATTTTTATAAGTCTAAAATAAAACAACACTATACAAACATTTTTAATAGGATATTTAAAGAATGTAATCCTTTAAATTATATTAAACTTCAAATAGTGAGTTGGTGCAATCGATGGTGGAATGATGAGGTAGGGAGGGCGAGCTTAGGCACACTAGAAGTTTTGCCCTTACACTGCCCCATGTCCTCCATACCAGTAAAAGAAGCAAAGAAGACTCCCCTTCTCAGCAAATCATAATCTTATAAAATACTGCTCTAAATAGGGTAAGTAAAATTCGATACAACTCAAATTTTTTTTAAAAAGTTAGAATTTTAAATTATTCGAATCGAATTAATCGAATCAATTCAAATTCTTTTCGAACTTTGAATTCAAATTAAATTGAATTTTCAAATTCAATTAATTAAATATGAAACTCTTTTACTTCCCTCTCCCTTCAAAAGTCAAACCCTTTTTACTTTCCCTCCAAAAATTTTACTTTCCCAAATCTCCAAAAAAAAATTTCTTTTACCTCCCCCAAAACTTACTTCCCCTAAAAAAATTTATTTCCCCCAAAATCCCAAATTCTTTTCCCTTTTACTTCTCCCAAAACTTTTACTTCTCTCAAACCCCCCCAAAACTATTTTTCCTTTTATTTTCTCCCATAACTTTTACTTTCTACTAAGCCCCCAAAATTTTTTTCTCGAACTTATGTCTACTATTTATATTATTGAATTAGATTTCACATTTTGTACTATTTATATTATTAAATTATTTAATCATGTTAAATCATTATCAATTTCTGTTAAAATTAATTTATTGATGATGACATAAAATACTCATGTTAAAATATTCTGTTGATATCAATTTCACATTTTATCTTTAAAAAAACTTTTATTAAAAAATCACATTTTTTACATTTAATAATATATTTTTAATTTCAAAATACTTGGTAACAAGAATCAGAAGATAATTAAAGAAAATAATCAAGCAAAGAAGTTAACCCGTATATAAAAGATTAATAAATAAATTATGAGGGGATGAAAGTTAATAACAAATTTGATTACAGTGGGTGGCAGTGGCTATAAGGATCCAAATTTTTTTTTAATTTAACTCAAACAAATATACTCAATTCAATTTTCATCTCACTCGACTCAATTCGAGAAAATTTCGAACCGAATTAGGATGATAAAATAAGATTCGTCAACTCGATTAACTCAAATTTTTTTCATTTGATTCAATTCGACCGAATGCTCACCAAAGACAACCATTAAAAATTCAATCTCCCAAGCCTAAAGAAAGAGATAGAGTGACAAAGTTTATATACATGTATACTAGAAAACACTCGAAATACTTTATATATATATGCACTAGAATTATATCATTGCGAAACAAAATAAAATTACCTAACTAAAGTGGAATTTTTTTTTTAAAAAATAAATTTATTTTATTTTTTATAACATTAATCTCATTATAGGTTTTTATTTTATATGTTCTTTTTGATACAATGCCTAAAACTACTCATATCCCCTCCCCAACCCTTAAATAGGAGAATAATGTACTTCAGCTTACTCAAACCCACGTTCTCTTGACAACAATACTGTTGCCAATCGAACTAAAACTCAATCAGCTAATTTTTTTTAAAAAAAATCATATTTTCATTTAAAACTACATTTACAATATTAATTTTTATATAAAATTTCTAACTACTCATAAAAGACTAAAATTACTCAATCTTTTTTCAACGCGTAAATAATATTATATTCAAACTCACGTCTTCCTGCATTAACAATTAATTTTGATAACAAAATATATCTATTAAATAAAGTATTTCTTAAAACAAGGAGAGGATACCACTCCTTTTCCTTGTTAAAAATCCAACAAAACATCCCAATAAAAACTTTCACACAATTAATCCAATGAAGATAATATCTTAAAGTTATTTATTACAAACCCAAACTCCTGATAGTTTACGCACAGTTTAAACGTGTATTATTTAGCAGCAGAGTATATAATGAGAAAGATTATCTTTAGCGGCCAAGATCACTAAAATTCTCAATATAAGTGATTGGAACATCTATCAGGGCAGCTTCATCAATTATTGGAACATCTATTGGGGCAGCTTCATCATTGATTGGAACATCTATCGGGGCAGCTTCATCAATGATTGGAACATCTATCGGGGCAGCTTCATCATTCTGTTCGAATCCAATGCTGGCTTCAAAATCTATTAGGGCAGCTTCATCATTTTGTTCGAATCCAATGCTGGCTTCTACTTCTGAACTCACCACTGTTTTCATCTTTCTCTTTCTTCCACGCCTACTTGTTGAATGAAGAAAAAACCATGGTTGAATAACTCTCAAAAAGTACTAGATACAGATATGTATTTTAGTTCAGAATCATATTCCTGAGTATTTGAATACACAATAGATATAGGTATTTCATGAAAATTGGAAAGTTGGAGTTAGGGCTAGAATATGCTTAAAAAGTATGTAGAAAGAGAAAGATACCCTTTGGTGCAGTTGAAGCTGAAGCAGTAAGATTGGACATGCGCATATTCTCAAAATTTGTTCTCTCTATAGTTGAAGCCTCTAGTTCTTCATTTTGTTCTCCAATTTCTCCATAAGTCAATAACTGCAAAAGTTGAAAACCAATATAAAGATGATTGGGGAAGAAACTCTCAAATCACAAAAGAATCGTTACAAAGGAAAAGTTAAAAAAAATCATGTAAAGAAATATGGTAAATGAACTTGTTTAGGGTTTAGGAAAATAGCATGCTTACTAGCAAAGGTGCTGGTGATTCACTTTGGTCGTTGCTCTCCTTATTCTTCTTTCCACGTACAGGGAGAATGCCATCTGTTTCATACCTTTTTACCTCAAGAAGTGATCGAAGAGTAATATTGCGCTCTTTATGGCAATATTTCTGCAATAATGAGATATTATCAAACATCAGTGATAAATGAGATATATATATTTGCCTACATATGGGAAAAAATAGATCATAAGAGTTGTAAAAGTCATTTAAAGATAATTACTTTATCAATCCTCCCATTTTTGCGTGGACTTTCAGTAACAATCCAATTGTTTAGGAACCCAGGCAGCAGTTTTAACTGATACGCAAAGCATTCAAGATAACCGTGTAAGAAAATGATAGTTAGTAGAGCTATTTGTTTATGTTTCTAAGGTGTGTGGATGCTTACCTTGTTGTATCTTCTCTTCGGAGTATGAGCTTGAGCTTCAGGAGGCAGCGTAGAGATAGGGGTTGCCTCTATTATATAACCAGTTGTTTCTGCGACTACTAGTTTCAAACCATTTAGTAAATTCTATCAGGACAATAACTTTGTTCTACTATATATAAAAAAAAACTAAAATAGTTTATATAAAACACACACACGTGTGATAAATAGTTAACCTTTTGAAAGGAAAGAAGTACAAAATGAATATGACAATCTACCTAAAAAAAACCTTAAGGGTATCTAAACCATACATAACATATGTGGAAAGAGTTTAATATTAAAAACCTTGTGTTTAACAATTTTCATAAAATATTTTTAAACCATAAACTACCATCCAAAAATAAAATTTTAATTGTTCATTTACTTCAAAAAATATTTTTTTTTTTGGAAAACTAAATTCGCTTTCACTATTTGTATGAAATAAATTTTACCATTTTTTATTTTTATAAAATTATGAGTTGATATAGAAATGTTTAGTGTTAAACTTAAAGGGATCTCTTTTTCTCTCACTCTTATTTATATTATTGGGGCATTGCTAATTTACTTTATTCAATATGCTTTCAGGTGGTGCAACCTAGCAAAAAAAAAAAAATTCTACAATAGGCTTTTTTCTTGTTAATGTTTGTAGGATAAAGATTGGTGGAGTTTAATAGAAATCTATGTACTCCTATTTGGATTGCTGGTGCATGACTAAAGTTCTCATTCTTCCTCTCTTTGTTTTAGTTTTGATCTTGTAACACTCCAAACCCGGCTCATGCGGTATGACCGGATCTGACATGTCACATGAAGAAAACGTATAAATAACGAGTGAATCTTTCTAAAGTAAGTGTTGTTTGGTTATAGTTAAGAAAAACAAGTTTAGTTATAGATATTCGTTAAAAATACTACAAATCTCGAGAGGTTGATTGATGAATTGAAAATTTATCAGGTAATCTTTAAAATCATAACTTTTGAAAATGACGATGATACTTTGGAGGAAAAGTCCAAGTTAAAATATTTGTACATATTTATTACGAAATCCATTTATTAATCAATTTTGGAAAACTGTTAATTATGATTTTTAGAAAATCCCCATTTAAAACCAATCAAGAAAGATATTAAATACGTCTAAACATAAAGCAAAATAAAACATATCCTAGAGGCCTTATTACAACTTTAAAACCCAAAATAGTAAGAGTAACGAAAATAAAACGGAAAAGAAGTTTACTAATGTTCGAAAACATTATTTCCAAAGTATGGCCTCCACCGAGTCATCCATGGGCCCAAGTCCTCATTACTGAGCATTACCTGCAAGGATTAAGAGAATGGGGTGAGTTACTAGAACTCAATGTATAATCCCCTTACCGTCATCCACTGGGTCTGAACCCGCATAGCATAATCTTGGGCCTAAGCCCATTTTACATAACAGTATTTAAATGAAGTAAATGTATGCAACCCAACCCATCCATCCATCACACCCTCGACCAGCCAATCACACCTGTAGGGATCAAGTCAACCCACCCCGCCGCTCACACCAATTTGCAGTCGAGCTGCTATAATATATTATTACTGTGGCCATGCCACCGAAATCATAAGTAAGCATATTAATGAACAAGTTTTGGCTATGTCACCAGGCTACACTGCTCTCCATACAATTTTTCCCATCCCATGTAAAATGTAAAAAGAATGCAACATGCATACTAAAATAAAATATCCACATATATATATATAACCACCATTAATCTAGTGAATTATTACAGTGAATCGGCCCATTAAAGCAATTTAATAATTCGGCCCACTAAGGGATTCTAGCAAGTCGGCCCACAGGGGCCTTTTGGTAAATCGGCCCATAAGGGGCATTTTCGTAAATCGGCCCATAGGGGAATTTTCGTAAATCAGCCCATAGAGGCATTTTTGTAATTTAGCAATTTAATACCGATTTTGACAAATCTTTAGGAATAACGTTGATTAAGCAAGTTACTCGATTTTCATGCCATATTACAGTTATTAGGCTTGAAAATAACAATGATCTATTCTTCCAACATAATGGTGAGTCATGAATCAATGGGATTTCGGTGTGAGATTACACACCCGATTATGGTAAGGACTAAACCTTCTTGATCGTCAGCACCTATATCACCATAATACTCGATTAATTAACATAAGAGATTTTTCTTAATCCAAATCTAAATCAACGATCTAAATGCTTACTCTTAGTATCATGAATGGCCACGATTTACCTATTCTCATCAGATGATGGTCCACAACCCGGTGGGAAATCCCGAACTGCCGATACCGCTCTACGCTTAAACTTGGGAGTAGAGATTGCAAGTCCACACCCTTTTTGTCCTCCTATCGATTTTCCTTTCAAATCGTTACCACTTGCCTCCACTAAAAAAGTCTCGGTCAGTAAATTACTACTATGAGAGAGTAGTTGTTTAGGGATAGGATTCGGCTTACCACTACTTCCGAAGAACCAACGAGTAGAGAAAACGAGTAGTTTAGTCCCTAAAATAACCGATTAGTCAAATCCATCGATCCGTTTTAGCGGAATAACAACGCAATGAGATAGATCGAAAAGAACCTTGAAGGAATTCCTTACCTTAACAATAATAGCTCCGACTTCCACCGATAGGGCTTATGGCTACGGATGAATCGACAGGGATGTGATATACGGCCACCCACTAGAACACTACGAAAAAGAGATGATCACGATATGAGGGAGTAGGAGAGAGAGATATTTCAGTTTAAAGAACCCTCCAATGATAAGGGCACATATTCGGCCATGAAGAAAAGAAAATGAAAAGAAAATGAAAAGAAGAGAATGAAACCACTTACTGATTCGGTCAAAGAAGAGAGTGTTCAACACACAAAAGAAAATGAAAAAGAGATTAAGTGATAAAAGGTTCTACTATTGAAGAAAAATGAACAAAGAAGATTCGGCCATCCAAATATTGACTAAAGAAGAAGAGAAAATGGTTGAAGAAATGATGAAAAAGAAAGAAAGAGATAGAAAAAGAGATGTCAAAAAGTTTCGGCCAACACCTAGGAAAAGATGAGCAAAAAGTGTAACATCCCGGTTTAGACCCTAGTCGGAACGGTGGTTTGAGACCAAAAATCCGAGGTCGTATAAATATTTTAATGATATTTTCTGTGTGAATATTATGTGACTTAGTCTGTGTGAAAATTCTGTGTGATAATTTGATTGTTTGTGTGTCGAATTTGTGAAAAGGACTTAATTGTATAAAGTGTAAAAGTTGTGTGCTGATTTATAAGTACCTATGTGTTGATGGTTTTTTAAGGTGGAGGCCTTATGAGGTAATTAGTCCATTTTCAAGTTAGTGGATGTTGGATGGACAAAAATACCAATGGGTAGTGGAAATGGATTAATAATAAAATGGGTAATAAGGTAATTGATGTAATTATTATAATAAAACAAATGAAAGAAAAGATGAATGTTATCATCTTTGTAAGTGCCAAATTTTGAAGGAAAGAAAGGAAAGAAAACAAAGCTAGGTTTCGGCTAGCTTTTGATGCAAATTAAGGTATGATTTGATTTCGGTTTTTGATAATTTTTACGTTTTTGTGATCGTTGCTTTGTGCTCTTCAAAACCCATGCTTAAATTTTCTAAATTGATGATGTTTATGAAATGTGCCATTGATGAAATGGTGAGCTTTGTGATGAATGTTGGTGTATAATGGAAGATATGTGTTTAATGAACATGTTTTGTTCTTGGATTTTTGGTGAATTTAGCTAATTAGGGCTAAATTGAGAAATTAGTGATTTGAAGGACTAAAATGTGAAATGAATGAAATGTGTGGTCTTGTATGAGCATAGTGAGAATTCGGCTAGGCTTGAGCATAAGCAAATTATGTATATTTGGTGATTTGATGAATTAAGGACTAAAGTGTCGAAATGTGAAAATATGAGGGCTATTATGCAAAATGCCCTAAATGTGTGTATGTGGGCTAAATTGAATGAAATGATGATTGAATGGATTGAATTTAAATGTGTATAGACCAAGAAAGGAGAGGTTCGGATCGAGATCAAGGCAAAGACAAAGTACTCGATTAATCGACCGTTTTGGTATTTCGACGTCCGAGGTTAGTCCGAATATAATGTGCGTAATTAACTATGCTTAATGTTACGAAATGAATGGTATGATATATCAAATTGTAAATGATATGTGAGAACCTGAGTTATGTGGTACTAAATGTGAGTATTCGAAAATGTGACCGATATCATTAGCACTGTGTGTGCAAAATAATATAAACTTCGGCTTTGTGATTAGCACTGTGTGTGCGATATTGATGTAAGTTCGGACATAATACGAATACTTAATTATGTTAATTGCTATGAAATGAATGTTATAATGATATTGAAATGTGGATGCTATGTGAGAGTTGAGTCATGTGGCACTAAGTGTGCGTATTCGGAAATATGATCGAGACGATTTGCACTGTGTGTGCGAATTGATATAAGCTTAGACTTTGTGGTTGGCACTGCGTGTGCGATATCAATTGAAGATCGAATTGATATAGATGCACTGTGTGTGCAATGTTAATCAAATTTCAGCTTATCAAATTGGCACTGTGTGTGCGATACCGATACAAGTTCGGTTTAACGAACTGGCACTAAGTGTGCGATGATAAATAAGTTTTGATTACGAATTGGCACTAAGTGTGCGAATAAATCAAAAATATAGTAAAGATTGATCGAAATGTAAAGTTGAGCAATTGAGTAGCTTGGTTGGTGAGTAACTATGTGTTGACAAAGGTATGTATGATAACTACGTATTAGCTAAGGTTGTATGATAACTATGTGTTGATTAAGATACGTATGATATCTATGTGTTGGTGGATTTTGAAAGTATATGGATAGAGTACTATGTGAACATTGAGTACAGTTGAGTTGGTGTAGCATTGATAAATTAATCCAAGTGATGGCTTATTCTTGTATATTAATTTGAATTTTTGAATTACATGTAATATATTACGGACTTACTAAGCCTTGGAAAGCTTACTGTGTGATTTGTTTTTTTGCTTTGCAGTGTCAGTAAAACTAGCTCGGATCTGGGGATCGTCAGCATATCAATCACACTATCGGCAATTTATTTTGGTACTTCTGGAAAGATGTATATAGATTAAATATGGCATGTATAGGCTAGAGGTTATGGTATGATTTGTGATGTTTAATCCTTGCCATGTGAATTGGCTTAGAAGTGTGATAATTTTGAGTTTGTGAATGAGCTATGAATGTGGTATGTTTCTTGACTTTATGGTTGATGAAAGAGGTGATTAGAAGATGAGTTTTGGTATGGATTATCTGATGTTTGAGTTATAAATGTTTTGAGATGTATAATTGATACTTGGATGGAATCATTTGTGAGGCCAATATGTATAAAAGTAGATGATATTGTGGATGGCTAATTGGTGTATGAAATGGCATGTTTGAATGCAATTAGAAGCATGAAGTGGTGTGGCTCAAATGTGCTTGTAGGATTGACCCAAATGGGTGGCACTTTGACCTTGTAAAATGGCCTATATTGATACACGGTCGAGGCACACGGGCGTGCCTAAGACCGTGGGTGAATTGGCAGAATGTAGCTTAGTATTACACGGCCATGGCACACGGGCGTGCCTAGTAACCGTGTTAAAATAGTCAGTATATAGACACGAATGGGCACACGGGCGTGCCTAGTGACCGTGTTGGAATAGACAGTATATAGACACGGATGGACACACGGGGGTGTCTAGTAGCCGTGGAGGGCACACGGTCTCCTCCCACGGGTGTGTCTCCCCTGGATCTTAGAAAATTTTTTAAGTGTTCGAGAATTTCTGTGTGTGTTCAATTTAGTCCCAACCCCTCTTTAGCATGTGAATTAGGTCTCGTAGACCTCGATAAGGGACACCATGATTGTAATTGAATGAGATTGAAGATGATTGACTTTGTGTCGTAAATTCTAGATGTTAAATGTTCTGATTGATCGGTAATACCTCTTAACCCTATTTCGGCGACGGTCTCGGGTTAGGGGTGTTACAAAGAGGCTTGAGTGTTTCGGCAAACAAAGGAAAGATGGACAAAATGATTTGAGTGTTTCGGCAACAAAGGAAAAAGGTTGGAAAAAGAGCACGAAAATGTTAAAAAGATTAAAAGCATTTCATGTACAAAACTTGCACAAAGACCATAAGAAAATCGGCTCCCAAATTTCCCCTACCAAAACCGTGTATGTCCCTAACACCAAAAGGATTTTGTTGACCAAAATTCTTTCCCCAAGCTCCTTCCAAAAATTCGGCCAACATGTCCCCCCTTCTTACTCCTTTTCCTTTATTTCTTTCCTTATTTTTCCCTTGTTCTCCTCCTTACCTTATTTTCTTAGTCTTCTTTCCATCATTTGAAAAGTCTTCCTTTCCTTTATTAAAGCCATGGCCGACACTTACCATTTAGCACAAAAAAAAAATAATCCAAAACTTTGCAATAGGTGGGATTTGAACTCCACCCCTAAAGATCCTTCATGTGACGCCACTCCACTCTGCTACTAGCTCCACTTGTGCTAGCAAAATACACACTTATTTCCTTAAGTCTTGACGCCACTTACCTTCCCTCCTTAAAGTGCTTAAACACAAAAATTTTGCTAAGGCCCAACTCAACCCCAAGCCTTCTTAGAACCCCTAAACATACACAATTAACACTCTTAACTAGCCTATTGCATGGTATAATGTAAAACATAAATTCCCGAATTTCGGGATGTTACAACTCTACCCCCTTAAAGAAATTTCGGCCTCGAAATTTACCTGATTAAAAGAGATGAGGGTACTGTTGTCAGATCGTGTCCTCTGGCTCCCATGTAGCTTCCTCTGACCCGTTATTACGCCATAATACTTTAACCAACGGGACTGACTTCTTTCTCAGCACCTTAATATCCCATTCTAAAATCTGTACTGCCTCATCTTCAAAAGACAAGTCAGGTCTTATCTCAACTTCCTCCACTGGCACAACATGAGACGGATCCGAACAATAACGCCTTAACATCGAGACATGGAATACGCTATGTATCTGACTTAACTCCGGAGGTAACTCAAGCTGATAAGCCACTGGCCCAACACCCTTCAATACACGGTAAGGTCCGATGAACCTAGGGCTCAACTTGCCCTTCCTTCCAAATCTTAAGATATTTTTCCAAGGTGAGACCTTCAAAAAGACCTGATCACCCACAGAGAACTCTATCTCCTTCCGCTTCAGATCCGCGTACGATTTCTATCTGTCTGAAGCTTCTTTTAACTGAGCCCGAATTACCTTTACTTTTTCCTCCGTCTCCGAGATTAACTCAAGACTCAAAAGCTGTCGCTCCCCTAGCTCAGTCCAGCAAGTAGGAGTATGACACCTACGACCATACAACGCCGCATAGGGTGCCATCTGGATGCTGGATTGATAGCTGTTGTTGTATGCAAACTCTGCCAATGGTAGAAAATCTTCCCAACTACCTCTGAAGTCGATCACACAGCCCCTTAACATGTCTTCTAAAATCTGGATTACTCTCTCCGACTGACCATCTGTCTGTGGGTGAAATGCTGTGCTGAAATTTAGTCTTGTACCCAAAGCTTCATGTAGAGCCTTCCAAAACTGTGATGTAAACCTAGGATCCCTGTCTGATATGATAGACATCGGTACCCCATGCAACCTCACGATCTCGCTACATACAACTTGGCTAATCTCGCAACGAGTAACTGCATGCGAACGGTAGGAAATGAGCAGACTTCGTTAACCGATCCACTATCACCCATACTCGAATCTTTCTTAGTAGGTGTTAAGGGTAACCCATCGTTATCCTTTCCCATTTCCAAAGTGGGATTGTCACCGGTTGTAGCAACCCTGAAGGCAGTTGATGTTCCGCCTTCACTGCGACATGTCAAGCACTTGCTCACGAAATCGGTAACCTCTGTTTCAACCACGGCCACCAATATCGCTCACGGAGGTCTCGGTACATTTTGTTTCCCACAGGGTGCATAGCATATGGGCTACTATGCGCCTCACGCGAGAATCATTTGTCTCACTCTGAATCCACGGGCATACAAACTCTTCCGCGGAAACACAATACTCCATCACTATTTAATCCAAAATCCCTATCTCACCACCTTCCACTTGTCAAACCGAGAGCCCAACC
Source organism: Gossypium sturtianum (assembly GCA_025698515.1). NCBI lineage: Eukaryota > Viridiplantae > Streptophyta > Magnoliopsida > Malvales > Malvaceae > Gossypium > Gossypium sturtianum. Next base: position 63,967,097 of record CM046955.1, read on the forward strand.
TTTCATCCAACATCTGCTTTTCCTTAATCTGACTTACCCACGCAGGCTTCACTTGAAGTTCAGCTAACAAACTACCATCTTCATTAAGGCTGAGATGAGCGAACATCGCTCTCAAATCCGATATCACCTTGCGACTCAACGCATCGCCACTACGTTAGCTTTACCTAGATGATACTCGGTTGAGGCGGTCATAATCTTTCAACAATTCTATCCACCTCCATTTGTCTTAAGTTCAACTCATTCGGGTAAGGAGGTACTTGACTTTTTATGATCCGTGTAGATAATCGACTTCTCCCCGCATGAGATAGTGTCTCCATATCTTTAGAGCAAACACCACTGCAGCTAACTCCAAATCTTGTGTGGGATAGTTCGCCTCATGCAGCTTTAATTGACGAGATGCATAAGCCACCACTTTTCCCCCTTGCATCAACACACATCCCAAGCCCGTGTGTGACGCATCACAATAAACAGTTAACTCCTTACCAGCCTCAAGCTGAATCAATACTGGTGCCTCTGTCAAAATCTTCTTCAATTTTTCAAAGCTCTCTTGCTGCCTATCTGACCACACAAACGGTACTCCCTTACGCAATAGCTTAGTTAGGGGTGCAGCAATCAACGAAAACCCCTCAACGAACCGCCTGTAATACCCAGCCAAACCTAGAAAACTCCGAATTTCTGCCACTTACTTCGGTGGCTTCCAGTCCAATACAGCCTCTATCTTGTGGGGATCAACTCTAATTCCCTCGGCAGACACAACATGCCCCAAAAAGGTCACCTCCTTCAGCCAAAATTCACACTTACTGAATTTGGCATACAACTGCTTCTCCCTTAATATCTGCAATACTACCCTAGATGCCAATCATGCTCCTCTTCTATCTTTGAGTACACCAAGATGTCATCTATGAACACCACCACAAACCGATCTAGATAAGGTTGGAAGACCCGGTTCATCATATCCATAAATGCAGCTGGTGCATTAGTCAACCCGAATGGCATCACCAAGAACTCGTAATGCCCATAACGAGTTCGGAACGCAGTCTTGTGAATATCCGCCTCTTGACCTTTAACTGGTGATACCCCGATCTCAAGTCTATTTTCGAGAAAACTAAAGTTCCTCGTAGCTGATCGAACAGATCAACGATCCTCGGTAATGGATACTTGTTCTTGATTGTTAACTTATTCAATTGCCTATAATCGATGCACATACGCATCGACCCATCCTTTTTCTTAACGAATAAAACTGGTGCTCCCCACGGTGACACACTTGGTCGAATAAATCCAAGATCCATCAACTCTTGGATTTGAGCTTTAAGTTCCACTAGCTCCTTTGGCGCCATTCTATAAGGAGCAATGGACACCGGAGCCGTTCCTGGCAACAGCTCAATACCAAATTCCACTTCACGGAGGCAATACTGGAAGCTCCTTGGGAAAGACGTCTGAAAACTCTTTCACCGTCCTAACACTCTCTATCGACAACTCTTTGGCATCCAAAGCACTAATGAAGGCTAAGAACGCTTCACACCCCTTTCGTACCAACCTTTACGCCTTTAAAGAAGATACCACATTAGACTGATAATTTCTTCTTTCACCTATCATCATCACTTCCTTATCCTCTAAAGTTCTTAGTACCATCCGCTTTACAGCGCAATCTAAGTTCGTACGATGCTTAACCAGCCAGTCCATGCCCAATATAAGGTCGAACTCTCTGAACGGCAGTTCCATCAAATCCGCCAGAAAAACTGCCCCCTGAACTTCTAAAGGCACATCCCTAAACAACTTATTTACTACCACCGACTGTCCTAAAGGGCTAATCACAGTTGTTTCTCTAGCAGTAATCTCAGATCTAATATTCAAAGTTCCAGACACAGCACATGCAACATACGAATGGGTGGATCCAATATCTATCAAAGCGGTAAAAGGTACATCAGATATGAAGAACGTACCAGTTATGACGTCCGGTGCGTCACCCTCATCTCGACGCCTGACCGCATAGACCAACCCTAGCTGTCTCGCCTCCGCATTACCCCTATTACCAGTACCTCTACCCGGTGCACCCTAACCTCGTCCTACACCATTACCACCTCGACCTGGCCCACGACCTCTCGACGGCTGCTGAACGCCTCCTGCTTGCTGCGCAAATCTGTTACGAACTACCTGAGTTTGAGCATGCTCTCGAGGGCAATCCTTAAACTGATGGTCCTTGGATCCACATCTGAAACAACCACCAGTTCTCTTCCAGCATTCACCCGAGTGAAGTTTCCCACAATCCATAAAGGTCAGAATCGATTGGTAGTATTTGGAACTCTCACTCAGTGGCTCTTTATTCCCCTGGGCCTTTTCAAATCCTCCGCGGAACTCGAATACCCAGAGTCTCTCTTGTTCCTGCCCCTATCCTTGTCTCAATTTTACCGTTCCAAGTGTTTTACTTCCTCAGCAATCTTAGCTTTTTCCACCAGTGTGGCAAAATTCCTCTCCTTCTGTGGGGCTATTAGTACCCGTAACTCATCACACAATCCATCCTCAAATCATACGTAGCGTTCATAATTAGTCAACACTATTCCCCGGGCATATCAACTCAGACGCAGAAACTCCGCCTCGTATGCTGCCACAGATTTACCTCCTTGAACCAGATTCAGGAATTCCTTTCTTCGGGCATCCACATAACTAGCACCGACATATTTTCCCTGGAATGATGTCTTAAAGAAATCCCAGGTAATACGTTCAGCCTGAGTACCTTCCCGAACAGTGAGCCACCACTGATACGCCTCATCTCTCAGTAATGACACAACCCCTTTCAGTTTCGGCTTGGCGGTGCAATCCAGGTCATCCATAATCCGCTCCACCGCCTCAAGCCAGTACTCCGCTACATTTGGGGCTACACCCGAAATACCCCTAAAAACTTTAGCCCCATTCGATCTAAGTCGCTCGGATATCGACCCACGAGCTGCTGACCCAGTTCTTGCCCCAGTAACCCTTTCCAATACACGCAACATCACTTGGGACAGAGCGTCGTCCTCTCTCATTCGATCATGTGACCTAGCTTCAGTCACTGGTGACGCAGGTGCGTCCATTTTTGGCATATGTCCCGATGCCTCAGATACAACTCTAGCACCTCGGCCTCTACCACGGCCACGTCTACCGCGTCCACGTCCTCTAGCACTCATGTTTACTAATGTTGATTTAATCTGATTACTAGTCTTATGAATCAGTATGCTTATTCAGTGTTTATTAAACAATATTTTATGGAGTATAAGAAGTAAAGTTGTTTTCGCAAAACGTATCCTAAAGTCTCAATCTCTATAGTTTTTCAGCTCCTAAAGCTAAAAGTTCTAGAGTATTTTTATTTTTGTGAAATTTTCCTACTACAGTCATACCACAATAATCATAAAATGAAAACAGAAACTTACTGACTTGGTGCCGGATACCCGCAGTGCCATACTTCCTCTAAAACATGTATTTATAAATCGAATTTCAAGCAGTTTTTAGAAAACATTTTTGAACCCAAACCACAGCCGAGTTTTGCAACCGGGCTCTAATACCATAAAATGTAACACCCCAAACCCAGCTCATGTGGTATGACCGGATCTGACATGTCACATGAAGAAAACGTATAAATAACGAGTGAATCTTTCTAAAGTAAGTGTTATTTGGTTATAGTTAAGAAAAACAAGTTTAGTTATAGATATTCGTTAAAAATACTACAAATCTCGAGAGGTTGATTGATGAATTGAAAATTTATCAGGTAATCTTTAAAATCATAACTTTTGAAAATGACGATGATACTTCGGAGGAAAAGTCCAAGTTAAAATATTTGTACATATTTATTACGAAATCCATTTATTAACCAATTTTGGAAAACCGTTAATTATGATTTTTAGAAAATCCCCATTTAAAACCAATCAAGAAAGATATTAAATACGTCTAAACATAAAGCAAAATAAAACATATCACAGAGGCCTTATTACAACTTTAAAACCCAAAATAGTAAGAGTAACGAAAATAAAATTGAAAAGAAGTTTACTAATGTTCAAAAACATTATTTCCAAAGTATGGCCTCCACCGAGTCATCCATGGGCCCAAGTCCTCATTACTGAGCATTACCTGCAAGGATTAAGAGAATGGGGTGAGTTACTAGAACTCAGTGTATAATCCCCTTACCGTCATCCACTAGGTCTGAACCCGCATAGCATAATCTTGGGCCTAAGCCCATTTTACATAACAGTATTTAAATGAAGTAAATGTATGCAACCCAACCCATCCATCCATCACACCCTCGACCAGCCAATCACACCTGTGGGGATCAAGTCAACCCACCCTGCCGCTCACACCAATTTGCAGTCGAGCTGCTATAATATATTATTATTGTGGCCATGCCACCAAAATCATAAGTAAGCATATTAATGAACAAGTTGTGGCTATGCCACAAGGCTACACTGCTCTCCAAACAATTTTTCTCATCCCATGCAAAATGTAAAAAGAACGCAACATACATACTAAAATAAAATATCCACATATATATATATAACCACCATTAATCTAGTGAATTATTACAGTGAATCGGCCCATTAAAGCAATTTAATAATTCGGCCCACTAAGGGATTCTAGCAAGTCGGCCCATAGGGGCATTTTGGTAAATCGACGCATAGGGGCATTTTCGTAAATCGGCCCATAGAGGCATTTTCGTAATTTAGCAATTTAATACCAATTTTGACAGATCTTTAGGAATAACGTTGATTAAGCAAGTTACTCGATTTTCATGCCATATTACGGTTATTAGGCTTGAAAATAACAACAATCTATTCTTCCAACATAATGGTGAGTCATGAATCAATGGGATTTCGGTGTGAGATTACACACCTGATTACGGTAAGGACTAAACCTTCTTGATCGTCGGCACCTATATCACCATAATACTCGATTAATTAACATAAGAGATTTTTTTTAATCCAAATCTAAATCAATGATCTAAATGCTTACTCTTAGTATCGTGAACGACCACGATTTGTCTATTCTCACCGGATGATGGTCCACAACCCGGTGGGAAATCCCGAACTGCTGATACCGCTCTACGCTTAAACTTGGGAGTAGAGGTTGCAAGTCCACTCCCTTTTTGTCCTCCTATCGATTTTCCTTTCAAATCGTTGCCACTTGCCTCCATTGAAAAAGTCTCGGTCAGTAAATTACTACTATGAGAGAGTAGTTGTTTAGGGATAGGATTCGGCTTACCACTACTTCCGAAGAACCAACGAGTAGAGAAAATGAGTAGTTTAGTCCCTAAAATAATCGATTAGTCAAATCCATCGATCCTTTTTGGCGGAATAACAACGCAATGAGATAGATCAAAAAGAACCTTGAAGGAATTCCTTACCTTAACAATAATAGCTCCGACTTCCACCGATTGGGCTTATGGCTACAGATGTATCGACAAGGATGTGATATACGGCCACCCACTAGAACACTACGAAAAAGAGATGATCACGATATGAGGGAGTAGGAGAGAGAGATGTTTCAATTTAAAGAACCCTTGCAATGATAAGGGCACATATTCGGCCATGAAGAAAAGAAAATGAAAAGAGGAGAATGAAACCACTTACCGATTCGGTCAAAGAAGAGAGTGTTCAACACACAAAAGAAAATGAAAAAGAGATTAAGTGATAAAAGGTTCGGCTATTGAAGAAAAAAGAACAAAGAAGATTCGGCCATCCAAATATTGACTAAAGAAGAAGAGAAAATGGTTGAAGAAATGATGAAAAAGAAAGAAAGAGATAGAAAAAGAGATGTCAAAAAGTTTCGGCCAACACCTAGGAAAAGATGAGCAAAGAGGCTTGAGTGTTTCGGCAAAAAAAGGAAAGATGGACAAAATGATTTGAGTGTTTCGGCAACAAAGGAAAAAGGTTTGAAAAAGAGCACCAAAATGTTAAAAAGATTAAAAGCATTTCATGCACAAAACTTGCACAAAGACCATAAGAAAATCGGCTCCAAAATTTCCCCTACCAAAACCGTGTATGTCCCTAACACCAAAAGGATTTTGTTGACCAAAATTATTTCCCCAAGCTCATTCCAAAAATTCGGCCAACATGTTCCCCCTTCTTACTCCTTTTCCTTTATTTCTTTCCTTATTTTTCCCTTGTTCTCCTCCTTACCTTATTTTCTTAGTCTTCTTTCCATCATTTGAAAAGTCTTCCTTTCCTTTATTAAAGCCATGGCCGACACTTACCATTTAGTACAAAAAAAAATAATCCAAAACTTTGCAATAGGTGGGATTCGAACTCCACCCCTAAAGCTCCTTCATGTGACGCCACTCTACTCTGCCACTAGCTCCACTTGTGCTGGCAAAATACACACTTAATTCCTTAAGTCTTGACGCCACTTACCTTCCCTCCTTAAAGTGCTTAAACACAAAAATTTTGCTAAGGCCCAACTCAACCCCAAGCCTTCTTAGAAACCCTAAACATACACAATTAACACTCTTAACTAGCCTATTGCATGGTATAATGTAAAACATAAATTCTCAAATTTCGGGATGTTACAGATCTCATGGATTTAATTCATGGGAGTTTATATGAAACATATTGTTGTGACTTAACCATAATCACAATATCTTGTATTAAATAGGTACATATATTTCAGTTGGAGAAAGTTTCATTTTTATTCTTAAATGAAACATCAATTAAGCTAGGTTTTGTTCAACTGTGTTAAGGTTATGTAGACCAAACCAAATAAAGAAATTCAATCCTATCTTTTTTTTAATTAAACTATTAATTATTACAAAATGAAGAAAATAAAACTACACTCACTAAATCTTAGCATAACAAGATAGAAATAGCTTATTTCTAAAGAAGAAGAAGTAGCTCCAAATTAAACAAAATATAAAACAAAAAAACCTACCCTAAGAGTAGGAAGTCTTGATTGAAAAACAGAAACAATTTAAAGCTAGGCATAGTCAAATTTACAACTTAAAAGAAAACTTGTATTTCCTAAAATAAACTTTTGGCTTTGTGGGGGCAAGTTATTTGTAAGATTTACAAGGTTCAACAACAAACAAAGTTTTGGAGAAAGAGTAAAGCATATTATGAAGATGAATGGAAAATGGACTCAGGTGGCGACTGTTTATGACTGTAAGGAGATTGAAAACCCATGTGTTTTTCATAAATTTGATATGGAGGATATGCAAGCCATCAAGTTGATGATGGTTGTTGGCCAAGTGGACAGGCTCTTGGTGGGGATTACGAAAGGGTTTTATGAAGTTGAAATTGTTAAGGAGAATTGAGTCTTTGACATTAATGTCATGAAAATGTCATGGAGGTAGTTTCTGATGGAATTTGAAGGAATGGTTCGTTGAGATAGATTATTAGTCTTGTTTCACCTTTCTCAAGCTTAGAACTACATGGGTAGCGATTTGTGGTATTCCCTTAAAAGCTTGCAACTACAAAACATTCCAAAACATTGCTCGAGCTTGGGGTGATCTTCTGTCAATGGAAACTAACTCTCTCAAATTTCAGGATTTAATGAAAACAACAATGCTCATCATTGGAAATGAACTTAAGAAGATTGGTAATATGATTCATCTAAATTGCGACGAGATGCAATACCAAGTTAGAGTTGCAAAGTTTGCTGAAGGGAATAATTTCTACTTTGGGTGTAGAGGCTGCTGCATCAATCTATATATATAATAGCCAGGTGGAGGGCTTTTTCCCGACGTCAGAGATAGCTCTAATGATTCCTTAATGGACTTGGATTTCTTGAATAGAAGTGAGTCTTATATCGTGAGGTAGAAGAAATATGGTAGACGGGAAAAGTTCTTAGGCTAAAGGCTAGTTGATTCGATAAGGTTATCATTTTCGAGATTATGAGGATTGAGCAAGGCATAGGTAGGTAAATGTGTCCTTTAAATAATCTTACTTATAATTTCTATTATTAATAGGTGTATTTCTTAGGTTGAAGATATGATATTGGCCTTATAAATTTAAAGTGTAAATGGGAAGGAGTATTCATGGGTACAATGTTTTATGGGTGGTTTACACTATGATTAAGAAAATTAAACTTTTCTAAGGAATGTATATAGAGAGAGGGGGTAGGTAGTAGATATAGGTATTCGTTATATGTACTTAATGAAAATTGAAAAGTTGGACTTAGTGGTAGAATATGCTTAAAAATAAGTAGAAAGAGATACCTTTTGGTGATGAAGCAGTAGAAGGATTAGGCATGTACATATTGTTGCAAGGTTCTGTCATGTGGCATTGTTCTTGGGGAATACGCATTCTCGTCTTTGGAGAATTGCAGGTATCCACATTTTTAATATTCTCATAATTTATTATCTCCTTAGTTGAAGCATCTGGTTCTTCTACATTCAACTGTTCAATTCCTTCACAAGTCAATGCCTGCAGAAGTTGAAATGCCAATATAACAGTGACATGGGAAGAAACATTCAACTCTCAAAAGGATCATCACCAAGGAAAAGTTAATTTTTTTATGTAAATAAATATGAGAACTAAACTTGTTTTGGTTTTAGAGTTTATGAAAATAGCACACTTACTAGCAAAGGTTCATGTAATCCAATTTGGTCTTCGTTCTCCTTTCTCTTCTTTGCACACCCAGGGTAAATGCCTCTCGATTCATACCTTTCCACCTCAGCTAGTGATCGAAAATTAAGATTCAACTCTTTATGCTGATAATACTGCAATAATGAGATATTATTAAACAACATTGATAAACGAGATATATTTTTGCAAAAAAATAAATTGAAAGAGATGTAAAATTCATTTAAAGATGATTACCTTATCTATCCTTCCATTTGGGCGTGGCCTTTCAGAAACAATATATTTATTAATGTATTTAGGCAGCGGCTTTAACTGACATGCAAATCATTCAAGACAACCATAATTATAAAACAAAATATCTACAAAAAATGACAGTTAATAGAGTTATCTGCTCAATTTCTAAGGTGTGTGGCTGCTCTTGAAATTAGGTTCTTACCCTCTTGTTTCTTCTTTTTGGCACCTGGACTTGAGCTTCAAGAGGTGCGATAGGAACATGGGCTGCTGTTCCTCGGTCTGTCAATTTTAAACCATTTGGTAAATTATGTCAGAGATAAGGACAATGACTTTGTTCTACTATATAACTGTAAGTAAAATTGTACGGCACATTTCTATATATTTAAAATATGAAAGAATCAAAAAAATTACCTAAAAAAAACTTAAGGTAATGATAAAAAGTAAGAAACTATGTGTTTTTTACTTTTTCAAAGTGAGACATGTTTCGGACAAATAATGGTATCCAAACAAGACATAACTTATGTGGAAAGTGTTGAATAACTTTCATAAAATCTTGTTTGGAGTAAAACTAGCTTCCAAAAGTAAATTTGCTATCAATTTAAGTGTTGATTTACAAGTAAACAATAGCTTACAAAAAATAATTTTTGAAATCCTAAATTATTTTTACTATTTGTATGAAATAAAATTTACCATTTTTTATTTTTAAAAAATTTATGAATTGATATAGAAAAGTTTGGTATTAAACTTAAGGGATCAAATTATTTTCTCCTCATCACCTCTAGCCCTACACTTATTGATATCAAAGCTGCAACCAATTTTCCTCTAGTTAAATTTAGAGATTATAGGGTTGCTTTTGCATGGGTTCAACTTGGAGACATTATAAACATTGCACGTCATTGGGGGAGATTTTATCTCTATAGAAGAGAACACTCTCAATCTTACTAATTTCTCTAAAGATACGGTGTTAATCACAACTAACCAATTGAAAAAGTTGATGAATTGTGATATTAGAATGCATATAGGAGCAGTATCTAATAAGAGTGCTAGAAGCTGGTGATATCTCATATTTCTAAAAATGGTAATGTTAGGGAAAAATTGTTGCCATAGAGTTTGAAGATTCTTCCATGGAAGATGAGATGAAGGGAGACAAATATGTGCAGGAGGACTAGATTGGGTTGGTTATCGTGGTAGGGGAGTTTTATGCTAATGTCTTGGTGAGTGGAGGTGGATGTTCGACTACTTTTAAGGTTTGAATTTGTTCAATTTTAGTTTTAATTATAAAGGTGTCATCATGGATTATGCATGGGATTGGCAACCTATTGAAGAGCAGTATGTCCATTATGTTCTACTTTAGTCTAGGGGTTATATTTGAGTGGTACAAAGGTAATATTGAATTCTTTTTATGATGGAATTTATGGAATGGGCTCTTGGGAGGTTTTTCTAATGTCTAGCGAGAGCCTAAAGGATTTTTAGTTGCCTTAGATAATGTATGAATTGATCAATTGAGCATGTTTTCATCTTGGATGTTGATGTATCTTGATTTTGGATGTGGCTTTGTTTTGATTGTCAAAGCCTTTTTTTGTGTTTTTATGCATACTGAAATTCGAGATTACTTTCTAAAACCATCTTTGTAACTAGCTTTTGACTTTTAATTAATTAATATAATTTCCTTGTTGAGCAAAAAATACTATATGGAGTGTAAATTTTTTTCACAATGAAGGTTTTTTAAAAAATAATTAGTGAGATAGATAGATTGGTTTTGGTATAGGTGGCAAAAACACTCCCTGTAGGAAGCTCTTTCTACTAGCATGGCAGGAGAGAGAAGGAGTGTAACATCCCAAAATTGGGCCTAGTAGAATTGGACCTATTGGGCCCATTGGGCCTTGGGCGTAGGAGTGTTTAAAATTCATGGGAATTTGAGAATGACATTATTTCAAGTTGGACTTATTAGGAAGGTGATTTTGGAGAGTTACGAGGTTTCTAGGAAGTTCCGGGTTCAAGTTAAGTTATAGGAAAAATTTTGTGTTTAAGCACTTTAAGGAGAGATAGTAAGTGGCATCAAGGCTTATGGAAATAAGAGAGTAATTTGCTTGCATAAATGAGCAATTGGTAAAGAGGATATGATGCCACATGAAGTACTTTGAGGGAGGAGGTTCAAATCCCATCAAGTGCAAAATTTTCCCAAAATTGGGCCTAGTAGAATTGGACCTATTGGGCCCATTAGACCTTGAGCGTAGAAGCGTTTTAAAATTCATGGGAATTTGAGAACGACATTATTTCAAGTTGAACTTATTAGGAAGGTGGTTTTGGAGAGTTACGAGGTTTCTAGGAAGTTCTGGGTTTAAGTTAAGTTATAGGAAAAATTTTGTGTTTAAGCACTTTAAGGAGAGATAGTAAGTGGCATCAAGGCTTATGGAAATAAGAGAGTAATTTTCTTGCATAAATGAGCAATTGGTAAAGAGGATATAATGCCACATGAAGGACTTTAAGGGAAGAGGTTCAAATCCCACCAAGTGCAAATATTTTGGATTAAATTTTTGTACTAATAAGGTAAGTGTTGGCCAAGGCTTTAATATGGTATGGAAGACTTTTTAATTTTGGAAGGGAGGCTAAGGAATATGGTAAGGAAGAAGATAAGGGAAAAAGAGGGGAAAGAAATGAAAGAAAAGGAAGGATAAGGGAACATGTTGGCATAAAGTGTGGAAGGTGTTTTGGAAAGATTTTAATTGGTTAATGTTCATCTTTTGGAAAAGATGATAATGGTTTTGGAGGGGGGTTTGTGATAGCCGAATTTTCTATAGGAATTTGCAAATTTTTGGTGCTTGAAGAGGTTGTTTTCTCCTCAGCATTTTGGTGTCTTTTGCTTTCTCCAATTTTTCCCTCTTTGCCGAAACTCCAAAGCCAAAAAGAGAGCATCTTTTTCTCTTGTTTTGACCGAAACCCTCAAGGCATCTTTGCTTCTTTTCCCTTTGATAGCCGAACCCATTATCATCCTATTCCTTCATCATTTCGTTCACCATCGTGTGGGAAAAAACTCTTCTTAATCAGATCGGTAAGAGACTCTATTCTATCATTGTATTTTTCTTTTCTCCATGCCGAATTTTGTGCCCTTGTCTTGGGATGGTTTTCTTAACCGAAAACATCATTTCTTCTATTCTCTCTAAGCGTGATCATCTTTCCTTTCGTAGTGTTCTAGTGTGTAGTGTTAAAGGACATTCTTGTTGATCCCTCTCTAGTCTTGAGTCAAACGATTGAAGTCGGATCTATCATCATTAAGGTAAGGGGTTCATTTTCGGATTTTTCGTTATATCTCTATTTGGCTATGTTGCAAATTTGATTGAAGTTTCGACTAATCGATTATGTTTTAGGGACGAAATCACTCGATATATTCTATTTGCAAATTATTCGGATATAGTGGTAAGTGATTCAAGTGTAAGCAATGCGTTGAGTATGAATCTTTTGGAAATCCGAGGCTAACTTTTGGTTGGGATTGTTCTAGGATTAACGGAGAGTGGTTCTTTAGGAAATCAAAATAAGGTGTGTAACCCCGTACCCTTCCGAATACATGTTTGAAATGGTGTGTGTTCTCACATATCTCTGATTGTTTGCATGAAATGTTCTGTGATTTTGTCGTAATACCAAAGAAAACCGGAAACCGGCTTCCGTGATCACTCGGGCGTGCGTAGGTTCATAGTGGTAACCATATTTTTGCAATGAAACAGTTTTGGTCAGCAGCAGTGATGTGATTTCGAAAAATCATGAAAAATAGGAAAAAGGGAATTAGAAAGTAAATAAGATATCGAATTAAATCTTACTGTGTCTACTTTGATATGAAAGAAACGGAGAAGGAAAAGGAATTTTATATTCTGACATATCTTAATTTTAGTGAGACTGGTTCTGATGGACTTCATGGTTCCCTGTTCTGTCTTGGAAAAATCGTATAAAATTGTACAAAGTAAATTAAGAGTTATAATTAATATGTATGGATTCCTTATTGAACCTATTTTTAATAGAAACAAGTGGGAGCAGCATATGAAAACCGTACAGTAAGATATTTGGAATTAAGATAAGAGAGGTCAGAATCTTTGGACAGTGAAACAAGGGAAACTTTAAGGAATAAACTGTACTAAATGGTTAAGTAAAAAATTCTGGAAAAATTATCATAAGAAGATATATGAGTCTAGTTTCATGGAAAATTTACGGATCTAAATTTCGAGTTTCCTAATCCGAGTTATGGTCAGTTTAGTCAGTATGACACAGATGGACAGTTTCAATTTTTATGCCCCAAATTAGTAGTTAAGTCTGGGTTGCAAAATTACCATAATACCCTTAGAGGGTAAATTACCGAAAAACCCCTGGGTTGTGAGATTACCAAATTACCCTTAGTGGGTAAAATTACCGAATTACCAAAATGTCCTTATGGACCGATTTACCGAAATGCCCTTATGGGCCGAATTAAAAAAAATGCCCCTAATGGGCCGATCTGATATATTGTTAATGGGCCGATTTGATATATATTTTTTTGTGGGCCGATCTGATATATTGTTTAATGGGCCAATTTGAAATATGGCTTAATGAGCCAATTTGATATAATGCCCTAATGGGCTGATTTTGCAAAGTGTTAATGGGCCAAATTGTTTGTAATAAATCTCTGAGTTATTAATTATCGTGGTTATATTGTAAATATCATGATTTACTATGTATGTTGCATTTACATAAGTTGCATGGGATTGGGATATTGATGATCGGGGAAGTGAAATTTGGTGGCTCTGCCACATAACCGTGACTCTGTCACATTTTTACAGTGGCTAAGCCATGTATATTCTGTTATTCTGGTGGCTTGTCCACAATTCGAATTTGATATAAATGGCTAAATGCCTATGATTGGTGTGTTGGCGGGGTGGGTTGACAAAAGATCCCCACAGGTGTGATGGATGGTACGGGTGGTGTGTAGCGGATGGATATCTAGGTTGGGTTGGGTTGCATACATTCATACATTTGCTTCATTTTAAGATTGTTATGCAAAAGGGCTTAGGCCCAAGATGATTGCTATATGGGTTCAGCCCAGTGGATGACTCAGTGGGGATTTCGTGATTGAGTTCTTGTAACTCACCCCCTTTTCTTAACCCTTGTAGGTAATGCTCGATGTGACGAGGACTTGGGCCCATGGATGACTCGGTGGAGGCCATACTTCATAAATGGTGTTATTGAATTTTAAATTTCTATTTCTATTTATTTTATTATTTTGCTATTTTGGTTTAAGTTGTAATAAGGCCTCTGGAGTATTTTATTATCGCTTTATGGTTGATATACTTATTATTTTGCTTAAATTGTTTAAAACAAGAATTTTTCTAAAACTTAAATAAAGGTTTTCCAAAATCGATTAACAAATGGATTTCATAATAAACTTTATAAATATTTTAACACGAAAGTTATTTTCTCGAACTATCAAACAATATTTTCAAAAGTCACGGTTTAAGTTCACTACCTTGATTGTTGACTCATCAATCAATCTCTCAAAAATATTTGTATTTTATTTACGTTTCCGAAACGATTTCAGAATACTTCTGCAACTCTATTTCTAACATCACATTTTTGTAAATTGTTTATCTCAAATATGTTTTTGCCACCAAAAGGATTTTTAAAGATAATTACGTTTTCAAGTAGTTAATAAATTGCTTAAGTGTTTTGGGTTTTAACAAAGAGGCTGAAATTTTCAAACGAGTTTTTTTGTGTGACACGCTAGATTTGGGCCTAACTTCTAGGCCGGGTTTGGGGTGTTACATTTTATGGTATCAGAGCCCGGTTGTAAAACTCGGCTGTGGTTTGGGTTCAAACACGTTTTCAAAGCTGTTTAAAATTTTAAATTATGTATGTTCCAAAGGAAGTATGGCACCACGGGTATCCGGCACCAAGTCAAGTAAGTATATGTTATCATTTTATGATTATTGTGTTAGTACTGTGGTAAGAAAATTCCACAAAATAGAATACTCTAGAACTTTTAGTCTTAGGAGCTGAAATTATAGAGATTGAGACTATATGATGCGTACTACGAAAACAACTTTACTTCCTATACTCCATAAGACATTGTTTAATAAATATTAGAACTATAGACTGATTCATAAGACTTTTAATAAGATTAACTCGACATTAGTGAACATGAGCGCTAGAGGACGTGTAACATCCCGAAATTGGGCCTAGGAGAATTGGGCCCAATGGGCCTTGGGCGTAGTAGCGTTTAAAATTTTTAAGAACAAGTGAATGACTCTAATACAAGTTGGACTTATTCGGTGAGTGATTTTGGAAGGTTATGGGGCTTCTATGAAGTCCCGGGATCAAATTTAGGCTTTAGGAAAATTTTGGTTTTAGGTGAATAAAACCCTGGGAGTTGGTAGGTAGGCTTTAAGAATAAAATGTGGAGAAAAATGACACAAGTGGAGGTGTGGTGTAGTGGCAAAGTGACGCCACTTAGAGGCAAGGGAGTGACGCCACAGGGAAGGAAGGAGGTCCAAGGTTCAAGTCTTGGCTCTTGCATTTTGGTTTTCTTTTTAAATGGACTTTAGAATTCGGCTATAGATTTATATTTAGTTGCGCATGGTTTAAGACACAAGAGGAGTTTGTGGCTTGGTGGCAAGTGGCGTGTTGAACTATTGAAGGGAGCACAGGTTCGAATCTCATGAAAAGCAAGGAGTATTTATTTTGCGAATTGAATGGCAAGAGTTTGAGTTAGATTTAAACTCTCTTGTGAAGGATCCCACATCGGAAAGATACAAAGAAGGAAGGTGAGAAGCTAGCTATATAGAGAGCATTCTATGATAGGAGGAAGGATACCTTGGAGGCGTTTGGGCACAGGAGTGGTCGAGCGCGGATTAGAACCAGATTCCTATCGGGTGTGTAACTCTCTACTCTAGTTGTAGAGCGGCAAATCTTTGAAGTCTGGATTCACGGCAATGGTAGTTACACGAGCGTCGCGACGCACGCGTGTGGGGCTTCGACGCAGCGATAGTTGAGGCCATCGTGAGTATTCTTGTGGGTTGAGGTTGCTTGGGGCCACGATGGGCCAAAGTGGGCCCAATGGGCCCGTGGGCCCAATTGAATAAAATGTATGATGGTGTAGTATATAGTGAACTAGACTAGGTGAATCTCATATCGTGGCTAGATTTGTGTTAGGTGGGCCACACGGCGTGTGGGCCCGAATGGGCCGAAATTGGGTTTTAGGCCCAATAGTCCGTCTGACCAGGAAATGGTAGTTAGTCGCTCGAGCGACATTAGGCCTTTGGAAAGGCCATTGCAGGTGCGAAATTACTTAAATACCTTTGGTCTACAAAATTACTAAAATTCCCTTGGTTTACAAAATTACTAAAATACCCCTGGTTTACAAAATTACTGAAATACCCCCGATTCGCAAAATTACCGAAATATCCCCGATTTGCAAAATTACAGAAATACCGTCGATTTATGAAATTTCTGAAATACCCTCGATTTACGAAATTACTAAATTACCCTTGGTTTACAAAATTACCGAAATACCCCCCGTTTGTAAAATTATCGAAATACCCCCGAGTTGTGAAATTACTGGAATACCCTTGATTTACAAAATTACCGAAATGCCCCCGATTTGCAAAATTACGAAAATACCCCCGATTTGCAAAATTACGGAAATACCCTCGATTTATGAAATTACTGAAATACCCCGATTTGCAAAATTACTGAAATACCCTCGGTTTGCGAAATTACCATTTTACCCCTAAACGACAAAATGACTGTTGTACCCTCGTGGTAGTACTAGCGATGTATGTGTTAATTGTATGATTGATTATGTTTGAGATGCATTGCATACATGGATTGGTTATGAGTAGAATTACCAAACTACCCCTATAGGGTAGAATTATCGAAATACCCTTATAGGGTAAAATGACTGATTTGCCTGCAATGAGTGGACTAATTTGGCTGTGGTTGTATGACTGATATGCTTTTATTACATGTTTAAATAATTGTTACTGAGCATGGCCATTTTGCATACACGTGTAATGATTGAGCATGAAATACACGACATATTGCATGGGGTTGGGATTATTAATACGGAGGAAATGCTAATTGGATCACATGGTCGCTTGACGACTGTGGATCCACCGAAGGATTTATAGCCACCGCAGGCTTTTTAGCCACCGAAGCGCCACCATGCGTCGCACCGATAATGTTACCGAGGGTCGTGTGTGCCATTAATATGGGCTTCGTGCCATAATTATGGGCTTTGTGCCAATACCGAAGGCTTTGTATCGTAATTATGGGCTTTGTGCCAATACCGAAGGCTTTGTGCTGTTATTATGGCTTTGTGCCAATCATATTTACCGTGGCTATGTGCCTAACATATATATATTGATGACTCTGTGTCAATATTTGAGGATCGCATGGTCGTATGGTATGGATCCACCACATGCTTTTTAGCCACCAAGCAGCTATGCTGCACCGATAAGTTAGTGCCGCAACCGGTGCTACATAAGAAGTGTAGGGATGGGTGGGTCGATTAAATCCCACAGGAGTGTAGGTTGGACAGAGACGGAGTGCGGGGTTGGTATGGGCATTAACGCATTGCATATCTGGATTATATTATCGAGATGGGCTTAGGCCCGATTTATATGTATGACATGTGACATTTGACTTGGATTAAGGCCCAACCGAGGCTATTTTGGGCTAATGCCCAATTGCCACCATTACTTTAATGGGCTTGGGCCCGAATTTTGTTGATGCATGTTCTTACAGATTTTGTTCGTAAGGGGAATTACACACCGAGTTTTCGTAAACTCACCCCTCTTTTAATTTTTCTTAGGTAATCCTCGTGAGGCGGTTCGACGCATGGAGGACTCGGAGGTGGCCACACTACGAGCAGTTTTGGACTTTAGTATTTTACTTATTTTTAACTTGGGTTAATATTTTGTAATAAGGCCGCTTTAACTTTAAATTTGGTATTTTATTTGGTTTAACTTTTAATATGATACTGCTTATTATTCTTAAATGTTTAATACAGGATTTTCTTGAACCCTTAATAACCGTTTTCTGAAATGTTAACAAAAGGATAACAAGCGAATACATAATTAAACTCGAAATTTTTAACAAACGCGCAATTTTTAAACAACCCTTTTATGTGACATGCCGGATCTGGTCGTAATGTTTTGACTGGGTTTGGGGTGTTACAATTATGGTATCAGAGCCAAGTTGCAAAACTCGGGCTGTGAAATGGGCTTTAGTTTCTATTTTGAATATGTTCACAAATGATTTTTAAGTGGTTTTGGAAGATTTTTGGGTGGCACACCGAGTCTCTAGCATCGGACCAAGTAAGTTCTCCCATCTGTTTTAAACTGTTATACTGTAGATAGTTACTGGGCTTACTTTAGATGATAGACTATACTAAGGCCCTTAGGGACTAAGACTGTAGTGAGCTTGCGATTTCGAAAACAACTCTTAACTACTACTTTCATAAAACATTTTTTTAATTATTGGAACTATGAGCTAAATTCATAAAATTTGTAATCCTGATAATACGCGAAGTGATAATGTGCGCAGCAGAATCGTGGTGGTACAACCGGTATTGTGTGACTATTAGATAGTTGGAAATTTCGAGGATGAATTTTTTTAAGAGGGTAGATTTGTAACATCCCGAAATTTGGCCTAGGAGAATTGGGCCCAATGGACCTTGGGCGTAGTAGCGTTTAAAATTTTTAAGAACAAGAGAATGACTCTAATACAAGTTGGACCTATTTGGTGAGTGATTTTGGAAGGTTATGGGGCTTCTATGAAGTCCCGAGATCAAATTTGGGCTCTAGGAAAATTTTGGTTTTAGGTGAATAAAACCCTGGGAGTTGGTAGGTAGGCTTTAAGAATAAAATGTGGAGAAAAATGACACAAGTGGAGGTGTGGTGTAGTGGCAAAGTGACGCCACTTAGAGGCAAGGGAGTGACGCCACAGGGAAGGAAAGAGGTCCAAGGTTCAAGTCTTGGCTCTTGCATTTTGGTTTTCTTTTTAAATGGACTTTAGAATTCGGCTATAGACTTATATTTAGTTGCACATGGTTTAAGACACAAGAGGAGCTTGTGGCTTGGTGGCAAGTGGCGTGTTGAACTATTGAAGGGAGCCTGGGTTCGAATCTCATGAAAAGCAAGGAGTATTTATTTTGCGAATTGACTGGCAAGAGTTTGAGTTGGATTTAAACTCTCTTGACGAAGGGATCCCACATCGGAAAGATACAAAGAAGGAAGGTGAGAAGCTAGCTATATATAGAGCATTCTATGATAGGAGGAAGGATACCTTGGAGGGCATTTGGGCACAGGAGTGGTCGGAGCGCGGATTAGAACCAGATTCCTATCAGGTGTGTAACTCTCTCTACTCTAGTTGTAGAGCGACAAATACCGAAGTGCCGGTCACGGCAATGGTAGCCACACGAGCGTGCGAACGCACGTGTGGGGCTTTGACGCGATAGTTGAGGCCATCAGTGGTATTCTTGTGGGTTGAGGCTGCTTGGGCCACAATGGGCCGAAGTGGGCCCAATGGGCCTATGGGCCCAATTGAATAAAATGTATGATGGTGTAGTATATAGTGAACTAGACTAGGTGAATCTCATATACGTGGCTAGATTTGTGTTAGGTGGGCCACACGAGCATGTGGGCCCGAATGGGCCGAAATTGGGTTTTAGGCTCCCAATAGTCGACTGACCAGGAAATGGTAGTTGAGTCGCTCGAGGCGACATTAGGCCTTTGGAAAGGCCATTGCAGGTGCGAAATTACTTAAATACCTTTGGTTTACAAACTTACTAAAATACCCTTGGTTTATAAAATTACTAAAATACCCTTGGTTTACAAAATTACCGAAAAACCCTCGATTTGTAAAATTACCGAAATACCCCCGATTTATAAAATTACAGAAATACCCTCAATTTGTTAAATTTCTAAAATACCCTCGATTTGCGAAATTACTGAAATACCTTGGTTTACAAAATTACCGAAATACCCCCGGTTTGTAAAATTACTGAAATACCCCCGAGTTGTGAAATTATCGGAATACCCTCGGTTTGCAAAATTACCAAAATACCCTCGATTTGCAAAATTACAAAAATACCCCCGATTTGTAAAATTATAGAAATACCCTCGATTTATGAAATTACTGAAATACCCCGATTTGCAAAATTACTGAAATACCCTCGGTTTGCGAAATTACCATTTTACCCCTAAACGACAAAATGACTGTTGTACCCTCATGGTAGTACTAGCGTTGTATGTGTTAATTGTATGATTGATTATGTTTGAGATGCGTTGCATACATAGATTGGTTATGAGTAGAATTACCAAACTACCCCTGTAGGGTAGAATTACCGAAATACCTTTATAGGGTAAAATGACTGATTTGCCCTTGTAGGTAAATGATCGACTTGTGCAATGAGTGGAATAATTTGGCTGTGGTTGTATGACTGATATGCTTTTATTACATGTTTAAATAATTGTTACTGAGTATGGCCATTTTGCATACACGTGTAATGATTGAGCATGACATACACGACATATTGCATGGGGATGGGATTATTAATACGGAGGAAGTGCTAATAGGATCGCGTGGTCGCTTGACGACTGTGGATCCACCAAAGGCTTTATAGCCACCGCAGGCTTTTTAGCCACCGAGCAGCCATGCTGCACCGATAATGTTACCGAGGGCTATGTTCCATTAATATGGGCTTCGTGCCGTAATTATGGGCTTTGTGCCAATACCGAAGGCTTTGTGCCGTAATTATGGGCTTTGTGCCAATACCGAAGGCTTTGTGCTGTTATTATGGCTTTGTGCCAATCATATTTACCGTGGCTATGTGCCTAACATATATATATTGATGACTCTGTGTCAATATTTGAGGATCGCATGGCCGTATGGTATGGATCCACCACAGGCTTTTTAGCCACCAAGCAGCTATGCTGCACCGATAAGTTAGTGCCGCAACCGGTGCTACATAAGGAGTGTAGGGATGGGTGGGTCAATTAAATCCCCACAGGAGTGTAGGGTTGGACAGGAGACGGAGTGCAGGGTTGATATGGGCATTAACGCATTGCATATCTAGATTATATTACTGAGATGGGCTTAGGCCCCGATTTATATGTATGACATGTGACATTTGACTTGGGTTAAGGCCCAACCAAGGCTATTTTGGGCTAATGCCCAATTGCCACCGTTACTTTAATGGGCTTGGGCCCGAATTGTGTTGATGCATGTTCTTACAGATTTTGTTCGTAAGGGGAATTACACAATGAGTTTTCGTAAACTCACCCTCTCTTTTTAATTTTTCTTAGGTAATCCTCAGTAGGCGGTTCGACGTACTGGAGGACTCGGAGGTGGCCACACTACGAGCAGTTTTGGACTTTAGTATTTTACTTATTTTTAAGCAGGTTAATATTTTGTAATAAGGCCGCTTTAACTTTAAATTTGGTATTTTATTTGGTTTAGCTTTTAATATGATACTGCCTATTATTCTTAAATGTTTAATACGAGATTTTCCTAAACCCTTAATAACTGTTTTCCAAAATGTTAACAAAAGGATAACAAGCGAATACATAATTAAACTCAAAATTTTTAACAAACGCGCAATTTTTAAACAACCCTTTTATGTGACATGTCGGATCTGGTTGTAACATTTTGACCGGGTTTGGGGTGTTACAGGACGTGGACGCGGTAGACGTGGACGTGGTAGAGGCCTAGGTGCTAGGGCTAGATTTTCAACATCAGGGCATGTATCCTAAAGGGAGGCGTTGGTATCACCAGTAGCCGAGACGGAGTCTTATGACCGAGCTGGAATTGATGAGTTGAATCAACTAGTTAGGGAGCTTGTGGAGGAGGTTAGAGAAATTGGTCGAACACTTCGAGTTGGGCACGTGGACTGTAAGAAGAAATTAGATCATACTTCTCTGGTCGCAGCCTCGCTTACGGAAGCGTGTTAAGACACGTCCAAACTTTTAAACTTGCGGTTATTGCGGCGCGTCATCAGGAGAATCTTTGGAGGAGGTCAGGAGCATGCTTGAGATGCGAGTCTAAGGAGCATAAGGCTCGGAGTTGTTTCGTCACCATTAAGTCAAGAATGTCTTGTTTGGACGTGATGATTAAATGTAGAAAATTTTAGGTATAAGTGGTAGATAACTGCTTGCTTCTGTGGTTAGATGTTTGGTTGTGTGAAAGAGGATTCAAGATTATGTTAAAAGTACATTAGTGTAATTAAGATCAGAGTGCACAGCGAAAGCATAATGGTATGATTTAAGCGGTGCGGTTAGTAGTTGGTTGGAAATTTCGAGGATGAAATTTCTTTAAAGGGGTAGAATTGTAACACCCCAAACCCGGCCTAGAAGTTAGGCACGAATCTGGTGTGTCACATGGAAGTAAAAACCATCTTTGCGATTATTAAAAACTTGCTTGAGAAATACAGCCTCTTTGTTAAAACCCAAAACACTTAAGTAATTGTCGTCTACTTGAATACGTAATTATCTTTAAAAACCTTTTCAGTTGCGAAAGCATATTTGAAATAAACAATTTACAAAAATGTGATGTTTAGAAATAGAGTTGCAGAAGCATTTTGAAAAGGTTGCAAATACGTAGATAAAATACAAGTATTTTTGAGAGGTTGTTTGATAAATCGATAATCGAACTAGTAATCTTTTAAAATCGTGACTTTTGAAAATATCGTTGAATATTTGTAGGAAAATTCAAATTAAATTATTTATACAAGTTTATTTAAAAATTCATTTGTTGCTCAATTTGGAAAACCATTATTTATGATTTTAGAAAATCCCCGTTAAAAACAATTCAAACAATACAATAAGTACGACTAAACATAAAGCAAATTAAAACATATCCCAGAGGCCTTATTACAACTTAAACCAAAAGAGAAAAATAATAAAATAAACGGAAATTGAAATTTAAAGTTTAATAACACCATTTCTGAAGTATGGCCTCCACCGAGTCATCCATGGACCCAAGTCCTCACTACGGAGCATTACCTACAAGGGTTAAGAAAAAAGGGGGGTGATTTACAAGAACTCAGTGTGAAATCCCCTTACCGTCATCCACTGGGCCTGAACCCACATATCAATATCGTGGGCCTAAGCCCTTTTACAAAACAATCTTAAAATGAAGCAAATGTATGAATGTAATGCAATCCCAAACCAACCTAATAATTCATCCGCTACACACCACCGTACCATCCAACACACCTGTGGGGATCAAGTCAACCCACCCTGCCAACACACCAATCGTAGGCATTTAGCCATTTATATCAAATTCGAATTGTGAACAAGCCACCAGAATAACAGAATATACGTGGCTTAGCCACCAGAAAAAATGTGACAGAGTCACCAGAATATGTGGCAGTGCCACCAAATTTCACTTCCCCGATCATCAATATCCCAATCCCATGCAGCTTATGTAAATGCAACATACATCGTAAATCATGATATTTACAATATAACAACGATAATTAATACTCAAAGATTTATTACAAACAATTTGGCCCATTAACACTTTGCAAAATAGGCCCATTATTGCATTATATCAAATTGGCCCATTAGGCCATGTATCAAATTGGCCCATTTAGCATTATATCAGATCGGCCCATTAGGGCATTTTTGTAATTCGGCCCGTTAGGGGCATTTTCGTAATTCGATAATCTTACCGACTAAGGGTAATTCGGTAATCTTGCAACCCAGGGGTATTTTGGTAATTTTACCTTCCAAAGGTAAATTGGTAAATTCGCAACCCAGACTTAATTACTAATTTAGGGCTTAAAACTGTCCATCTGCGTCATACTGACTATAACTCGAGTTAGAAACCTCGAAATTTATATCCGTAAATTTTCCTTGAAACTAGACTCATATATCTTCTTACGATAGTTTTTCCAGAATTTTTGACTCAACCATTTAGTACAGTTTATTCCTTAAATTTTCCCTTGTTTCACTGTCCAACGATTCTGACCTCTCTTATCTTAATTTCAAATATCTTACTGTACGATTTTCATATGCTGCTCCCACTTGTTTCTATTGAAAGTAGGTTCACTAAGGAATCCATACATATTAATTATAACTCTTAATTCACTTTGTACAATTTTATACGATTTTTCTAATACAGAATAGGGAACCACGAAGTCCATCAGAACCAGTCTCACTAAAATTATGATATCACAAAATATAAAATTCTTCTTCCAACTCCATTTCTTTCATATGAAAATAGACACAGTAAGCTTTAATTCAATATCTAATTCACTTTCTAATTTCCTTTCTCCTATTTTTCGTGATTTTTCAAAATTGCATCACTACTGCTGACCAAAATTGTTTCATTGCAAACTATGGTTATCACTACAAACATACGCAAGCCCGAGTGGTCACGGATGCCGATTTCCAATTTTCTTCGGTATTTCGACCGAATCATAGAATATTTCATGCAAACAATTAGAGAGATGTGAGGACACACACCATTTCAAACATGTATTCGGAAGGGTACGGGATTACACACCTTATTCGGAATCCGTAACACGATACTCTCCGCGGCATCAACAATCCGAGTCTCTTATTACGAGGGATAGGTGATCGTTTCACCCACAATCGCGATCCTTCCCTACCAGATTCTAAAATCCGGTCTTGCACCTTGGCTATTGCAACGAATTCCAATCAACTTTCGAAACCAAGGCTAAGAGAAAGATAAGTAGTAGCAAAGGATGGCTTGATTCGGCCTTAATAATAGGGACGAACCGAAATGAAGAACACGGTTTGGCACTAGTAGCAAGACAAAAAAGAAGAATCGGTAGTTTCAGTTTTCAAGAGAAGATGAGTGAAAATAATTGGTCACAAAGGCTAGGTGTTTTCGGTAAGACAAGAAAGAAAAGAGAAAATGCCTACTATTGTCTTAAAGTTGCGGCAATGAGAGGAGAAGTTGTAAGAATGAACACAAAGGATGCCAAAAGGGATTAGGCCTAACAAGCACCAAAATTATCCAAATGTTCCATCAAAATTCGGCTACCTTCTCCCATTCCCAAATCATTATCATCTTTACCAAAAAGATGAACATAGACCAAATAAAACCTTTCCAAAACATCCCCCCATGAAAATGCCAACATGTTCCCTATTCCTTCCCTTTTCTTTTGATTCTTTCCTTCATTAACCCTTATCCTCCTCCTTACCATATTTCCTTAGCCACCTTGCCAAAATTAAAAAGTCCACCTTACCAAAAATACTACCATTGCCGACACATAGGGATGAATAGCATAAAAATTAATCAAAATTTGCACTACATGGGATTTGAACCTCTTCCCTCCATGCTCTCCCCTTGACACCATAACCTCCTTGCCATATGCTCATTTATGCAAGCAAATTACTCTCTTATTTCCATAAGCCTTGATGCCACTTACTATCTCACCTTAAAGTGCTTAAACACAAAATTTTTCCTATAACTTAACTTGAACCCGAAACTTCCTAGAAACCTCGTAACTCTCCAAAATCACCTTCCTAATAAGTCCAACTTGAAATAATGCCATTCTCAAATTCCCATGAATTTTAAACACTCCTACGCCCAAGGCCCAATGGGCCCAATAGGTCCAATTCTACTAGGCCCAATTTTGGGATGTTACAATTCTACCCCCTTAAAGAAATTTCGTCCTCGAAATTTCCAACCAACTACTAACTGCACCGCTTAAATCATACCACTATGCTTTCACTGCGCACTCTGATCTTAATAACACTAATGTACTTTTAACAAAATCTTGAATTCCTCTTTCACACAACCAAAGCATCTAACCACAGAAGTAAACAAGTACTTATCATGCATTCATAAGATTTTTTTCATTCAAACACTCTATCCAACCAAGACATACCTGACTTAATGGTGATGGAACATTCCCGAGCCTTATGCTCCTTAGACCCGCATCTCAAGCATACTCCTGACCTCCTTCAGCATTCTCCCGGATGATGCCTTCTGCAATAATCGCAAGCCGAAAAGTTTAGACGTGTCTTAACACGCTTTACGGAATGAGACTGCGGCCCTAGAGAAACGCGATCAAATTTCTTCTTACAGTCCACGCGTCCCACTCGAAGTGTTCGACCAATTTCTCTAACCTCCTCCACAAGCTCCCTAACTAGCTGAGTCAGCTCATCAATTCCATCTCGGTCATAAGACCCCGTCTCAGCCACTGGCGATGTCGGCGCCTCCCTTTCGTGTATACGCCCCTGTAACACCCCAAACCCGGCCTAGAAGTTAGGCCCGAATCTAGAATGTCACATTAAAGGCGCACTTCAAAACAATTTACTAGTTAACCATTTAAGGCCCAAAAGCCCAAAACAAAAGATTATTTCAAAAACCATATTAACACTTTAATAATTTTATGAAATTTCTTAAGTGGGTAGTTGAAACAATAATAATAATAAACCCAAAATTCAAAGTCAAATAGGAGTTACATGGCCTTATTACAATCCAATGAAAAATAAACAAAGTATTTAAAATAGAATCATTTGAATAAATTAAAACATTTGAACAGCTTGTAGTGTGGTCATCTCCAAGTCCTCTCCCACGTCGAGTCGTCTATTCAGGATTACCTAAAACATTAAGTTAAAGGGTGTGAGTTTTGAAACTCAGTGTGTACAACCCTTGGCAATCAATCACATACAAATATTCACATTGGGCCTAAGCCCTAACAAAATCGGTGGTCTTGGACCTTAGCCCACAATGACCTCATATCATATCATATCGCATCATATACAAACAAGATAATGCAAAACCCACCCCAAAAATCCATCCTCTACACACACCATTTCCCTTCCAACCTTATGGCTCCTGTGGGGAATTCTAGCTCGACCCACCCCTCTGCTACACACCATGGGTAGCCCGGTTGCGGTACTACCAAACGTTGCAGCAAAGCTGCTAATCATATATTGGGCTAAAAGCCTCCGGTGGATCCACGGCCGTCAAGCGACTATGTGATCCTCAAGTTCTTCCTCCGTACCATAATTCCCACCCATATGCATCCTAAGCAGAATGTCATATGAATGCATCAAACACACAAGTAACATCCATAAACTCATATCCGTCATATAGGGGTATTTTCGTCATTTCACTACCCAGGGGTATTTTCGTAATTCTACCCTATAGGGGTATTTTGGTAATTTGGCAAGATAGGGGTATCTTGGTAATTTTCCAAAATAAGGGTATTTTGGTACTTTTGCAAACAAGGGTATTTTGGTAATTTTAAGAACAGGGGTATTTCGTTACTTTTGCAAATAGGGGTATTCTGGTAATTTACAAATTTAAGGGTATTTTAGTAATTTTACACTTAAGGGTATTTTAGTAATAAGGGTATTTTAGTAATTTTACAAATATAAGGGTATTTTAGTAATAAGGGTATTTTAGTAATTTTTCAAATATAAGGGTATTTGGTCCCTCTCGGGTTTTAGTTATGAACTTTGGCCCATAAACAAGTCCTCGCGATTAAAGTGAACAAACACTATGCACCAGGTAGGATCTCAGAAAAGAGGAGGTGGGTCACTCGGATCGCTTAAGTACCAAGCTCTCACTAGATCCAATCCTAGACATGCATATGTCGGTTACCACACTCTAACTAATCGACTTGTCCACAGACATGTTTAATTAGCTTAAGTCTTATGAAATTACAAAGTTGTCCAAGCTAGGCCTAAAGTCCATTAACCCTAACATACTTGTCTACGCCCCCATAAGCCCATCTCATGTCCTTACGGCCCGTTAGGCCCAAATCTCATCATATGGCCTATTAGGCCCAAAACATATCCAGATCATGTATCAAGCATAGCTAACTTAATTCGTATAATCAACCAAACCATTTTATCAAACTTAGCCTCAGGGCCCACCGGGCCCATTTAGCCATTTTCGGCTTTTTGACTTTTCGGCATTGCCGATATCGTGTGTGTAGTGTTTGTACACACCTGGTAACCTCGCGTGCTGCAAACCCCTTATTCACGAACCTACAATTGACATTACTAGCGATTAACCAAAGCGTTCACACATACTAACCAAAAACCAAAACCTCACCCTACCCTTACCGTGTGCCTTACGTTCTAGTAGCCCTTCCTTTTCTACTATTGGCGATTAACCTCTAGATCTGCACCCAAACACCTATATCGTCAAAACCAAGTGACCCATATTGATCATAAGTCACCCCTATGAGCCACAATAGATTCGGTCATTTACTAAACCCTAACTGAGTCGAGAATACTTACTGCCTTGATAGCAATCCTTACCTACCGCACTTGCGATTGCTGAACCTCACCCTTGTTAATACATGGTAATGGAAAAGAGGGGTTAGATATCCCTTCGGCTTTCAACAAAACGTACTAAGGGGAGTTAACAGAATACTTACCGAATCCAACCTTAGATCCTGCGACCTACCAAACGAGATTCGGCTTTTAACCTTGACTGAGAGTAGATACCAACTAATTTGTGATAGAGAAAAACAAAAAAGATTCGGCACTAATGGGGGATTTTGGCAAGAGAAGATGATGGTAATTCGGCAATAGAAAAGTTTGGCTAAGAGAGAATTCGGCAAAAAGGAATGATGGTTTTTCAAAGAATGGAAGAATTCGCAAATGTAAGAAACGAGAATGAGGGGAGAAAAGAAAAGATCAAATGTGCTTTTGTGAGGGTAACTACAGGATATTCGGTAAAGAAAAGAAATACTAACTTATTTGCAAAACTCTCCAAATGCCGAAAGCCACAATGAAAATTCGTAATACCCCCTAAAAGACACAAAAACGACACTCATTTACCCTCCTAAGCAGAATTTATACACTTCCCACTTCCCACAACGGCACCAACTCTTCACACTTCTCAGCTCCTAACTTTTCTCCCTGATAACTCCTCAATCTCATCCTAAATTTTCTCTAAGATAAGCTCCTTTATCCCTTCCTTAATTTTCTCTCATGAACACTTCCTTCAGAGTTCACATCCAACGCCAATACTAACCATCCAGAAGGAAAAAATTAAATCCCCAACAAAATACCATGCCACTACTCGAACCTTGGACTCCCTTGCCTGCTAATGACGCCACCTCCCTGCTCCCTAAGTGGCGCCACTTTGCCACTACACCACAAGCTCTTTTGTGTCATTTTTCTTCTTCATTTATTTAAAAGGCCTACTCACTGAAGTCACAGTTCCCTTGGGCTAAAACTAAAATTTTTCCTATACCCTTACTTGATCCCAGAACATCTCTAACACCCCTTGACACTCCAAATTCATTACCCTCAAAGCCCACATGCCAATTTTCTTTTTCTTGCTTACTTAAAAATTTTCTGAGACCCAAAGCCCAAAGCCCAATTCTTCTAGGTCCAAATTCGAGGCGTTACAGCCCCGATGTTGAGGATCTAACCCAAACATTTCGACCTCTACCATGGCCGCGTCCTCGTCCTCTAGTGCTCATGTTTGCTAAGTCAATTTAATCTGATTAAAAGTCTTATGAATCAGTCTTATAGTTCCAATGTTTATTAAACAATGTCTTATGAAAAGCGGGTATAAGAGTTATTTTCGCAGGTCAAATTTCATAATGTCTCAGTCTCTACAGTCTTAGCTCCTATAGCTAATAGTTCTAAAGTATTTTTATAGTTATACCATACTAATCATAAAATAAAAACATAAACTTACTTGACTTGGTGCCGGATACCTGTGGTGCCATAATTCCTTTAGAAAATGCATATAACATTTAAAATTTTAAACAGCTTTGGAAACGTTTTTGAACCCAAACCACAGTCGAGTTTTGCAACTTGGCTCTGATACCATAAAATGTAACACCCCAAACCCGGCCTAGAAGTTAGGCCCGAATCTGGTGTGTCACATGGAAGTAAAAACCATCTTTGCGATTATTAAAAACTTACTTGAGAAATACAGCCTCTTTGTTAAAACCCAAAACACTTAAGCAATTGTCGTCTACTTGAATACGTAATTATCTTTAAAAACCTTTTCGATTGCGAAAGCATATTTGAAATAAACAATTTACAAAAATGTGACGTTTAGAAATAGAGTTGCAGAAGCATTTTGAAAACATTGTGAATACGTAGATAAAATACAAGTATTTTTGAGAGGTTATTTGATAAATCGATAATCGAACTAGTAATCTTTTAAAATCGTGACTTTTGAAAATATCGTTGAATATTTGTAGGAAAATTCAAATTAAATTATTTATAAAAGTTTATTTAAAAATACATTTGTGGCTCAATTTTGGAAAACCATTATTTATGATTTTAGAAAATCCCCGTTAAAAATAATTCAAACAATATAATAAGTACGACTAAACATAAAGCAAATTAAAACATATCCCAGAGGCCTTATTACAACTTAAACCAAAAGAGCAAAATAATAAAATAAACGGAAATAGAAATTTAAAGTTTAATAACACCATTTCTGAAGTATGGCCTCCACCGAGTCCTCCATGGACCCAAGTCCTCACTACGGAGCATTACCTACAAGGGTTAAGAAAAAAGGGGGGTGAGTTACAAGAACTCAGTGTGAAATCCCCTTACCGTCATTCACTAGGCCTGAACCCACATATCAATATCTTGGGCCTAAGCCCTTTTACAAAACAATATTAAAATGAAGCAAATGTATGAATGTAATGCAATCCCAAACCAACCTAATAATCCATCAGCTACAAACCACCCGTACCATCCAACACACCTGTGGGGATCAAGTCAACCCACCCCGCCAACACACCAATCGTAGGCATTTAGCCATTTATATCAAATTCGAATTATGGAAAAGCCACCAGAATAACAGAATATACGTGGCTTAGCCACCAGACAAAATGTGACAGAGTCACCAGAATATGTGGTAGTGCCACCAAATTTCACTTCCCCGATCATCAATATCCCAATCCCATGTAACTTATGTAAATGAAACATACATCGTAAATCATGATATTTACAATATAACAACGATAATTAATACTCAGAGATTTATTACAAACAATTTGGCCCATTAACACTTTGCAAAATCGGCCCGTTAAGGCATTATATCAAATCGGCCCATTAAGCCATGCATCAAATTGGCCCATTTAGCATTATATCAGATCTGTAACACCCCAAACCCGGCCCATGCGTTATGAGTGGATTTGGTATGTCACACGAGCAAAACATGTTAAACCCTTTTTGTCCGTACTAAAATATTGCTTTGTTAAAAATCAAGAAAACAAGTTTGATTTGATAAAATACTACTAACCTCAAAGATTTGATTGATAAATCGATAAATTTGAACTAATGATCTTACAAAACCATGACTTTTGAAAACGACGTTGAAAATTCGAAAGAGAATCCAAGTCTTTTGAAAATATCGTTAATAGTTTGAGAGAAAATATTCGTGTTAAAAATATTTGTAAAAGTTTATTTTGAAATCCATTTGTTAATCGATTTTGGAAACCATTGTTTAAGTTTTTAGAAAATTCCCCTTTTTAAACAATTTAAGAAAAATAATAAAAACATCCCAACCAAAAAGCAAAAATAAAAATAGTCCAGAGGCCTTATTACAACATTTAACCCAAAATAGTAAAGTAATAAAATAAACGAGAAAGAAGTCTAAAGTCCAAAGAAACCATTTCCGAAGTATGGCCTCCCTCAAGTCATCCATAGCCCAAGTCCATATCATCAAGCATTACCTACAATGGTTAAGAGAAAGGGGGGTGAGTTACAAGAACTCATTGTGAAATCCCCTTACCGTTATTCATTGGGCCGGAACCCAATTAGCAATATTTTGGGCCTAAGCCCATTTACAACAACAATAATGTATCAAATATAATATGCATATGATATGCAATTCCCAATCCAAACCTAGTTTTCCATCTGCTACACACCACCCGTACCAACCAACACACCTGTGGGGAGCTTTAGTCACCCACCCCGCCAGCACACCAAACGTAGGCATTAAGCCATTTATATCAGATTTGTGGACAAGCCACCAGATTAACAGAATTTACATGGCATTGCCATTTTCCAGACTTGTGGCAGAGCCACCAGAATTATGTAGCAGAGCTACCAGAACTTCTCTTCATCATTATCCCATCCCATGCAAATCATGTATATAATGCATAACAAATCATAATATAATAAAAGTAATTTATTCGGATATTTATTACAAAATTATGGCCCATTATAACAATTAATCAAAAGGCCCATTAAGCAAAATATCAGATTGGCCCATTTAGCAAAATATCAGATTGACCCATATAACAATTTCGTAATTCGACCCTTTAGGGGCATTTTTGTAATTTTGACCCATAGGGGCATTTTCGTAATTTCGATAATTTACCCACTAAGGGTAATTCGGTAATCTCGCAACCTAAGGGTATTTTGGAAATTTCGCAACCTAGACTTAACTACTAATGTGGAGCATAAAAATCGAAACTATCCATCTGCGTCATACTAACTAAATTGACTATAACTTGAGTTAGGAATCTCGAAATCTAACTCCGTAAATTTTCCTTGAGACTAGACTCATATATTTCCAGAATTTTTGACTTAGCAATTTAGTACAGTTTATTCCTTAAAGATTCCCTTGTTTCACTGACCAACGATTCTGACCTCTCTTACCCAAAATTCAAATATCTCATTGTACAGTTTTCATATGTTACTCCCATTTGTTTTATTGAAAACAGACTCACTAAGGAATCTGTACATATAAACTATAACTCATAATTCACTTTGTACAATTTTATACGATTTTTCCAAGACAGATCCGGGAACCACGAAGTCATTCAGAACAAGTCTTACTAAAATTAAGATATCTCAGAATATTTCCTTCTCCATTTCTTCCATATCAAAATAGACACTGTAAGCTTTAATCTGATATCTTATTCACTTTGTAATTCCTTTTCTCGTATTTTTTGTGATTTTTCAAAAATGCGTCACTGCTTCTAACCGAAACTGTTTTATTACAAAATACAATTACCACTACGATCATACGCATGCCCGAGTGATCACGGATGCCGATTTTCAGTTTTCTTCGGTATTTTGACCAAATCACAGAACATATCATACAATCTTTTAGAGAGATGTGAGATTACACACCATATCAAACATGTATTCGGAAGGTACAGGATTACACACCTGATTTTGATTTCCTAACGAACCACTCGTCGATGACCTAGAACAATACCAACCAAAACTTAGCCTCGGATTTCCAAAAGATTTTGTATCACTTACACTTGAATCACTTACCACTATGTCCGAAGGTAGAATATATCGAGTGATTTCGTCCCTAAAACATAATCGATTAGTCACAACCACTATTATCCTTTAAACGAATAAAGAACGATTTCAAATAATCCATGAAGAACTCATTACCTTATCGATATTGGATCCAATTTCCACCGTTTGACTTAGGGCTAGAATGATACACGGCCACCCACTTAGAACACTACGAAAAAGAGGGTGATTACAATATGAAGGAATGGAAGATAACACCATTTCGGTTAAGATCAAGATTTACAACCGAATAGTGATAAATACCTATTTGGCTAGAAGAAAAGAATATGAACATAGAAAAGAATTCACTTACTGATTCAATCGAAGAAAAGAGTGTCAACCCACTTCAGAAAATGATAAAGAAGAGATGAATGAACAAATTTTGGTCTCAATGGTTTGGGTACATTCGGCAATAAGAAGAAAGAAAAGAAAAGAATATGTTCACTAATGGCTTGTAATTTCGGCACAAGGCAAAAGAAGAGATTTGGAGAAAACACAAAATTGTGCAAGAGTAGATTTTGGCCTAACAAACACCAAAATTCTATCAAAATGCAAAGGAGAAATTCGGCTAAGAGAATAGTA
The DNA here is from genome assembly GCA_025698515.1 of Gossypium sturtianum. Classification (NCBI taxonomy): domain Eukaryota; kingdom Viridiplantae; phylum Streptophyta; class Magnoliopsida; order Malvales; family Malvaceae; genus Gossypium; species Gossypium sturtianum. The sequence goes on from CM046955.1 coordinate 64,000,710, forward strand.
ATTTGGAGAAAATGGCACACTTGATGCTAAAGGAATTTGACCAAAACAAGCACTAAAGCTTTACCAAAACACCAACAAAAATTCGGCTACCCCCCTTACACATAAAACCGTCCATATACATGGCCATAATGGTCAAAATTTAGCCATCCAAACTTTCCATAACACTCACCTCTTTTTGTGCCAACATGTTCCCTATACTTGCCTTTTTCTTTCATTTCTTTCCCCTCTTTTCCCCTTATCTTCCTCCTTACCATATTCCTTAGCCTCCCTTCCAAAATTAAAAAGTCTTCCATACCATATTAAAGCCTTGGCCGACACTTACCATATAGCACAAAAATTTAATCCAAAATATTTGCACTTGGTGGGATTTGAACCTTAGACCATTAGTACACTCCACATGCCACTTGCCACTTTACCAATTGACTCCTTGTGCCAGGAAAATGCACACTTATTTCCTTAAGTCTCGATGCTACTTGCCTACTCTCCTTAAATGCTTAAACACAAAATTTTTCATATAGCCCATCTTGAACCCGGAACTTCCTAGAAACCTCGTAACCTTCCAAATTCACTTAACTAATAAGTCCCACTTGAAATAATGCCGTTCTCTTGTTCTCAAAATTTTAAAACGCTTCTACGCTCAAGGCCCAATGGGCCCAATCCTACTAGGCCCAATTTCGAGATGTTACAAGATCGGCCCACTAAGCAATATATATATCAAATCGGCCCATTAGGGTATTTTTGTAATTCAGCCTGTTAGGGGCATTTTCATAATTCGATAATCTTACCCACTAAGGGTAATTCGGTAATCTTGCAACCCAGGGGTATTTCGGTAATTTTACCTTCCAAAGGTAATTTGGTAAATTCGCAACCCAGACTTAATTACTAATTTGGGGCAAAAAGATTAAAACTGTCCATCTGCGTCATACTGACTAAACTGACTATAACTCGAGTTAGGAACCTCAAAATTTAGATCCGTAAATTTTCCTTGAAACTAGACTCATATATATTCTTACTATAATTTTTCCAGAATTTTTGACTCAAAAATTTATTACAGTTTGTTCCTTAAACTTTCCCTTGTTTCACTGTCCAACGATTCTGACCTCTCTTATCTTAATTTCAAATATCTTACTGTACGGTTTTCATATGCTGCTCCCACTTGTTTATATTGAAAATAGGTTCACTAAGGAATCCATAAGTATTAATTATAAATCTTAATTCACTTTGTACAATTTTATACGATTTTTCCAATACAAAACAGGGAACCACAAAGTCCATCAGAACCAGTCTCACTAAAATTATGATATCACAGAATATAAAATTCTTCTTCCAACTCCGTTTCTTTCATATGAAAATAGACACAGTAAGCTTTAATTCGATAACTTATTCACTTTCTAATTCCCTTTCTCCTATTTTTCGTGATTTTTCAAAATTGCGTCACTGCTGCTGACCTAAATTGTTTCATTGCAAACTATGGTTATCACTACAAACATACGCAAGCCCGAGTGGTCACGAATGCCGATTTCCGGTTTTCTTCGGTATTTCGACCGAATCACAAAATATTTCATGCAAACAATCAGAGAGATGTGAGAACACACACTATTTCAAACATGTATCCGGAAGGGTACGGGATTACACACCTTATTCGAAATTCGTAACACGATACTCTCCGCGGCACCAACAATCCGAGTCTCTTATTACGAGGGATAGGTGATCGTTTGGCCCACAATCGTGATCCTTCCCTACTAGATTCTAAAATCCGGTCTTGCACCTTGGCTATTGCAACGAATTCCAATCAACTTTCAAAACCAAGGCTAATAGAAAGATAAGTAGCAGCAAAGGATGGCTTGATTCGGCCTTAATAATAGGGATGAACCGAAATGAAGAACACGGTTTGGCACTAGTAGCAAGACAACAAAGAAGAATCGGTAGTTTCGGTTTTCAAGAGAAGATGAGTGAAAATAATTGGTCACAAAGGCTAGGTGTTTTCGGCAAGACAAGAAAGAAAAGAGAAAATGCCTACTATTGTCTTGAAGTTGCGACAATGAGAGGAGAAGTTGGAAGAATGAACACAAAGGATGCCAAAAGGGATTAGGCCTAACAAGCACCAAAACTATCCAAATGCTCCCATCAAAATTCGGCTACCTTCTCCCATTCCCAAACCATTATCATATTTACCAAAAAATATGAACATAGACCAAATAAAACCTTTCCAAAACATCCCCCCACGAAAATGCCAACATGTTCCCTATTCCTTCCCTTTTCTTTTGATTCTTTCCTTCATTAACCCTTATCCTCCTCCTTACCATATTTCCTCAGCCACCTTGCCAAAATTAAAAAGTCCACCTTACCAAAAATACTACCATTTCCGACACATAGGGATGAATAGCATAAAAATTAATCAAAATTTGCACTAGATGGGATTTGAACCTCTTCCCTCCATGCTCTCCCCTTGACACCATAACCTCCTTGCCATATGCTCATTTATGCAAGCAAATTACTCTGTTATTTCCATAAGCCTTGATGCCACTTACTATCTCACCTTAAAGTGCTTAAACACAAAATTTTTCCTATAACTTAACTTGAACCCGAAACTTCCTAGAAACCTCGTAACTCTCCAAAATCACCTTCCTAATAAGTCCAACTTGAAATAATGCCATTCTCAAATTCCCATGAATTTTAAACACTCCTACGCCCAAGGCCCAATGGGCCCAATAGGTCCAATTCTACTAGGCCCAATTTTGGGATGTTACAAGGAGAGCATGCCTTGTAAGATGCGCTTTCAGTGAAAGCCTATGGTACTTCATATTAACTAACTTAAAAAGGCATGGCATGCCAAAACTCGATATAGGCATCATTTCTGATACGACACCTGAAATACATGTTATGATCGATCGACGTGGAAGCCTATGGTATCATGTACACCATAGGTATTATATACATCATATCGGGAAAAGTTATGGGCCAATTCCACAAAGCTGAGGAACGACAATGCTTTTTTTAAAAAAAAATTATATGCTGGCAGTAGGCGGTTGTTGGATGTGCTTTTTGTGAAAGTGTGTCTAACAGGGCGCGCTTTTGCCTATGTGGCAACTGCACCTGACAAAATCGTCTTGTTTCTATAAATTAAAAAAATCTGTCTAATCCCTAATTTTTTTCAAATTGACATATATGCCTAATTTTCCCGAGATAAGAGATTGGAAAATTAATGGAATTTTCCCGGCATATATCCCCTTTTTGAGTTCTTTTGTTGATGTATATTCGCTAAGGTTTAGGTTATATCTTTGCTTAAATAATGTGTTTTGTTGATCTAGTCTAGGTTTTTTTTTTCTTTCTTATTAATTAAGCTATCAGTTTGAATTGTGTTTGAGAACATAGGGCTTTGGGACCAAGGTGGATTTTCAATGCTTCTTCATCTCCTTGAAGAAAGTTAGCTATAGTTGGTTGTTGTAGAGTCTTAATGTTTTTTTTTTTTTTATTGTTCTTGTCTAATGTATGGTTGTTTCTTAAGTTTACAATATGCATACCCTTTTCCAAGGTCTGTGTTGGATTTTAGTTTTTCTAGTTTGTCAAAGGAAAACAATAGGATAATAGATCAATTAGAAAATTGAAGTATATGTATTTAATCTTATCCAAAATATGTACATTTTATGTCTCCATAATCTTTCTTATCCCATTTTTTTAAAATTAAATTTAACATGAATTAATCTTCATCGGATAGAATCTAATCTACCAAGTTTTAAGTTTTTTTTTTGGTAGTTAAAAGTACAAGTAATGATACTAAAGATTGAACCTAAGTTTTCATGTCACACAACACAAACATCTTGACAATAGCTTGTTTTCCATTCAAGAGAGTTGTATGTGATAACAGTGCAATCATTCTTCACTTTCTTTTTCAAGGAACATTTCTATTACAAATTTTGATCTTTCTCAATCACTAGTTGACAAAGTATTTTTTTTCTTTTTTATTGTAGGACAACACCATTGCGGATTTTATTTTAAAAGGTATTCAATAGTAAATAATTCTTCTTAGCTATTAAAATTTTCCAAACAAGGAAATTTTCTTGCAATTATGGTAATATTTGTATCAATTTTCGCCTCTTCCTCAATAGCAATGTCTTTTTCACTAACCTATTTAGGCATCTCTCCAATAATCAGTAAAAAATAAGAATGTATAAGCAATGTGATGGGTTTGGTGACATTTTTTTGTTTGTTGTTTTTAAAAATAATATTGTAATCTTCTATCTACCAACAATTGTGCTAACTTATATTTTTGCATTTTCATTACAAAATAATTTTTATCTTTGTTTCATATTTTTATATAAGAAAAAGAAATCTAGGCAGTAAACAAATTCAAATTTTTTATCAAGATATTTAGGACAACATTGAGCTGTTATTCCAAATTAACTGTAACATCCCGAAATTGGGCCTAGTAGAATTGGACCTATTGGGCCCATTGGGCCGCGAGCGCAAGAGTGTTTAAAATTTTTGAGAATATGAGAATGGTGTTATTGCAAATTGGACTTATTAGTTAAGTGAATTTGGAAGGCTACGAGGTTTCTAGGAAGTTCCGGGTTCAAGTTGGGCCTTAGTATAAATTTTGTGTTTAAGCCTATTAAAGAGAGATAGTAAGTGGCATCAAGGCTTATGGAAATAGGTGGGTAATTTGCTTGCATAAATGAGCAATTAGTAAAGAGGTTATGGCATCAAGTGAAGGCATTGAGGGAAGAGGTTCGAATCCCACTTGGTACAAAAATTTTGACTATTTCTTTTGAATACTTTCCTTAAGTGTCGGCCAAGCAAGTAATTATGGTAAGGTGGACTTTTTATTTTTGGCAAGGTGGCTAAAGAGTTAAGGAAAGAATGAAGGTGAGGAAAGAAATCAAGAAAAAGGGGAAAGTAAGGGGAACAAGTGGCCATTTTCAAGGGAAATGTTATGGAAAGTGTGAGTGGATAATTCTTGACCATTATGGTCATGTATGTGGACGATTTTGAGTGTTAGGGGGGGGGGGAGCTGAATTCTTCACTTGTCCTTTTGGCAAACTTTGCACATGTGAAGCTTATTTTCTTTTAGCAAATTAGTGCTTTCTCTCTTCTCAACTCTCTTCTTTTGGTAGTGGCCAAAAAAAATCCTCATTTTGCATTTTGTTCATTTTGTTCCTTCTTGTGCCGAAACTATCAACCCATCTACACTCATTCCTCCATTGTTGCCAAAACAGCCATTTTCATATTGATCCTTTTGACCATTTAGAACAATTTTATTGTAACACCCCCAAACCCGGCCCACGAGCCTTGACCGGATCTGGTTATGTCACTGCGGAATGACGGTTGGAAATCGTTGTCTTTAGAAGAAAACTTGAAAATTTTATTAACTACTGGAAACCATGTCTTTTTCTTTAAATTATAAATAAAGTGTTGTTATTAAAAATAATCCATATTAAAACCTCAGTATAAAAATATATAAATCCTTTGATTAGATAGGTTGCTAAAATTAAAATCATCTTCACATAATAATTTCTTTTAAGTAAACTATAATATCAAGTAATATAAAAAATAGTGATAACAAAAATAATAATAATAACAATAATAATAAGGCCCTTATTACAAAAATAATTAATCCAAGTACTCTATAATAAAACGCATAAAGAAAAGATTAAAAACGTCCTCTGCATGGGCGACCTTGTATCCACTCCAACCTGATCCGATCATCCTGTCACCTGCGATGTTGGATAAATAATTGGGTGAGTCATACAGACTCAGTGTGTAAGTTAACCACTGAAATCCACCCACATGCTAGCCACATAATATCCCAATTATCAAATGCAACAAGTAATATATATATTCATTTTAACAATTACCACAATCTGGGCTTGGCCCACATTCAAATCATACTCAAATACTAGGCTAGGCCCTCTTCTCAATAAACCACATATCAACTGGGCTTGTCCCATTTCCACGTATGTTCCCAAAACATACCTATCCACATGTCATATTGGGCTTGGCCCATTTCCATATTATTACAAAAATAATGCAACATGATTCCCAACCCAACCTAGGGTCCATCCGCTACACACCCCCTTATCCAGCCTACCACACACCAGGGGACTATCGAGTCACCCTCTCCTTTTCCCTCCAAAAAGGCAACCAATGCCATCCACGATGTAGCGTATAGCTAACATCAAACCACGATGGAGCACACAGCAATCCATCAAGCCACGATATGGCATAAAGCCCATATCAATCAAGGTAACCACGCGAACCAAATCGCAAAGATCCACAACGCGCGACCTCGATCGGCGCCAATCCACGATGTAGCACAAAGCGACATCAACCACGTACTCGAAAGTACACCCGTACCTTCTTTTCATAACCCACCCATGCACATGCCACATAAAATGTAATCGTGATCATGCATGCACATGCTTATTAATGTCCATAAACATACTCATATACAAGCAAGTAATCACATTGCAACAGGTTCGATACTAACCTGATCATCGCTATACCCTTTAGAGGTATATATGGCACACTTATTACTGCACTTGTTAGTAAAACATATAACACATAAAACCCGGAAACAGTGGGTTAGTTACACACCTTATTACTTGGAGTTCTAGACTCTCGATCCTCGACGCTATCGTTTAGCGAAACTACGACTTTTTGCCTAACGTTTTCTGTTGCTGGCCCACACCCTGGTGGCCAATCTCGTACAGCAGAAACGGATCTTTTCTTAAACTTTGGGATGGGGACTTTCCCTTGCCCACCTTGACTGGTATTCGCATCCACGTCCATCGTAATCACTTAATTAGAATCCTTTTGTTAAACGTCATAATACAAGATCTCAGGCGAATAACTACAATTTAACTTACTTACCGAAATGATCTAAAATCTCAAAGGCTCCTCTCAGACTTACAGCCGATTTGCCCCTAAAAAGAACATAGCCACTCTTCGGTCAACACAATATTACATAATAAGGCCTAAGGCCGAATACCTTACCACTCTTACCTTAGATGATCGAATCCAAGAGACTTCCTCAATGCTTCCTTCTTTCGGCTACACACAAGAGAACATACTTAATGGCACTATGACATTCGGCCATGCCAAAACTAAGGCCAACCATTCGGTTTTGGCCACTAAAACAAGGAATTCATAAATCGATTACTAAGGGCAGAACATACTTACCACTCTTGCTTAAGATTCGGCCAACCACACTAGGACACCAAGGGAGATCAGCACCACTCTACTATTCGGCCAAGATGACACTAAATAGGGGAAGGGAATTTCGGCACACCAAGAGGGAGAGGGAGAGATTTAGCAAAGACTTGAAGAATAATTGGCATTCTACCCCCCCTATTTATAGCATTCGGCCTCCCCCCCCTTGAAGACTCCAAGATTCGGCCAACACTTTCCTAGCCACTAATTCAATTCCATTTGAATTAGTTCAATTCAAAAACAATTTGAATTGCTCCATTATTATCCCATTTATCACTTAAAAAAAAACCAAATAAATAATAATTATCCTCACTTAATCTAATTAATAATAGATAAATAAAAATAAATAAATAAATAAAAACACATTGTCCACATCTAAATAAGAGTCTTCTAGCCGTCCAACACCTTCAAATTGCTGCCCAAAATAACAAAAAAAACTAAAACTCCATTTGCCATTCTCCAGGTTCGAACCTGGGACCAACTACCGCACACCTTGCCCCCAACGCCCAGGCCACTCGGCCACTTTGATTTTTATGCTAGAAACCCCCAACGTTTATTTTTAAACCCTTCTTATCTCAGCCCATAACCGCACAAAAATAAAACGCCAACTGCTCAGGCTCCAAAGCTCGAACCTGCGCCCTTGCTCTCCTCCAGCGCCTAAGTAGCGCATGAGAGCCACTTCACCAGCCCATCCTTCTTGTCCGAATTCCTCACCATATATCTTTAAGGCCTTTCAAAGCCCAACGCCCAAAACAAAAATAAAACGCCAAATGCTTCTCCGGCCCCTCGAAACCGCGACCTCTCCCCTCCAGCGCCTAAGAGCCACTTTGCCAATTGGACTTTCATGTCCATCAACTTGGACATTTATTTTTAAGGCCTACTTAGCCCAGTCCCTTGACGCAAAAATAAAACAAAATTGCTGCCTTAGCAGCTCGAACCCTTGCTCCCCTAGGCGTCACCTTCCCAAGCAGCGCCTCCACGCCACTTTGCCAGATCCTTTCTTGCGTCCTAAACTCCCCCAATTTATTTTAAGGCCTTCCTGCCCTATTCCCCCTTTTTACCCTAAAAATATAAAAATTTTCTAAGGCATTCCTTGCCTTCTAGGGTCCTCCAAACCCCTAAAAATTCCTCCAACATGACCATAAGCCTACTAACTGTTCGGGTTATGCTCCAAGCGCATAACCCCTAAACCAGGGTGTTACAATTCTACCCTCCTTAAAATAATTTCGTCCTCGAAATTACTTTACTAACAAACGTCCATACAACCTTTCTTACCACCTTACGCTTATGCTGCGCACTCTGATCTTACTAAGACTATCGCACCTACACAATCTCTAAATTCGCGCTCAAAATTCGAAACACCTCTCTTAGCAACACAAAAAAAAGGCTAACTCATAAGCAAACAAAGTAATTAAAGCATGTACCAAAGCAAAGGAGCTTACCTAATATCACATCCTTGGTTGACTCTGACTAGAACCATTCCTTCCATGACTTGAACCACGACCCCTCGTCGCTCGAGGACAATTCTTAACTAAATGTGCCTTCGATCCACACCGAAAACATTCTTTACTATTTCCCCAACACTCTCCTGTGTGAGGTCTTCCACATCGAACACAAGAACGATTCCGATCCACTGGGGCAAGTGTACGCACAGGATTCTCGATCCTTGGTCTTTTCTGGACATTACCACATGATGCTGACAGTCCAATATTTCCCTTATCCTCATTCCTATTCTTCTCTCGGTTTTCTCTTATAGTCTTTTTAACTTCTTCGGCAATCCAAGCTTTCTCTACCAGAATGGCGAAGTCCCTTTCTCTTTGCGGAGCGATCAGCTCCCGCAACTCATCTCGCAGCCCATCTTCAAATCGAATGCTCCTTTCATAATCAGTAGCCACGATTCCTTTGGCGTACTGACTTAGTCGTACAAACTCAGCTTCATACTCTGCTATCGACTTATTCCCTTGTACTAGGTTAAGAAACGCTTTCCTTTGCGCGTCTAAGTAACTTGCTCCAACGTACTTTCCTTCAAACTTTTCCTTAAAGTACTCCCAATCCAATCGATCTGCCGGTACACCTTGTTTGACAGTGAGCCACCAACGATAAGCTTCATCCCGAAGAAGCGAAACAGCACCTTTTAGCTTTTCCTCTGGGGTACAATCTAAGTCGTCCATAATTCTTTCGGCTCCTTCTAACCAATATTCCGCTACATTCGGGGCCACTCCAGACACTCCCCTAAAAACTTCAGCCCCATTAGACCTGAGCCTCTCGGACACTGACTTCCGAGTTCCATTTCCCCTACTAGCTCTTGCCACTTGCTGTAGCACTCGTAGCATGGCTTGCGACACTGCGTCATCTTCTTCCGTCGATCTTGCTCCCCGCGACCCTTCTTTGGCGGCACTTCACTTTCGACCCATGGCGGACCTATCGATTCGAAAGTTGTCATTCTACCTCTACCGCGCCCCTAGAGTTCATCTCTATCGTCGCAATTTAATCTGATTAACAAGTTTTATGCATTAGAAATTTTGTTTCACTTGTTTATCCGCGAACAAATCTTATGAAAAGAATTTCTAGAGGTAGTTCTTTCGATCACACAAATGTTCAGTTCAAGTTCCCTATTCTATTTCAGAATATCACGTTCATCCATAAGGACACATCCATTCATCAACAAAACACATTCCTTCCTCATTAGAGGCACATTCAGTGGTATCTACCACCCACATTCACTATTCGGACATTTCGCGTTTCTTCCTGTGGGTATTTCTGTCATTTTGTCCTACAGGGACATTTTCGTCATAAACCAGAGCGATTCAAAAACTTTAATAAGTCAGGATCTTTTTGGAATTCCCAAAATTGAAGAGTATTTTCAAAAATTCCGCAAATTAAAGGTATAACAGGATTTTGGTAACCAGGGGTATTTTGGTAATTTTGTCAATCAGGGTAATTTTTGTGAATTTCCAAAGTCAGGGTTATTATTTTTGAAATACAGAAAATTGGATACTTTTGCAATGTAAGAAAATTTTATTAAGTTTGGGGTTAAACCAGAAATTTTGAAAGTCAGGGGCATTTTAGTAAATTTCAACATAGGGGTAAATTTTGGAAATTTTAAAACTAGGGGTTTTAAAACAGTGAGGCAAATCCCTTTCGGGTTTTAATAATTGGTTTAGCCTATGAACAAGTCCTCTTGGTTAAGGTGAACCGTAGCTACGCACTGTAGGATTCCAGTGAAGAGGAGGTGAGTCACGAGGATCTGCTTAAGTACTGTGCTCTTAGGATCCACTCCTGACATGCGCACAATGGTTGCCACACCTTAACTTGCGACTTAATCACGAGGTTTGTTTAGTAGCTTTAAGTTTTATGCATATGTTTGAGTAGACTAGTCCTAGGGTTCAATAGATCTGGTTCATTAATCTACGAGCAGAACTAAGCCCATAATAGTTCATATATCAAATTACTTCACAAGTCCAAGTACTTACAGTGGACTCGGGTCGGAGGTACAGGTGCCATGCCAGAAAACCTGAAAAAGCCCATATATATTTTTTTTTAAAAAAAACCCATTTTGAAACGTTTTTGGGCCCAAAACCCTCAAAGCCGGGTTTTGAACTTGGCTCTGATACCAAACTGTAACACCCCCAAACCCGGCCCACGAGCCTTGACCGGATCTGGTTATGTCACTGCGGAATGACGGTTGGAAATCGTTGTCTTTAGAAGAAAACTTGAAAATTTTATTAACTACTGGAAACCATGTCTTTTTCTTTAAATTATAAATAAAGTGTTGTTATTAAAAATAATCCATATTAAAACCTCAGTATAAAAATATATAAATCCTTTGATTAGATAGGTTGCTAAAATTAAAATCATCTTCACATAATAATTTCTTTTAAGTAAACTATAATATCAAGTAATATCAAAAATAGTGATAACAAAAATAATAATAATAACAATAATAATGTAACATCCCAAAATAGGGGTTATTTGTGATTGAATTATTTTTCTTGTATTTGAATTTCTGTGATATTATTCGTGTTGATATAAGGCTTAATTAGGGGTCTTGAGTAAGCTCGGTTTAGTAGAATAATTCTTAGTAAGGCTTATTTAAAGAAGAGGATTAAATGAGCTTAGCACTTAAGTTAATTTAAGTAGCAATAAGTGACAAGATGAGTGCATGGCAAGTTGGTAAGCAGCGCATGGAGTTTAGCTTGAGGGGAGAGGTTCGAATCCCTTAAATAGCATTGGGACAACTTTTATTTTTGCTTTGGTATGGTAAGTGTCGGCCAAGGATAATAAAGGTAAGGGTTGACCATGTTATTCTTGGTTAGTAGACTATAGGTTTAAGGCAAGTGTTAACATATGGAAGGGAATCAAGTAATTAAGGAAAATATGGAGACATGGGGCTAGTATCAAGGATTATGTTTTGGAAACAAAATCATGGCCTTTATGCCATGAACTTGGGACGGCAATGTGGCTAAGGGGGATTTGGCCGAATATGCTAGTCTTGGTAAGGCTTAGGAATTCTTTTTGGTCATTTCTTTCTTTTGGTGCAAAAGTTGCAAAACAATTTTCTCTCAAACTCTTTTCTTGTTAGCCGAATTTCACCTTTTGATAAGCCTAATACTTTTTGACCATTTGGTCATTTTGGCTCATTTTCTATTTCTCCTTTTCATTCTCTCAAAACCGAAACTTGAGTATTTTCTTCAACTATTGCGAAACACTTATCTCTTTTGTCCATTTTCTTCTTTCTTTCTTAGCCGAATCTCCTATACCATAATATTCTATCTATTTCTTTCTTTTCTCTTCTCAAAAGCACTTAGCGAAACTATTAGTTCACTTTCTTACTTCATCTTTTTCCATACAAGTTGAACCTTGGTTGATTGTGTTGAACAAATCATAGCCGAATCCACTCTCTTGGGTATACCGAATTTTCTTCTCCTATCTTGATCAACTTTGGCCGAATATTGAAGGTAAGATAGTTATCATCGGGACTTCTCTAGAAATTGGTTTTGGTAAGGTGGTAAGGTTTATTTGAAGGATTATTATTTTAAGTTTCGTTTAAGCGAAGGCTAATAAACCTTATTGATGATGGTTGATTGTAGGGAAGTGAGGCCGATTCTTTTAGGAGTGTGTTGGATTAGTGTTGAAGGCTTTGGGTAAGATTTTAGGTTCACAAGGAACCTTTCTCAATTATTTTGGGTTGGCGAATAGGCCATGGTTCTAATATTCATTTTTGGCCGAATATAGGGGCAAGAATACTTGTGTGGCCGATTTGTCTGTTTGGGATTTAGAACTCTTTTTGGTGCAGTGTGTATACATACACATCTTATAACTTTTAATATGCTAAGTGTTATTTTATGCCTAAACGTTTTGTGTAGACATGGATGAAATACCTTCATGGTATTTACAAGGATTTGGGTAAGTTCTTATTACTATGTGATTATTATTTGATGCTTTTGGGAAGCATGACACATTTAGTATGTGTATTATTTGATATATGGCTTATGATAAATCGATTGGATGTTGTTAAATAAATCTATTAACATGATTTGTGGTACATGCATATAAATGATTGTTATGGGTTGATGAGAGGAGGGGCGGTGATATTCGTGTCGCGGACACCGGTGTTTTGGTAACACATCGTGACTACGGTCACCGGAGGTTTGGTACCTCAGAGGTTTGGCACCTCATAGCGACTTGTCCACGTGGTTAATACCACCGTGGGTTGGCCCCACTTTGAGATATGGGATTGTGCGCGGTGATTTGGTATCACCACGATGGGTTGGCCCCATCATCTATTTGTGACTTCGGTCACGGTGTTTTAGTAACACAATTGTGTCTTGGACACCAGAGATTTGCATATCTCCGGTGATTTGGTATCACATTTGTGACTATCGTCACGGTGGTTTAGCACCACCGGTGGTTTGGTACCACAAGGGGTAGAAAAAGGCGTATGGATGGTTAGGTTGGGTGCATTTAAACTTATGCATGTTAATTGGTTATAATTTGTGTATGTTATTGCGTTAAATCGGGAAGGGTTACACATTAAGTCTTGGTGACTCACCTTCTCCTTTAATTTTCAGGTGATTCGTAGACCACGGGTGAGAGCCGGATGGACTCGAGGTGGCCATGCGATGGAGACTTTTAATAAATGAATTTTGGATTTTATTTATCTTTCTTTTTGGTTTATGTTGCTTATTTGTAATAAGGCCTCCTAGTATGATTTCATTATTCTTTGCGTGTTTGAATGTTTGGTTTAAACTACATGATGATGTTAAAACGGTAGCACATGTTTTCTCAAATTAAACATAAAATGTTTTAAAGTACCATCGGGTACAATCGAAATTTGTAAACAACTCGACTCAAGCAAATATTTTAAGTTTGGTTTTTAACAAAGGAAATTTAAATTGAAAGGCAATTCGACTAATTTCAAAATCGGTTTTAAAATGATTTTCAAAATCTTATCCTGTAGCAAACCAAATTCGGTCATATTGTTTGGGCGGGTTTGGGGTGTTACAAAATTGGTATCAGTCGAGTTCAAAGTTTCATTTGTGGGGCCCAAGGCCCAAAAATGTTTTAGTAGGTCTTTTGAAAAAAAAAAAAAAATTGTTTTAATAAGCATGGCACCGAGTCTCCGGCACCAACTTTGCCCAAGTAAGTATCTACGATTTTTGTATGAATTATATTCTGTAGAAGGGTAGGAAGCATGGGACGTAGATAGTGATAGTATTTTAAACTTTAGGACTAGTTTACCCCAAATAAAGACATAAGACTTTAAAAGCCTAATTAAACCAACCTACGACCAAGTCGCGCGAGTTAGGGTGTGGTAACCTTGCAGTGCGCATGTCTAGGATTGGATCCGGAAGAGCTTGGTACTTAGCGGTCCTCGTGACTCACCTCCTCTTCGCGGGATTCCTGCAGTGCGTAGCTTCGGTTCACCCTAACCAAGAGGACTCGGTCATAGGCAAAATCCTAAATAAAACCCGAAAGGGATTAGCCATGTTTTAAGGAAAACTTCGGTTTTAAAATCATTAAATTATTTTTTAGATGGTAGGACAAATGTATCTTCGAAAATTTTCAAAATATTCTTGATTGACAAAATTACAAAAATACCCTTTAGGAAAAATGACGAAAATACCCCTGGGTTAGAAACGGACAGTAATGCCTGAAGAGTGCATAGGTATGAAAGGTATAGGGAATGGATGTATTATTCTATGTAAACCATGATAGAAGACTTAAAACCTTGTTTGATCGAAAGAATCTCTATTAAACTCTTTTCATAAAATTTCTTCAGCGGATAATCAAGTGAAACATGTACTAATTCATAAAAATTTCCTAATCAGTTAAAGCGCGATAGTTAGAATGAGCTTTAGAGGACGTGGCCGTCGTGGACGTGGAAGGGTAGGATGGCCGATCGAGAACCTGTCGGGTCGAGTCAAGGATCTCGAGAATGAGATACCGCCACCACCACCCCCAACCTTTGGAGTGAAGAGCGAGGATCGGACGGTGACGACGACTGTGTCACAAGCGATGCTACGGGTTACGGAAAGGGTAGCTGGAATTGGTGGAGGTGGAGGAGCTCGGAAGTCGGTTTTCGAGAGACTTGAGCTAACGGAGCTGAATTTTTCCGAGGTGTATGCAGTGTAGCGCCCAATCTGGTGAGTATTGGTGGAATCGACCAGAAAGAATCATGGATGAGATAGATTTGACAAATGAGGAGGCGAAAGGAGCGGTGTCGCTTCTCAAGGATGAGTCTTATCGATGGTGGCTCACGGTCCGAGATGGTGCTACGGCAGATGATCTCACTTGGGAGTACTTCAAAGTGCATACCGAAGAAGTATGTTGGATCAAGCTACATTGGACGCTCAAAGGAAAGCTTTTTCAGGGTTAGTGCAAGGGAATAAGTCCGTCTCGGAGTATGAAGCGGAATTCCTAAGGGTGAGTCGTTATGCTCGGGGAATAGTGGCATCGGAACATGATCGTTGTGTTCGTTTTGAAGACGGACTTAGAGGCGAGTTAAGGTCTGCTGATTGCTCCACAAAGCCAAGAACGTGAGTTCTTTGTCTTGGTGGAGAAGGCCAAGGTAGTGAAGGAATCAAGGAGTCCGCGAGGCAAAGTTATGATAGGAGCAAGTCAAGAGAGGCTTTGGATCGTGCAGGTCAGGTGGTAATGTTCGAGAAAAGATTTAGGCAGAGTGGTTCAAATCAGTGCAGAGAGGTCCCTGTTTGCTAATCAAAGACCGCCCAGATGTAACTGGTTGTGGAAAGTTTCATTGGGGTGAATGTTGGACCGGAGGAAAGGATGTTTCGAGTGTGGTTCGCTAGAACATCGTGTGAGGGACTGTCGCGTAAGCAAGCTAGGAATCGATCCCGAAGGTCAAGGTCGTGCCCGATTGTAGAAAGGAGGGACCAGCACCACAGAGAGGTCGTGGTTATGGTAGAGGTGGTTATGGCTCTAGTGGAGGTCGCGGAGCGGTGGCAGAGGTATTGGCAACACGGAGGCTAGGCACTGGTTTGGTGTATCTTTGCGAGGCGTCGTGAGGAAGGAGACGCACCGGATGTCATAGCTGAGACGTTTTTAATTTTTGGTGTTCCATATACGCCTTGATAGATGTGGGTTCGACGCACTCTTACGTTGCTAGTAGTATAGTTGAGACCATGAGTTTAGTTCAGATTGCTTCTAAGAGGATGACTGTATTTAGTCCTTTAGGTCACTCTCTGTAGAAGTAGATAAGTCAGTATAGAGATATACCCCTAGAACTCCAAGGGGTAGTGTTTGTAGCCGATCGATGGGCCGCCGTTTGAGGAGTCTTCTGTGGGAAATGTTCAAATCGTAAAGGAATTTCTTGACGTATTTCTGAAGAACTTAGGGATTGCCTCCGGATCGTGAAGTCGAATTTGGTATAGATCTGTTACACAGGCAGCGCCGGTGTCTATAGCTCCATATAGGATGGCACCGAAGGAATTGTTGGAATTGAAGGCTCAGATACAAGAGTTGTTGGATCGAGGTTTCATTCGACCAAGTGTTTCACCTTGGGGAGCGCCGGTACTTTTTGTCAAGAAGAAGGATGGTACGATGCGGATGTGTATAGACTACCGCTTGATTGAATAAGTCGACAATTAAAACCAAGTATCCTTTGCCGAGGATAGATGACTTGTTTGATCAGCTGAAAGGGGCTGCGGTTTTCTCTAAGATTGATTTAAGGTCTGGATATCATCAACTGAAGGTGAAAGAGGCTGATATCCATAAGACGGCATTTCGTACTCGGTATGGACACTACGAGTTCCTGGTGATGCCGTTTGGTTTGACTAATGCACCAGCAGTTTTCATGGACATGATGAATAGGGTATTTCAACAGTTTTTGGATCAGTTTGTTGTGGTCTTTATAGATGATATTTTGGTGTATTCGAAGTCAGAAGAGGAGCATGATGCGCATTTGCGAGTGGTGTTGCAGATTCGAGGAAAAGCGGTGTGTATGCGCTAAATTTAGTAAGTGCGAACTGGCTTAAGGAGGTGACTTTCTTGGGTCACGCGTTGTTTCACCGTAGGGGATTAGAGTGGATCCTCGAAAGTTTGAGGCGATGTTAGATTGGAAGCCGCCTAAATCGATGGCTGAAATTCGGAGTTTTCTAGGATGCGCGGGTATTGCCGAAGATTTGTGGAAGGATTTTCTTTGATTGCCGCACCGATGACCAAGTTGTTGAGGAAAGGAGTTCCATTTGTGTGGACCGAGGAGCGCAAGAAAGTTTCGACAAATTGAAGAAGATTTCGATCAAGCTCGGTTTTGATTCAACCCGAGGCGTGCAAGGAATTCACGGTTTATTGCGATGCATCACATATTGGTTTGGGATGCGTCTTTGATGCAAGAAGGGAAGGTAGTGGCTTATGCATCTCGGCAGATTGAGACCACATGAGGCTAATTATCCGACTCATGACTTGGAGTTAGCTATCGTAGTCTTCGCTTTGAAGATATGGAGGCACTATTTGTACGGAGAGAAGTCGATAGTTTATACGGATCACAAGAGTCTTAAGTATCTCTTGACTCGGAAGGATTTGAATTTGAGGCAGCGTAGATGGATTGGTGTTGAAGGATTACGATTGTTCGATCGAGTATCATCCCGGTAAGGCTAACGTGGTGGCGGATGAGTTGAGTCGTAAGGTTGTATCGGATTTAAGATCGATGTTTGCTTGACTTAGTCCGTTCGATGATGGGAGTCTTTTGGCGAATTGCAAGTCAAGCCGACTTGGTTAGATCAGATTAAGGAGAAGCGGTTAGAGGATGATGGTTTGAATGATCGGAGGTTGCAAGTCGAGAATGGTGGATTAGAGGATTTTAGTCCATCCCAAAGTGATGGAGTTTTGTGCTTTAAAGGAAGAGCTTGTATGCCGAAGGATGTGGAGTTGAGACAAAGGATTCTTGGGACGCACATAGTGACCCATATGCTATGCATCCCGGAGGTAGCAAGATGTATCGGGATTTGAGAGAGCAATTTTGGTGGCAGTGCCAAGCGGGAAGTGGCGAGTTCGTGGGTAAGTGTCCGACGTGTCAACAAGTCAAGTCTGAACATCGGTTGCCATCCGGTTTACTTCACCCGATGTGAAGATTCCTCGGTGGAAGTGGGAGAGGATCACCATGGACTTTGTCGGTGGATTACCTCTTACGCCTAGCAAGAAGAATTCGATTTGGGTGATTGTGGATCGTCGACTAAATCAGCGCATTTCATACCGTAAGGGTAGATTATTCGCCTTGAGAGGTTAGCTAAGTTATATGTAGCCGAGATAGTGAGATTGCATGGTGTGCCAAGATCGATTATCTCGGATAGGGATCCGAGGTTTACATCGAGGTTTTGGAGAGCGTTGCATCAAGCTTTGGGTACGAGATTGGACTTCAAAGACGACTTTTCATCCGCAATCCGACGGACAATCGGAGAGAGTGATTCGAGATCTTAGAAGATATGCTCAGAGGTTGTGTTCGGACTTGATGGCGATTGGGAGGAGTATCTACCGTTGGCGGAATTCGCTTATAACAATAGTTATCAAGCAAGTATCCAAATGGCTCCATATGAAGTAATTTGTATGGGACGAAGATGCCGTACTCCTACG
The DNA here is from genome assembly GCA_025698515.1 of Gossypium sturtianum. Classification (NCBI taxonomy): domain Eukaryota; kingdom Viridiplantae; phylum Streptophyta; class Magnoliopsida; order Malvales; family Malvaceae; genus Gossypium; species Gossypium sturtianum. Next base: position 64,019,010 of record CM046955.1, read on the forward strand.
TGTTGGACGGAACTAGGTGAACGACATGTCTTGGGTCCGCAATTGGTGACGGAAACCGAGGACAAAGTTAAGGTAATTCGGGCGCGTCTCAAGGAAGCATCGGATAGGCAAAAGTCTTACGCCGATCTCAAGCGCAAGGAGATGGAATACGAGGTAGGAGATAAAGTCTTTACGAAGGTGTCGCCTTGGAAGAAGGTGTTGCGTTTTTGGGCGAAAAGGAAGCTAAGCCCAAGGTTCATCGGCCCGTATAATCGTGTTGAAGCGAGTAGGACCGGTAGCTTATCACTCGAATCTGCGGCGAGAGTTGAGTCGATTCACGATGTCTTCCATGTGTCGATGCTTAGGCGGTATAGGTCGGATCCATCGCACATCGTGCTAGTAGCGAGTAGATTGAGGTTAACTCCGACTTATCATTCGAGGAGGAACCAATTCGATTTTAGATCGTGATGTCAAGGTGTTGCGTAGAAAGTCGGTACCTTTAGTGAAAGTGCTATGGCGAAACCATGAGTACGGAGGAAGCGACGTGGGAACTGAGGAGGAGGTGGTGCGGCAAGCAATACCCCCACCTTTTTCGATCGGGTAATTTCGAGGTCGAAATTATTTTAAGGGGTAGAAGCGTAACATCCCAAAATAGGGGTTATTTGTGATTGAATTATTTTTCTTGTATTTGAATTTTCGTGATATTATTCGTGTTGATATAAGGCTTAATTAGGGGTCTTGAGTAAGCTCGGTTTAGTAGAATAATTCTTAGTAAGGCTTATTTAAAGAAGAGGATTAAATGAGCTTAGCACTTAAGTTAATTTAAGTAGCAATAAGTGACAAGATGAGTGCATGGCAAGTTGGTAGCAGCGCATGGAGTTTAGCTTGAGGGGAGAGGTTCGAATCCCTTAAATAGCATTGGGACAACTTTTATTTTTGCTTTGGTATGGTAAGTGTCGGCCAAGGATAATAAAGGTAAGGGTTGACCATGTTATTCTTGGTTAGTAGACTATAGGTTTAAGGCAAGTGTTAACATATGGAAGGAATCAAGTAATTAAGGAAAATATGGAGACATGGGGCTAGTATCAAGGATTATGTTTTGGAAACAAAATCATGGCCTTTATGCCATGAACTTGGACGGCAATGTGGCTAAGGGGGATTTGGCCGAATATGCTAGTCTTGGTAAGGCTTAGGAATTTCTTTTGGTCATTTCTTTCTTTTGGTGCAAAAGTTGCAAAACAATTTTCTCTCAAACTCTTTTCTTGTTAGCCGAATTTCACCTTTTGATAAGCCTAATACTTTTTGACCATTTGGTCATTTTTGGCTCATTTTCTATTTCTCCTTTTCATTCTCTCAAAACCGAAACTTGAGTATTTTCTTCAACCATTGCGAAACACTTATCTCTTTTGTCCATTTTCTTCTTTCTTTCTTAGCCGAATCTCCTATACCATAATATTCTATCTATTTCTTTCTTTTCTCTTCTCAAAAGCACTTAGCCGAAACTATTAGTTCACTTTCTTACTTCATCTTTTTCCATACAAGTTGAACCTTGGTTGATTGTGTTGAACAAATCATAGCCGAATCCACTCTCTTGGGTATACCGAATTTTCTTCTCCTATCTTGATCAACTTTGGCCGAATATTGAAGGTAAGATAGTTATCATCGGGACTTCTCTAGAAATTGGTTTTGGTAAGGTGGTAAGGTTTATTTCGAAGGATTATTATTTTAAGTTTCGTTTAAGCCGAAGGCTAATAAACCTTATTGATGATGGTTGATTGCAGGGAAGTGAGGCCGATTCTTTTAGGAGTGTGTTGGATTAGTGTTCGAAGGCTTTGGGTAAGATTTTAGGTTCACAAGGAACCTTTCTCAATTATTTTGGGTTGGCCGAATAGGCCATGGTTCTAATATTCATTTTTGGCCGAATATAGGGGCAAGAATACTTGTGTGGCCGATTTGTCTGTTTGGGATTTAGAACTCTTTTTGGTGCCAGGTGTGTATACATACACATCTTATAACTTTTTAATATGCTAAGTGTTATTTTATGCCTAAACGTTTTGTGTAGACATGGATGAAATACCTTCATGGTATTTACAAGGATTTGGGTAAGTTCTTATTACTATGTGATTATTATTTGATGCTTTTGGGAAGCATGACACATTTGGTATGTGTATTATTTGATATATGGCTTATGATAAATCGATTGGATGTTGTTAAATAAATCTATTAACATGATTTGTGGTACATGCATATAAATGATTGTTATGGGTTGATGAGAGGAGGGGCGGTGATATTCGTGTCGACGGACACCGTGTTTTGGTAACACATCGTGACTACGGTCACCAGAGGTTTGGTACCTCCAGAGGTTTGGCACCTCATAGCGACTTGTCCACGTGGTTAATACCACCGTGGGTTGGCCCCACTTTGAGATATGGGATTGTCGCCGCGGTGATTTGGTATCACCACGATGGGTTGGCCCCATCATCTATTTGTGACTTCGGTCACGGTGTTTTGGTAACACAATTGTGTCTTGGACACCAGAGATTTGGTATCTCCGGTGATTTGGTATCACATTTGTGACTATACGTCACCAAAGTGGTTTGGCACCACCAAAGTGGTTTGGTACCACAAGGGGTAGAAAAAGGCGTATGGATGGTTAGGTTGGGTGCATTTAAACTTATGCATGTTAATTGGTTATAATTTGTGTATGTTATTGCGTTAAATCGGGAAGGGTTACACATTGAGTCTTGGTGACTCACCTTCTCCTTTAATTTTTCAGTGATTCAGTAGACCACGGGTGAGGAGCCGGATGGACTCGAGGTGGCCATGCAGTGGAGACTTTTAATAAATGAATTTTGGATTTTATTTATCTTTCTTTTTGGTTTATGTTGCTTATTTGTAATAAGGCCTCCTAGTATGATTTCATTATTGCTGCGTGTTTGAATGTTTGGTTTAAACTACATGATGATGTTAAAACGGTAGCACATGTTTTCTCAAATTAAACGCAAAATGTTTTAAAGTACCATCGGGTACAATCGAAATTTGTAAACAACTCGACTCAGCAAATATTTTAAGTTTGGTTTTTAACAAAGGAAATTTAAATTGAAAGGCAATTCGACTAATTTCAAAATCGGTTTTAAAATGATTTTCAAAATCTTATCCCTGTAGCAAACCAAATTCGGTCATATTGTTTGGGCCGGGTTTGGGGTGTTACAAATAATAAGGCCCTTATTACAAAAATAATTAATCCAAGTACTCGATAATAAAACGCATAAAGAAAAGATTAAAAACGTCCTCTGCATGGGCCACCTTGTATCCACTCCAACCCGATCCGATCATCCTGTCACCTGCGATGTTGGATAAATAATTGGGTGAGTCATACAGACTCAGTGTGTAAGTTAACCACTGAAATCCACCCACATGCTAGCCACATAATATCCCAATTATCAAATGCAACAAGTAATATATATATTCATTTTAACAATTACCACAATCTGGGCTTGGCCCACATTCAAATCATACTCAAATACTGGGCTAGGCCCTCTTCTCAATAAACCACATATCAACCTGGCTTGTCCCATTTCCACGTATGTTCCCAAAACATACCTATCCACATGTCATATTGGGCTTGGCCCATTTCCATATTATTACAAAAATAATGCAACATGATTCCCAACCCAACCTAGGGTCCATCCGCTACACACCCCCTTATCCAGCCTACCACACACCAGGGGACTATCGAGTCACCCTCTCCTTTTCCCTCCAAAAAGGCAACCAATGCCATCCACGATGTAGCGTATAGCTAACATCAAACCACGATGGAGCACACAGCAATCCATCAAGCCACGATATGGCATAAAGCCCATATCAATCAAGGTAACCACGCCGAACCAAATCGCAAAGATCCACAACGCGACCTCGATCGGCGCCAATCCACGATGTAGCACAAAGTCGACATCAACCACGCACTCGAAGTACACCCGCACCTTCTTTTCATAACCCACCCATGCACATGCCACATAAAATGTAATCGTGATCATGCATGCACATGCTTATTAATGTCCATAAACATACTCATATACAAGCAAGTAATCACATTGCAACAGGTTCGATACTAACCTGATCATCGCTATACCCTTTAGGGGTATATATGGCACACTTATTACTGCACTTGTTAGTAAAACATATAACACATAAAACCCGGAAACAGTGGGTTAGTTACACACCTTATTACTTGGAGTTCTAGACTCTCGATCCTCGACGCTATCGTTTAGCGAAACTACGGCTTTTTGCCTAACGTTTTCTGTTGCTGGCCCACACCCTGGTGGCTAATCTCGTATAGCAGAAACGGATCTTTTCTTAAACTTTGGGATGGGGACTTTCCCTTGCCCACCTTGACTGGTATTCGCATCCACGTCCATCGTAATCACTTAATCAGAATCCTTTGGTTAAACGTCATAATACAAGATCTCAGGCGAATAACTACAATTTAACTTACTTACCGAAACGATCTAAAATCTCAAAGGCTCCTCTGTACTTCTGTCGATTTGCCCCTAAAAAGAACATAGCCACTCTTCGGTCAACACAATATTACATAATAAGGCCTAAGGCCGAATACCTTACCACTCTTACCTTAGATGATCGAATCCAAGAGACTTCCTCAATGCTTCCTTCTTTCGGCTACACACAAGAGAACATACTTAATGGCACTATGACATTCGGCCATGCCAAAACTAAGGCCAACCATTCGGTTTTGGCCACTAAAACAAGGAATTCATAAATCGATTACTAAGGGCAGAACATACTTACCACTCTTGCTTAAGATTCGGCCAACCACACTAGGACACCAAGGGAGATCAGCACCACTCTACTATTCGGCCAAGATGACACTAAATAGGGAAGGAATTTGGCACACCAAGAGGAGAGGGAGAGATTTAGCAAAGACTTGAAGAATAATTGGCATTCTACCCCCTATTTATAGCATTCGGCCTCCCCCTTGAAGACTCCAAGATTCGGCTAACACTTTCCTAGCCACTAATTCAATTCCATTTGAATTAGTTCAATTCAAAAACAATTTGAATTGCTCCATTATTATCCCATTTATCACTTAAAAAAACCAAATAAATAATAATTATCCTCACTTAATCTAATTAATAATAGATAAATAAAAATAAATAAATAAATAAAAACACATTGTCCACATCTAAATAAGAGTCTTCTAGCCGTCCAACACCTTCAAATTGCTTTGCCCAAAATAACAAAAAAACTAAAACTCCATTTGCCATTCTCAGTTCGAACTCGGGACCAATCCGCCGCACACCTTGCCCCCAACGCCTGTGCCACTCGGCCACTTTGATTTTTATGCTAGAAACCCCAACGTTTATTTTTAAACCCTTCTTATCTCTCAGCCCATAACCGCACAAAATAAAACGCCAACTGCGGCTCAGCGCTCGAACTGCGCCCTTGCTCTCCTCCAGCGCCTAAGTAGCGCATGAGAGCCACTTCACCAGCCCATCCTTCTTGTCCGAATTCCTCACCATATATCTTTAAGGCCTTTCAAAGCCCAACGCCCAAAACAAAAATAAAACGCCAAATGCTTCTCCGGCCCCTCGAAACCGCGACCTCTCCCCTCCAGCGCCTAAGAGCCACTTTGCCAATTGGACTTTCATGTCCATCAACTTGGACATTTATTTTTAAGGACTACTTAGCCCAGTCCCTTGACGCAAAAATAAAACAAAATTGCTGCCTTAGCAGCTCGAACCCTTGCTCCCCTAGGCGTCACCTTCCCAAGCAGCGCCTCCACGCCACTTTGCCAGATCCTTTCTTGCGTCCTAAACTCCCCCAATTTATTTTAAGGCCTTCCTGCCCTATTCCCCCTTTTTACCCTAAAAATCTAAAAATTTTCTAAGGCATTCCTTGCCTTCTAGGGTCCTCCAAACCCCTAAAAATTCCTCCAACATGACCATAAGCCTACTAACTGTTCGGGTTATGCTCCAAGCGCATAACCCCTAAACCAGGGTGTTACATTTATGTTTGTGTCAATCGAAACTCTCTAACACTTTTCATATCTTATTTTTGTTCTCCTTTCTCTTCACTAGCCGAAACTATCAACATCTAAACTCTTCTTCTTTGAACTATTTTCTTTTGTGTTGGGCACCTATTGATCGATTTGGTAAGGAACTACCTTTCTCACTCTTTTCGTTTTATTTTCTTTTTCAATCTAGCCGATTATGTATGGCCATCACTAATTGGTATTTCACTTTGTTTCTTTTTCAAGATATACCTCTCCTACTCTCTTATATATATATTATGTTCTTCATCTAGTGTAGAGTTATAGAAGGAAGCCGAATCTACTACCCTTGAATCATCCGTGGCCATAATTAATCATTGGGAATCGGTTTTATAACCACTAAGGTAAGGGATTCGTTATGGTTTACTTCGATCTTCTTTTTGTTGGCCGGTTAGTTTGTTAAACAGAATAGTGGTTGTGACTAATTGATTATGTTTTAGGGACGAAATCACTCGATATATTCTATTTGCTGATCCTTCGGATATAGTGGTAAGTGATTCAAGTGTAAGTAATACATTGAGTATGAAACCTTTTGGAAATCCGAGGCTAACTTTTGGTTGGTATTGTTCTAGGTCATCGACGAGTGGTTCTTTAGGAAATCAAAATCAGGTGTGTAATCCCGTATCTTCCGTATACATATCTGAACTAGTGTGTAATCTCACACTTCTCTGAAAGTTTGTATGAAATATTTTGTGAATCGGTCGAAATACCAAAGAAAACCAAAAACTGGCATCCGTGATCACTCGGGCATGCGTATGATCGTAGTGGTAATCGTATTTCGTAATAAAATAGTTTCGATCAAAAATAGTGACGTGTATTTGAAAAATCACGAAAAATAGGAGAAAAGAAATTACAAATTGAGTAAGATATCAGATTAAATCTTACTGTGTCTATTTTGATATGGAAGAAACGGAGAAGGAAAAGGAATTTTATATTTTGAGATATCTTAATTTTAGTGAGACTGGTTCTGAATGACTTCGTGGTTCCCTGGTCTGTCTTGGAAAAATCTTATAAAATTGTACAAAGTGAATTATGAGTTATAGTTTATATGTACAGATTCCTTAGTGAGTCTATTTTCAATAGAAACAAGTGGGAGCAACAAATGAAAACTGTACAGTGAGATATTTGAATTTTGGGTAAGAGAGATCAGAATCATTGGTCAGTGAAACAAGGGAAATTTTAAGGAATAAAATGTATTAAATGGCTAAGTCAAAAATTCTAGAAAAATTATAGTAAGAATATATATGAGTCTAGCCTCAATGAAAATTTACGGAGTTAGATTTCGAGATTCCTAACTCAAGTTATAGTCAATTTAGTTAGTACGACGCAGATGGACAGTTTTGATTTTTATGCTCCACATTAGTAGTTAAGTCTAGATCGCGAAATTACCGAATTACCGTTAGTGGGTAAATTACCGAATTACGAAATTGCCCTTACGGGCCAAATTACGAAAATGCCCCTAAAGGGTCGAATTACGAAATTGTTATATGGGCCAATATGATATTTTGATAAATGGGCCGATCTGATATTTTGCTATATGGGCCAATCTGATATTTTGATAAATGGGCCAATCTGATATTTTGATAAATGGGCCGATCTGATATTTTGCTATATTGGCCAATCTGATATTTTACTAAATGGGCCAAATCTGATATTTTGCTTAATGGGCCTTTTGATTAATTGCTGTAATGAGCCATAATTTTGTAATAAATATCTGAATAAATTGTTGTGAATGGCTATGCATTATATACATGATTTGCATGGGATGGGATAATGATGAAGAGAAGTTCTGGTAGCTCTGCTACATAATTCTGGTGGCTCTACCACAAATATGAAAAATGGCGATGCCATGTAAATTCTGTTAATCTGGTGGCTTGTCCACAAATTTGATATACGGCTTAATGCCTACTTTTGGTGTGTTGGCGGGGTGGGTGACTAAAGCTCCCCACAGGTGTGCTGGTTGGTACGGGTGGTGTGTAGTGGATGGAAAACTATGTTTGGTTTGGGAATTGCATATCATATGCATATAATATTTGATACATTATTGTTGTTATAAATGGGCTTAGGCCCAAAATATTGCTAATTGGGTTCCGGCCCAATGAATAAACGGTAAGGGGATTTCACACTGAGTTCTTGTAACTCACCCCCCCTTTCTCTTAACCCTTGTAGGTTATGCTTGATGATATGGACTTGGGCTATGGATGACTCGAGGGAGGCCATACTTCGGAAATGGTTTATTTGGACTTTAGACTTCTTTCTCGTTTATTTTATTACTTTACTATTTTGGGTTAAATGTTGTAATAAGGCCTCTGGACTATTTTTATTTTTGCTTTTTGGTTGGGATGTTTTTATTATTTTTGGTTGGGATGTTTTTATTATTTTTCGTAAATTTTTTATTTCAAATATGCTTCCGCAAACGGAAAGGGTTTTTAAAGATTATTATGTTTTCAAGTAGTTAACAATTGCTTAAGTGTTTTTGGTTTTAACAAAGAGGATGTATTTCTCAAGCAAGTTTTTAATAATCGCAAAGATGGTTTTTACTTCCATGTGACACACCAGATTCGGGCCTAACTTCTAGGCCGGGTTTGGGGTGTTACATTAACTCAATCTTAGTATAACTTATAAATAAAAAATGAAAAGAAAAAAGAAGAAGAAAAATTGTCTATATTATCAACTATTCTAAAAGAAGATTTATGTAATGATCTTATAATATTTGTAACAACAAAATCAACAACAAGAAAAATTATAATGAGATATTAGTAGACAACATTGATAAACAAGATATATTGTAGGACAACACCATTGCGAACTTCATTGTGAAAGGTATTCAATAGTAAATAATTCTTCTTAGCTATTAAAATTTTCCAAACAAGGAAATTTTCTTGCAATTATAGTAATATTTCTAACAATTTTGGCCTCTTCCTCAATAGGTATGTCTTTGTCACTAACCTATTTAGGCATCTCTCCAATAATCGGCAAAAAAAAAGAGGGTATAAGTAATGTGATGGGTTTGGTGACATTTTTTTTTTAAATAATATTGTACTCTTCTATCTACCAACAATTGTGCTAACTTATATTTTTGCATTTTCATTACAAAATAATTTTTATCTTAGTTTGATATTTTTATATAAGAAAAAGAAATCTAGATAGTAAACAACTTCAATTTTTTATCCAGATATTTAGGACAAAATTGAGATATTATTCCAAATTAACTCAATCTTAATATAACTTACAAATAAAAAATGAAAAGGAAAAAAAAAGAAGAAAAACGGTTTATATTATGAACTATTCTAAAAGAAGATTTATGTAATGATTTATTAATATTTGTAACAACAACAAGAAAAATTATAATGATGATAAGGTAATTTAAAAAAAAATAAGCAAAATAAAATTATAAAGAAGGAAAAATAAAAGAAATAACAAAGAGATTAATCCATCATTTTTTTGTTAACAAGAAGTAAAATTGAATTCAAGAAAAAATATAAACACAATAAAACCATATCCAAATAAATTCAAGCAAGCCAATGTTTGGTTAATCTAAATAGAAGATTATACATGTTAAACAAAAATTAAAGAAGAAAATGAAGATTGAGATGAAGAATTACCTAGAGGATTATTATTTTGCAACGATGCAGAGATCTTTGACTCCATGTCTAATTCTTTGAATTCATAAATTGTAATTCTTTTTCAACTATTCAAAATTAACACTAAATTAATTTATCATCAAATCTAAAAGTAATTTATATATATTTTTAAAATTAGTTGATTTTCATCCGTTTTAGGTAAGTGAAAAATTTAGCTAATTATTAGTTTAAAATTTTGAAATATGAGTTATCTTTAAAGAGTAAAAAAATCCAAAAGTGGTAGGTAGCATTTATTATTGCATATGAAAAACATTTAATGCTATTGATTTTATTTGGAAGTATTACCTACAGGGGCGAAAGTAGAAAAATGTTTTAGGGGGGCGAAATTAAATCTTAATTTTTACTATACTAAAAATGTAATTTCACAATTTAAATAACCTATATCTTTATAATTTTAAAGTATTAAATCAAATTTTTATCATTTTAAGGGGGTCAAAGTACAATTTTACATTTACTAATTTAAAACTTTAAAAAATTTAAAGGGCCTAAATAGAAATTTTACCATTTTAGGGGGACTGGGCCCGTGCCAGCCCCTTGGCTACGCCACTGGGTATCTATACATAGATTTAGATTATTTGTTGTATATGGTATTCGGACAAAACTTTGGATTTGTCAAATTTAAATTATTTCGAGTTGCATCATTTAGATGTTTAGATTAAGAAGATTAACTTTGATTAAATGAATTAATTACATCTAATTGCTTAATTTTATTATAGAATCTAGTTTAATTACATTAATAAAATTCAAATCTAGTTTAGGTTACTTTCAATTTTAGGATTTGATATAATTTAGTTAAAATATGTTTCTTTATGTAATCTTGTAATTTTTGTTTTTCTATCTATTATGTTATGCTCGAGTTTCTTTTTGTTTGCGTCACTTGATTGAATTTACTCGTAATGATTTTATATGTATTCTCTATTGTATAAATATTTTATGGTTTTTTCTAAATTACTAGTTGTTGTGAATGTGTTATAAAATGAATACTCTTGTCATTGATATTGTGTATTGAAAGTATGCACATGTGGTCATGAATTGAAAGCGAATGTTATATTTGTTCTCGACCCTTGTAAACGTTATACGAAAGCTGTCTAGGTATAGTAGACATGTCATAGAATATAGAGCTCTTTAAATATGTGTTAATGTGGGCTACTATATGCACTTGGCAGTATCGTATCATTGCGCTTTGCGCATTTAGTGTGCTGGTTGGCTAAGTCATGCTTTGCATGCACTGGAGTATTATTATTGTTATATCATATTGTTACGGGGTTCGGATGGATACTCTTGTATTCGAAATATTTTTCCCACAAATGGTTACTTGGGCTAATTGGTTCTTTATGGTGTCGAATGTGTAACGGTTAATTTATATGTTACCTTGTCGTATTAAAGTGATACTATGATTTTTATGCTTGATTTTTTTCGATTGTGGTTCATTTTATTGAATAGCTTTTAGAATTAAATGTTGCTATTATAATGCTTGAATGCTTGTAATTTAGTTTACTTATATGATATTTTTCCAGATTTCGGTAGAATACCACTAAACTGTAAAAAGCTTACGTTCGAGTTTTTATTTCATGTGTAGATTATTGATGGTTTGTAGGTTCTTGATCGAGCATTGTCGTCAAGGAGTCTTCGTAATCTTTATTTTGTGAAAATTTTTTACACTAAGATTAGCCTAGGCATGTTTTTAGGGTTTGTTACTTGGTCGAATTGGGTGCTGTCATCTTTATTTTGGAACTTATTTGATTATTTCAATTTTCGTTAAATGATTTATTAATTGTGTCATAAAATTTTAAAATTTACGTGTTAATTGGTAATGTCTGAACAATTGATTGAGCGAATCACTCCGGCGACCATTGTGTTGCTTCAGATTTGATCCAACTTTCTGATCGGGATTGGGATGTTACATTTAGTCAGTGAAAACACAAAAAGAACCAAAAGAAAAAAGAAAGATCAAAATACAAGAAAACAAAAAGAAAGATTTTCGAAGGTAACAAATATTTTTTTTGTTTTCAAGGAGTGCATGCATATACAATAAATGAGATGACCTCAGATGAATGTGGCTTCATCGTACCAATGGTCCTCAGCCACAAGGATGCTATGAATCCCCAAATGTACTAAAGAATTAAAAAGGGTAAAGTTTTTTTGTTTCTATTTTCTTTTTCTTTCCATTTTCCATTTTTCTTTAAAATAAAGAGGTAGGAAAGTTCCGATTAAGTGGTATCATCGGGCTTAAGCCTTAACCACGAGGAAACCCGAAATCCCCAGTCAATCTAAACAAAAAACAAAAAAAAAAATTTCATATTAAAAATGAATAAAAAGGAAAAGAAAAAGAAAAGCTTTAAAAATGATATTTTTTATCGGTCACCATATATGGTGCTTTGTTGTCGAAGACTAATGAGCCTTTAGGTTCACTAGGGGCAAAGCTAGCTAACAAAAACAGAGAGAGTAAAGAGAAAATCAAAGAAAGATTTGTTTTGAAAAATTTTAAAAATGTGAAAATAAAAAAGGGGTTCAGGTTTAAATAGTGGGGGAAATGGAAAATTTGCTACACAATCCCTTCATGATTTCATTTTATTTTTAAGGCCTTCCGCTTTTTAACTTACAACAAAGATCCTTTCATGTTTTTATTTTAATTTTTAAGGATCTCCGCCTTCTGAAATTGCTTCATTGGTCCCTGTACATTTTAATATATTCAAAATTTGAAATTTTGGCTAGGAAAATTACCAATTAAGTTCTTTTTACTTTCACTTTTTTTTTTAAAATTTGAAATTTAAATGTTATTCAAATAAAATTTATTTTATTTCTCTTTTAATTTAATTTATATTTTATTTTTAGTTTATTATCATGTATTTATTTTTATTATGTGAGTGTCTCCAATTATTTTTATTTTGTAATTTTATTTATTCTATTTTCTTTCCTTTCATGAGATTATTTTTATTGTTTCTTTTATGATTATTTTGTGTTTATTCTTTATTGAGCAGTTCTTTATGAATTTCCTTTGATTAATTTACTATTTTTTCTATTATTTTTTAGAATACTTTGATGGATAGTTAATGATTATATTTTTTTAGAATTTAGGTTTTCATATATATTCAACTTGTTTTAGAATTTGGGTTTTAATATAATTTAGATTTAATTGGAGTTTGATATTAATTTTGAATCTTATATAGATTTATTGTAACATCCCAAAATTGGGCCTAGGAGAATTGAGCCCAATGGGCCTTAGGCGTAGTCGCGTTTAAATTTTTGGAGAACAGGAGACCGGCTTAAATGCTAGTTAGACCCATTGGATAAGTGATTTTGGAAGGTTAGAGGGCTTCTATGAAGTCCCGGGATCAAATATTGGCTTTGGGGAAATTTTGGTTTTAGGTGAAAAAAAAAAAAAAACCCTGGAAGTTGGCAGGTAGGCCTTAAGAATAAAATGTGGGGAAAAATGACACAAGTAGAGTGTGTGGTGTAGTGGCAAAGTGACGCCACATAAGAGACAAGGGGGTGACGCCACAAGGGAAGGAAGGAGGTCCAAGGTTCAAGTCTTGGCTTTTGCATTTTGGTTTCTTTTTGCTTGGACCTTAGAATTTGGCCCATAGTTTATATTTAGTTGCGCATGGTTTAAGACACAAGAGGAGCTTGTGGCCAAGTGGTTAGTGGCGTGGATTATGTTGCAAGGGAGCCTGGGTTCGAATCTCATGGCAAGCAATGGAGTATTTATTTTGCGGATTGGACGGCAAGAGTTTCAGTTGAATTTAAACTCTACTGACGAAGGGATCCCACATCGGAAAGACACAAAGAATGAAGGTGAAGAGCTAGCTATATAAGGAGCATCCTAGGAGGAGAGTAAACACATCTTGGAGGGCGTTTGGGCACAAGAGTGATCGGAGCGCGGATTAGCCCCAGAGTCCTATCAGGTGTGTAACTCTCTCTACTCTAGTTGTAGAGCGGCAAATGCCGAAATGCCTGGTCACACGGCATTAGTAGCCACACGAGCGTGTGAGTGCACGTGTGGGCTTCACGCGATAGTTGAGGCCATCGATAGTATCTCGTGGGTTGGGGTTGCTTGGGCTTCGATGGGCGAAGTGGGCCCAATGGGCCGTGTGGCCCAATGGGCCCGTGGGCCCATATGAGTAAATTGCATGATTGGTTAGTATATGTTGAACTAGACTAGGTGGAAGTTATATACGTGGCTAGATTCGTGTTAGGTGGGCCACACGAGCGTGTGGGCCCGGATGGGCCGAAATCGGGTTTTAGGCCCAATCATCCGATACAACCGGAAGTGGTAGCTGAGTCGCTAGTGGCGACATTAGGCCTTCAGAAAGGCCATTGTAGGAGTGAATTTACGAAAATACCCTTAGTAGGTAAAATTACGATTATACCCTTAAAGGTTGATTAGCATGATTATGTTGTTTAGTTTTGGCCGATTGTAGGGGAAGGCTTGATCTCGCATATCTCGGGTTGTGGCTAGTGCTCGAAAAGTGTTAAGGAATGGGGGATCTAGTGCGTTAGATCTTGATCTACGGGATTTGATAGTCGCATTAGTAATCAGGTGTGTAAACTAACACACTTCTTGCTTTGTATATGTTTGATAAACTGATTGATTGGTAAAACCGAAATAGTATGGTTGAGTGATATGATACCCTATGGGGTATGTGCACGGATTCAGGTAAGTCCGTTTCATTATGAGTACTCGTTATTGATACATGATGTCATGATTTATGATGTATGTGCTATGAGATGCAACGTTAAACATGTTTGCATGATTTGAATACTATACATGAGTTGGTATGATGATGGGTGATATGAGTGGAGGGGGCAGTGATATTTTGTGCTGACGAGCACCAGTGTTTTGGTAACACACTGTGACTACGGTCACCAGAGGTTTGGTACCTCCAGAGGTTTGGTACCTCATAGCGACTCGTCCCTGTGGTTAACACCACCGTGGGTTGGCCCCACTTTGAGATATGGGATCGTCTGCCAGTGATTTGGTATCACACGATGGGTTGGCCCCATCACTCGATTATCGTGACTACGGTCACAAAGTGGTTTGGTACCACATTTGTGTCTTTGGGACACCGGAGGTTTGGCACCTCATTGCGACTCGCCCCTCGTGGTTAACACCACCGTGGGTTGGCCCCACTTTTGAGATATGGGATTGTCGCCAGTGATTTGGTATCACACGATGGGTTGGCCCCATCATTGGATTTGTGACTTCGGTCACCAGTGTTTTGGTAACACATTGTGACTATACGTCACCAGTGGTTTGGCACCACATTGATGATTATTGTGTCTTCAGGACACCAGTGGTTTGGCACCACCAGTGGTTTGGTACCACACGGGGTAGAAAAGGTGTATGGACGGTTAGGATTGGGTGCATATGATTGGGATGCATGATGATCATGATTATGTTTGTATGTGATATTTTGCTAATCCAGGAAAAAGGGTAGCACACCGAGTCCAGGTGACTCACCTTTTTCCTTAACCATTTCGAGTAGTGCATAAAAGTGGACCTAGGGATCGGAGAGGACAAGGTGGCCCATGCCGAAGATGATGTTCAATTATTTCATGCTTGATTTTGATATAAGTACTTTATTTGAATTGTTGGGTTGTAAGAAAGGCCATTTTATGTTTTTGGTATTACTTTAACTATGGTTTATTTAAATTAAATTGCTACGTGAAAATGATTTATGGTTTGCAACCTATTTATTCAAATTGGATATTATAAACTAAAGTTTTAAAAATGAATGAGTTTAATAGCAAAGTTTTATTCCAAAGATATGTTTTCCAAAATTCAGCAAACTACGATGTTTTATTTTAAATTAAGAAGATTTTCAACCGTCTTTTCCCAGTGACATAACCAGATTCGGTCGTAGTGAATGGGCCGGGTTTGGGGATGTTACATTTATTATTTTGAGATTTTAGATTTTAGATATTTTAGGTTCATTTAGATTTCAAATTTAGATTTTCGAGTTTAGGTATTCCTGTATAATTTTTAGCCTTGGAATTTCGAAATTTTAAGTTTTAATTGATTTAATTAGAATTTAGTCTTGAATTGAATTTATTTTATTTTTAGCCTTTCCGAGTTCTTTTGTTAAGTATATTTGCCAAGGTTTAGGTTATATCTTTAATGTGTTTTATTGATCTAGTCTAAGTTTTTTTTTTTTTCATTGATTAAACTATCAATTTGAATTGTGTATGAGAACATAGGGCTTTGGGACCAAGATGGATGTGCAATACTTCTTCATCTCCTTGAAGAAGGCTACCTCATTGTTCCACTGATCAGATCTTTGGGTCCACCATTTCCATGTACCTTTTTAGCTATAGTTGGTTGTTGTAGAGGCTTATTTTTTTTTTTTTTTGTTCTAGTTTAAGTTATGGTTGTTTCTTAGGTTTATAATATGCATACATTTTTCCATGGTCTATGTTGGAGTTTAGTTTTTGTAGTTTGTCAAAGGAAAACAATTGGATAATAGATCAATTAGAAAAATGAAGTATATGTATTTAATGAAATGTCTAATCCAAAATATGTACGTTTGATGTCTCCATAATATTTCTCATCCCATTTTTTTATTAAATTCAACATGAATAAATCTTCATCAGATAAAATCTAATCTAACTAGTTTTAAGATTTTTTTTTGTAATTAGAAGTACATGTAAGGATATTAAAGATTGAATCTAAGTTTTCATGTCACACAACACAAACATCTTGACAATAGTTTGTTTTTCATTCTAGAGAGTTCTAGGAGATAACAGTGCAATTATTCTTCACTTTCTTTTTCAAGGAATATTTCTATTACGAATTTTGATCTTTCTCAATAACTAGTTGACTAAGTATTTTTCTATTTTTTTTATTGTAGGACAACACCATTGCGAACTTTATTGTGAAAGGTATTCAATAGTAAATAATTCTTCTTGGCTATTAAAATTTTCCAAACATGGAAATTTTCTTGCAATTATGGTAATATTTCTAACAATTTTGGCCTCTTCCTCAATAGGTATGTCTTTGTCACTAACCTATTTAGGCATCTCTCCAATAATCGATAAAAAAATGGTATAAGCAATGTGATGGGTTTGGTGACTTTTTTTTGTTTTTTTTTTTGTTTTAAATATTATTGTACTCTTCTATCTGCCAACAATTGTGCTAACTCATATGTTTTCATTTTCATTAAAAAATATATTTTTTTATCTTAGTTTCCAATATTTATATAAGGAAAAGAAATCTAGACAATAAACAACTTCAATTTTTTATCAAGATATTTAGGACAACATTGAGTTATTATTCCAAATTAACTCAATCTTTGTATAACTTACAAATAAAAAATGAAAAGAAGAAAAAATAAGAAAAATTGTCTGTATTATCAACTATTCTAAAACAAGATTTCGTGTAATTGTAACACCCCAAACCCGGCCTAGAAGTCTAGACCGAATTCGAAACGCTACATTGATCATCGAAGTGATCGTGAGAAAATTTTACAAATCAAGTCATTTAAAAATTTAATTCCAAAAACGTTTATCCTGAATCAATTCAAAAACGTTTAATCATTTAAATTCCCCAGTAAGTTCGACAATATAACACTTATGAATGAAAACTTAAAACAAAAGTTGTACCACAGTATAATGAAACTCTACAGTTCAACTTAAACGAATAACAATTAAACCTGAAAATAAAAGCTTATAACTCGTTTCCACCAAGATTGTCTGAGTCCTCCGCGTACTGAGTCCAGCATCTAGAATCCAAAACTGTACCTGAAAAGGGGAACTAGAAGAGGGGGTGAGCTACTCGAGCTCTGTGGGAGATCAAAATCAGTTAACTATAGAAACAGAAATAGGGAACTAGAAGCAGTTCAGAAGAAGAACACACTTACAGACAGATAACAGTTAAGCGAGTTCGCCCAACATCAAACACACACCATATTTACCTTACAGTCATATGGAACAAACAGACACACCTAACCTCACGTGCTATTCAAATACAATAGCAATAGTTCACAAGTCAGTCACACTATCACAATAACAGTTCAGTCAGACATTTATAGAGAAAGTCTACAGAAATCGCATAGGCACACGTGCCTTTCAGTCGATCAGTAACACATTCAGTCATATTATCACATTCAGTCACATAGATTCATTTAGAAGCATATGAGTGCAAATGAGTTATAAAATAACCCACCCATCCAGCCAACACACCATATCCGTCCAACCCTACACTCACTGTAGGGATTTAATCAACCCACTCATCCCTACACTCCGAGTAGGACCTCGAAAAGCCCATCCAACATTATACTCCATAGGATGTCATCCCGAGTTGCCCGGTAATGATGATCATCAGCATTGTCCTTGACCCTCGGGAATTGGGACGCCCCTCGACCCTCGGGAGGCTGGGGCTAACGGTGTCGAGATAAAGCGCGATCTCATATATTACGCAGCAAAGCTAGCGTATAAGCTGTAATGTGCAATACGGTAAACCATAATACAGACATGCAGTATGAACTGCCAGATCAGATAGTGGTACGTAGCGTAGCTAACGTACATGTGGTACAGTGCAATGTGGTAATCCACTATACCGATGAGTTGCGATAAAAGCGCAAAGCGATCAATGATACGCAACGATCTTGGCGTATGTGCATGCAGTGTAGTCTTTGAAATCCATGATGATGATCAAATTGTCCACGACCCTCAGGGTATTGGGACTGCCCTCGACCCTCTGGGTATTAGGGGCTTCTGTATGCAGTTAAATTTCCAAATCGTAAATCTTTCTTCTCTTCAAATTCCCAACCCATTATACTTTATATGCAGATGTATGAATATAGATGCACCAATTCAGAATACAATTTGAGCGATCATTGTAAGCGATCACTTACGATCGATCAATCGGCCATGAAACATGCACACTTATGCACTCAGATTCAGTACCTAGCATAGCACACATTCACTTACAAGCAGTACATAATTCGAAGTCAGAACAGAATCTTATTTACCCTCAGTAAGCTTAGTCGAGGGATTGGAACACATAGACTCACGATGGCATTCGTTTTTCCCTAAAATTAGAATTTGGCGAGTTAGGGCCACACGCCCGTGTGCTCCGACCGTGTGGAGCAATCCAGGCCGTGTGACAGAGGCACACGCTCATGTGGTGCAGGGACGTGGCCGTGTGAATAGGCTGTGTAACTTACTGTCCAATTTCCCTAATATTAGGTGCAGGGCAGACACGACCGTGTGAAGGTGTTACACACCCGTGTGGCCATCAAACACGGCCGTGTGTTCCATAACACACACCCGTGTGAAATCCCTAGCCCCCAAATCAGTCACACGGCCGTGTGTCCCGAAGCACACGCTTGTGTAGGAACCTTAATTTTCCCAAATCTGTCACACGGCCGTGTGGCCAGGCTGTGTGACTCCAAATCCCTAATTCCCCAAACTCACACGACAGTGTGCTCAGAGGACACGACCGTGTGGATTTCGACAAAAATCCCCAAATCAGCCACATGCCCGTGTGGCCAGGCCATGTGGCACCCAAAATCGGTCGAAAACCTTAATTCACAAATCCACACGACCGTGTGCCTCGGCACACGCCCGTATGGCCGTTAGGGAGGCTACGAAACGACCCCAATTCAGCCCCCAAAACACCGTTTTGGCCACCGTAATAGTCCTTAACCTTTACCCTTTCAACATATATTAGAAAACAATGATTTCCCTTCACTTCAATCATCTAAAAACTCAAAAACGAAGGGGTAATGCATAACTATGAAAAGCCGAAGGAAAGGGATTCTTAATACAAGATAGCAATCAATTTAAAAACAAAAAGTAGTAACCAGATTCGAATCCCACACCTGATTTGACGATGAAGAGAACGACGGAGGAGCGACAATCCCAGAACCGCAGTTAAAAACGTTTGAGCAATAAGAAAAAACAAAAGAAAGAAAAACAGAGAGGAGAAGGGAGAAGAAACGCCAAAATAGAAAATTAAAATAATAATAATAATAATTTTTAACATAACAAAAATATCAAATAATTATTATAAAAAAATAATATCTAAATGAAAAAAAAGTGCACAAAATAACTCCCTAGCTCACGCAGGGATTCGAATACAGGACCTCAAGCATAATAACACTCCAGTTATCCACCAGACCAGTAGGCCTATTCTAACACTAAATTGCACAATTATGTACATATGTGCCACCTCCTCACTAGCCCTAAGCTCAAAGACCCTAAACTTCTAGGCCCAAAATTCGGGGCGTTACAATAATGATCTTATAATATTTGTAACAACAACATCAACAAAAATAAAAAATTATAATGATGATAAATTAATTTAAACAAAAATAAGCACAGTAAAATTATAAAGAAGGAAAATAAAAGAAATAACAAAGAGATTAATCCAACATTTTTTATCCTAGTAAAATTTAATTCAAGAACAAAAATAAACACAATCAAACCATATCCAAATAAATTAAAGCAAGCCAAGGTTTGGTTAATCTAAATATAAGATTATACATGGTACACAAAAATTAAAGAAGAAAATGAAGATTGAGATGAAGAACCACTTGGAGGATTGTCATTTTTCAAGGATGCAGAGACCTTTGACTCCATGTTTGATTCTTTCAATTCACTAATCGTAATTATTTTTTAAACTATTGAAAATGAACACTAAAATTATTTATCATCAAATCTAAAAGAAATTTATATATATTAATTTTTAAATTTAGTTGGTTTTCAACCATTTTAGGGAAGTGAAGAACTTGGCTAATTATTAATCTAAATTTTGGAAATATGAGTTGTCTTTAAAAAGTAAAAAAAATCCAAAAGTGGTAGGTAGCTTTTATTATTATTTTTAATAATAAAGTGATAGGTATCTAACATGCATATGAAAAGAATTTAATGTTGTTGATTTTATTTGGTAGTCTTACCTAGGTTTTTGCTATTTTTTCTTGTAATAATTGGATGGTAAATACAGGTATCTACAGGGGCGAAAGTAGAATTGTTTTTTAGGGGGGCAAAATTAAATTTTATTTTTTACTATGGAAAAAATAATGCAATTTCACTATTTGAATAGCCTATATCTTTATAATTTTTAAAGGATTAAATCAAATTTTTATTATTTTTAGGGGGCCAAAGTGTAAATTTACTTTTACTAATTTAAAATCTTAAAAAATTTAAAGGGCATAAATGAAAATTTTTCCATTTTAGGGGGGCTGGGGCTAATTGGTTTTATGGTGTCGAATGTGTAATAGTTAATTTATATGTTACCTTGTCGTATTAAAGTGATACTATGATTTTGATGCTTGATCCTTTTTTATTGTGGCATGAAAACTTGGGTTCAATCTTTAGTATCCTTACCTCTACTTCTAATTACCAAAAAAATCCTAAAACTTGTTAGACTAGATTTTATGTGATGAAGATTTACTCATGTTGAAATTCATAAAAAAATGTGTAAGAAAGAATATGGAGACATAAAATGTACATATTTTGGATAAGTCATTTCATTTAATACATATACTTCATTTTTCCAATTGATCTATTATCCTTTTGTTTTCCTTTGAAAACTAAAACTAAAATCCAACAAAGACCTTAGAAAAAGATATGCATATTATAAACCTAAGAAACAACCATACCTTAGACCAGAACAACAAAAAAACATTAAGGCTCTACAACAACCAACTATAGCTCAAAAGGGACATGGGAATGGTGGACTCAAAGATCTAATCAGTGGAACAATGAGGTAGCCTTCCTCAAGGAGAGGAAGAAGCATTACAAATCCACCTTGGTCCCAAACCCCTATGTTCTCATACACAATTCAAATTGGTAACTTAATCAATAAGAAACAAACAATCAACATAAATTAAATCAACAAAACTGTCACATCTCGAAAACTGGGTTAGTAGAAATGGGGATTAGATTGTGGGCTCAAGATAAAAATAAGGTTTTGTGTCATAGGAACTAAAATAGGATAAAATAAATATTTAGTTAATAATAGTAAAAATAATAATTAAATTAAATAATAATGGTATTAATAATGTAACAACTCATTTTTCAGTGGTGTCGGAATCAGTGATTTCAGGACCACCAAATTCAATGACTAAGTTCGTAAATATTATATTTAATATTTATAAGTTAATTGTGACTTTGAAAAGGAATTGTGACTTTGAAAAGTTTTTTGATATAGTGATTTTTTTATAAGTGATTTATTAAGTTCAAGTGGTAAGACCCTAAGGTTAAGTGGTTCTAGAAAATGAGGTATTGGGACCTCGTTTCTATAAACTGAGTTTTATAAATATTTACAGAATGTCATTAAGGTGGTATTAAAGTTTCATCAAATAAGTGATTCAATAAAGAAATAATTAGTTGAAAATGCGTGGAATAAGTTGAAAATGCATGTATAATTGAAGGGTAAATTAGTGATTCAATAAAGAAATAATTAGAAAAAGAATAAGGTAAAAGTTTATTGTCATCTTCCAAATTGAAACACCATCGAATTTGTAACAGCCCGATTTAGGAGCTAGTCAGAACAGTGTTCTCGGGGTCACTAATCCGAGGTTAGAGAAAATTATTTTCATGTTATTTTACGAGTTAGAGCATGATTATATAAGTGCATGAAAATTTTGGTGCTTTAATTTTAGCGATTTCATGCTTAATCGCGAAAAAGGACTAAATCGCATAAAGTGCGAAAGTTCCATTATACAAGATGAAGGTGTGTAATAGCCATAGAATATGAAATTGGAGGTCCTTAATGTGCAATTAGGCAATTATAAGTGTGTTGGCCGGCCATGTAGACAAGGGAGACAAGAGCATTTAATTTTGGTCAACATTTGGTGAAATTAGGTGATAAAAATGAGTAAAATAAGATGAATAAAAGAAGCTATCATCTTTCACTATTCATCTTCCCTCTTCCACCAAAATTACTAACATGAGTAAGGGTTTTGAAGCTTGAAATTTTAGCAACTCATCTCTTACAAGTAAGTGATTTTTGTGGTCTTACTTGATAATTTTTGTACTTTTGGAACCCCTAAAGCTTAAGCTAGATAATGAGGGGATTAATTTGCAATATGGTTGAAAGTCTAGGGACTTGCCATGAGAGATTTTATGTTGTTTTCTGAGTTTTTATGGAAGAAAACGAATGTTAGGGAGATGAGAAACAACTTTTGTGAAAGGTGTTGTCATGAAAACACCTAAATGGGACTAAGTTGTAAAAGTTGAAATTGTGTAATAAATGCATGAAATAGTTGGAATTTTGAGTAGTTGTAAGATTAATAAATGTTCACCTAGGCTTGTTGAAGGTATAAATTTGATTAGAATTAATTTTCGAGCCTAGGGGTAAAATGGTCATTTTGCCAAAGTCTAAGGGCAAAATAGTAATTTTGCCAAAGCATGATTATTGAAATGCTTTTATTAATGTGATGATTAAAATGAGCTAATTTGCTATTATAGAGTAAGAAGAACCAAGAATCAACCTCGATCGGGGAAAGAACAAAATATCAGGTTAGATCGACAATCTAACCTATTTTGAAATCGAGGTAAGTTTGTATGTGATAAATTCAACATTATGATTGTATTATTTGATATTATATTGATGTACGATATTCTAAGAAATTGAGATGTTAAAGTCCAGGTTGGACTATAATGAATGTGAATACAATATTATCGAGACATGAGATAGATAAGGTCCCGTGTAAGACCATGTCGGGGACATGGCCTCGGCACCAAATTCAGATTTCGTATAAGACCATATTCAAAATATGGCTTCGGTATTGAATATGAGAATCGTATAAGACCGTATCCAGGATATGGCATTAATACTTGAGGTGAAGTTCCGTATAAGACCATATCCGGGATATGGCATCAGTAATCAAAGGTAATTCCATGTAAGACCGCATTCGGGATGTGGCATTGGCTTCAGGTTCATGTTAAGTGATAATGAATATGCATCCTTGAGCATCCCTAGTAAATTATTGGGATAAATAGATCAGCTTAGAAATAGAAACAAGAACTTTATTAAAGCTATGTGATTGAGTTAAAACAGGTACCGGGTGTAATTCAAGAAGAACATTTACGATATGTGGCATGGTATGTGTTAAATAAGGGCAAGTATGAGTAAGTATGGCAAGGGGCCTATAACTTTGCGTGTGGTTATTCAATGCCACGGTTGAATTTTTATCATGAGCTTATTATTGCCATTTATTTCCATGCAAACTTACTAAGCTTTATGCTTACCCCTTTTACTGCCCTTTTCCTTGTAGTATTGCCAAGTTAACTCGAGAAGTTGTGGACGTCGGAGTTGGAGATCATACTATCGACCACTATTTGGTATAGCCAAATTAGATTCATTTTGAGTATGGCATGTATAGGACTTGGTCTTTTTGGTTAGGTAATATTTGCAAGCCAAATGTGTTGGCTACTATAGTTGTTCAATCTATTTTATAAAAAGGTCATGGAAAGTTGATCTATGCTTGATATGTTCATGTATTCAACGATGATGGATTTCATGGAATGTATGCTTGTGTTGAATGACTTGGTTTCTTATGAGTCCTTAGAGGTGCCTTATGGCCATCATTTATGTTGTATTGTTTGGTATGAGTGTGAATGCTTGTTAGGGTGGCAAAAGGCTTGGTAGATAGCCATATAATTGTCCACACGGGTAGACACACGGGCTTGTGTCTAGGCCGTGTCTGACACACGGTCAGCCCCATGGGCATGGTGCTCGACCGTGTGTCCCCTTGCATGCTAGAGTTGCAAGTCAGTATGCTCAGTAGTAAACACACGGGCAGAGACATGGCCGTGTGTCTCAGCCGTGTGTGAGGCACGGCCAGAAACATGGGCGTGTGCCCAGGTCATGTGAAGTCTGCACCTGAAGTTAGGAATTTAATTCGACACACAGTCTGAGGACACGGGCGTGTGCCTTGGCCGTGTGATCATAGTGAGATGATGACGTCATAAACAGAATGCCAAGGTTTTGGCACACGGGCTAAGACATGGGCGTGTTGAGGCCGTGTGAGGGACACGGGCCAGGGACACAGGCGTGTGTCCGGCTGTGTGTATTAAGTCAGTGTCGACCACGGGTGAGGAGCACGGGCATGTCTCAGGGGTACACGGGCGTGTGGCCCCTGTTTAGGCAAAATTTTTCTAAGTGCGTAAAACTTTCCGATTAATTCCCGAAAACCTTCCGGAGGTATGTTTAAGGTCTCGTAGGCCTAGAATGAGAATGTTATGGGTTTAAATGGAAAGTTTTTGAGACAAAACGTCATGTTTAAGCAAGTTAAGTTAGGTAATGCCTCGTATCCGGTTCCGGCTTCGAACCCGGGTAAGGGGTGTTACAGAATTTGAAAGTAGAAAACTCCATGGAAGATGAGCAAGGTTAAGCTATGGCTTTATCTATGCATGGTAAGTGTACCTCTAACCCGTATCCATCGTCAGATTAGGGTTAAAGGTATTACCGGACAGATCGGAAACGTTTACAGACATTTCATAATACAAGTCATCGATTACAATCACTGTGTCCCTTAGATAGGTCACCGAGACCTTAAGCATGCTTTAGAGAAGGTTCGGGACTAAACCAAACACATACAAAAATTCTCAGAAATTTAAAACTTTTTGAACACTGCAGAGGTCACACGCCCGTGCAGTCAAGCCGCGTGCCTCCCACGGCTACTAGACACACCCATGTGTCCTGGTCGTGCAAAAACAGAGCATGTATACTGACTTATCCCCACGGCTACCAGGCACGCCCGTGTACCATGGCCGTGTACTCTTAGGCTAGATACTGTCTTAATCCCACAGTCACTAGGCACGCCTGTGTGCCGCAACCGTGTATGCATAACAGGCCCTTTGCAAGGCCAATACGCCACCCACACTTGGGTCAACCCTATAAACAACATACTAATTCATTTCAACACATTAGACATTCAAAATTATGTCAAAAGATCAACATGTAATTTCATCCAATCACAACTCCAATCATATAACTTGTATACTAATTTGTACAACCAAAACACATATACATCCAAGCATGATTCATCCACTTTTACCTTCCATGTAACCAATTCAATGATCAAACATACATTCTCATAATGCATTCATAAGCTTACCATAGCCTTGACCATTTCAATAGCTAATTTTCCATACCAAAACATGCATCATATATCATATTTACTCATGCATATTAGCAACACATATCTAGCCACATCTCATGGCTACTTTTACACATTTCAAAGATAATCTAAGGTGACTAGTCTATACATGCCATATCTAGCTATATACATTTCCAAAAGATACCAAAATGAGCTTAGGTAGTGTGATGACGATCCTCGACGATCCTGAGCCTTTAGTAGCTTTGGCGATCTATAAAACAGAGCAAACACACACAGAGTAAGCTTTCAAAAGCTTAGTAAGCCATATACAAATAAACTTAGTATAATATGCACATAACCAAAATGATATAATAACATTATTGGTTCTCATAACAAATTCATCTCATATATTCTTTTGCTCAATTGCTAGGCCATATCTTACCATAACCTTCAACTCAAATATCACATATACATAGGGCTCATTCAAACATATCTTCACATGTTATCTCATCATTTCAAAACACATATTCGTCATAGTAAGTTCATATAGACACTTACCTTTCATACACACTTAGTGTACATATCGAACGTACCTGAAACGAATATACTAATCACATAATTGTTTGTTTCTCAGACTTGCCCGTTGAACCATTCAGAATCTAATAGGGTACTCAGAATGCTCGAAATAGTCGTACAAGGACAACGTCCCAGACGTGGTCTTACATGTAATCAGATATCGATGCCACTGTCCCAGATAGGGTCTTACACGAATCAAATACGATGCCGATGTCCTAGACATGGTCTTACACGTAAATCTCATATAGATGCCAACGTCCCAGACATGGTCTTACACGAAATCTTGAATCAATGCCAACGTCCCAGACGTGGTCTTACATGGTATCACATAACAGACACCTATGTCATGGCATATACTATCCTATCTATTCCTAGGTTCAAACGGGACTTCTCAGACGTTGACACTATGTCGATTCTAACTTGGAATTTCATGTATACATCATCTCATATGCATTCATTCTTATCAGTAATCATATGAACATATATAATTCAATACAAATACATTTATTTGTATATCGACTTACCTCGAATTCGGTTTAACGGAAACAAACTCGGCTACTCAATTACTTTCGATTTCCCACGATCTAAGTCCATTTTCTTCGGTTCTTGATCTATGCGTATTCAAATTTAACCCATTTATTCAAGAATTTATTCAATTCAATCCAAAAACACATATTTAGGGTAATTTACAAATTGGCCCTCACATTTTCAAATTTGGACATTTTAGTCCCTATTTCTCAAAATCACAAAATACACCAAATTTGCTTATACCCATGCTTGGCCGAATATACCCCATGATCATATCAATCCATACATTTCATTTATTTCACAATTTAGTCCTTCAAAATATTATTTCCTCAATTAAGTCCAAAATACTCAAATTCTCTAAAAATCCAAAGACAAAATATGCTAATCAAACACATATATTCCATAATTAATCCTTAAACATCCAAAAACTCACATGTTCATCAATGGCACATTTCAAAAACATCATCAATTCACAAAATTGAAGCGTGGGTTTTATAGAGCATGAAGCAACGATTACAGAAACGTAGAAATGAACAAAAACCGATCAAAAACACATACCTGATTATGCTTAGGCCGTGGCCGAATATAACAAGCTCAAACTCTTTCTTTTCTTTCTTATTTTCGATGGAAGAACACTTAGAAAAATCCACCATTTTAACTTTGTGTTATTATAACATATAGTATTAATTAAATTACACATTTAACCCTTTAATTACACATTAAAAACCCCACTTTCTAATGTCCATTACCGTCCAACTATCAATCTTATGGCATATTTCCACTGTAAGGACTTCACATTAAAAGAATATTATCAATTCGACACTTATTTAATTAAGAGGCCATTTTTACCTTTTATGCGATTTAGTCCTTTTTGTCAATTTAAGCACACAAACAACAAAATTAATTTACGAAACTTTCACACATGTTAAATCATATACTGCAGACACAGAAAATAATATTAAAATATTTTTATGACTCGGATTTGTGGTCCCGAAACCACTGTTTCGACTAGGGTCTAAACCAGACTGTTACAATTCTCCCCCCTTAGGGATTTTCGTCCCCGAAAATCTTACCGTTAAACAGATTCAGATATTGCTGCCTCATTGAATCTTCAGGCTCCCACGTAGCCTCTTCTATTCCGTGTCGATGCCATAACACTTTAACTAATGAAATTCTTTTATTTCTCAATTCTTTCACTTTACGAGCTTAGATACGGATCGGCTCTTCTTCGTAAGTCATATCAGATCAGATTTCAATTTCAGACGGAGCAATCACATGTGACAGATCGGATCGGTATCTACGGAGCATCGAAACATGGAATACATTGTGTATCTTTTCTAGCTCGGAGGGCAACAACAATCTATACGCAACAGGTCCAACACGCTTAATTATCTCATACGGTCCAATGAATCTTGGACTCAACTTGCCTTTACGTCTGAATCGGAGTACTTTCTTCCACAGAGATACTTCCAAAAACACTTTGTCACCTATCTCAAATTCAATATCTTTACGTTTCAAATCCGCATAGGATTTCTAACGATCAGACGCTGCTTTCAGACTATCACGGATTACTTTCACTTTATGTTCAGTGTCTTTTATCAGATCAACCCCATGTATCTTATTTTCACTGAGCTCGGTCCAATACAGAGGTGTACGACATTTGCGTCCGTACAAATCTTCATAAGGTTCCATTTTGATGCTCGACTGAAAACTATTATTATATGCAAATTCAATCAGTGATAAGTACTGTTCCCACGTACAATTAAACTCAAGAATGCAGCATCTCAACATATCCTCGAGAATCTGAATGATCCGCTTGGATTGACCATCCGTTTGCGGATGAAATGCTATACTTAAATGCAATTTTATGCTTAAAGCTTCTTGCAATTTCTTCCAAAACCTTGATGTAAATCGCGGATCTCTATCAGGCACAATGGATAGTGGTACCCCGTGCAATCACACAATCTTAGAAATATAAAGCTCAGCTAACTTATCAAGCAAGAAATTAGATGGTACTGGAATAAAATGGGTGGATTTCGTCAATCGATCAACTACGGCCCAAACCGCATCTTTCTTTCTCGGAGTCAGAGGCAATCCAGAAATAAAGTCCATTTTCACTCTATCCCATTTCCACTCGGGAATCAGAATCGGCTGTAACAAACTAGATGGAACCTGATGTTCAGCCTTAACTTACTGACAGATTAAACATTTCGACACAAAGTCAGAAATATCTCGTTTCATACCAGACCACCAATAGTGTTGCTTCAGATCATGGTACATCTTTGTACTTCCCAGATGAACGGATAGACAACTGTTATGTGCTTCATTCAAAATTAGCTGTATTAACTCAGAATTTCTCGGAACACAAATACAATCTCGAAATCTCAAACAATCATCAGCATCAACCCGAAATTCAGAATCAGAGTTTGAATCACACTGAGCTCGTTTCACTATAATTTCATTATCAACTTTCTGAGCATCACATATCTGTTGTAAAAACAACGGTTTTGCTTTCAATTCAGCTATCACTAAACTATCATCAGACGGATCTAATTGAGCATTCAAGGTACGTAGTGCAAACAATGATTTCCTACTCAGTGCATCAGCAACAACATTTGCTTTACCCGGATGATAATCAATTACAAGTTCATAATCTTTCAATAACTCTAACCATATTCTCTATCGGAGATTCAAATCATTCTGAGTCATCAAATATTTCAGACTTTTATGATCTGAAAACACATGACATTTCTCACCTTCTTGCATCAGTACGCATAAGCTATAACTTTGCCTTCTTGCATCAGTACACATCCCAGACCATTCAACGAAGCATCACTGTAAATCACAAACTCTTTACCTGATTCTGGCTATACTAACACTGGAGCTTTAGTTAACAGAGTTTTCAACTGATCAAAACTTTTTTGACATTTATCGGACCATTCAAATCTCACATCTTTCTGAAGTAATTTAGTCAACGGAGTAGATATCATCGAGAAGCCTTTTACGAATCTGCGATAATAACCAGCAAGTCCCAGAAAACTACGAACTTCAGACACATTCTTCGGAGGTTTCCAATCTAGAATAGCAGAAATCTTGCTCGGATCAACTCGTATTCCAGAAGACGATACAATATGTCCCAGAAAACTAACTTCTCGTAACCATAATTCACATTTGCTGAATTTTGCATACAATTATTTTTCTCGCAGAGTTTGCAACACAATCCTTAAATGCTCAGCATGTTCAGTTTCATCCCGTGAATATATCAAAATGTCATCAATGAATACAACAACAAATCGATCTAGGTACGGTCTGAAAATTCTGTTCATTAGATCCATAAAAATAGTAGGAACATTCGTTAGTCCGGAAGGCATAACTAAAAACTCATAATGCTTGTACCTCGTTCTGAAAGTAGTTTTCAGAATATCTGAATCTTTCACTCTCAACTGATAGTAACCCGATCTCAGATCTGTCTTTGAAAATACAGTTGCTCCTTTTAGCTGATCAAACAAATCATCAATCCTGGGCAACGAATATTTATTCTTTATAGTCACTTTGTTCAACTGATGGTAGTCAATGCACATTCTCATCGTGTCATTTTTTTTTACAAACAGAACAGGAGCACCCCAAGGTGAGAAACTCAGTCTAGTGAACCCTCTGTCAGTCAATTCTTGTAGCTGTGACTTCAATTCTTTCAACTCTGTTGGTGCCATTCTATACGGAGCTATCGAAATAGGTGTTGTACCAGGCAACAGATCAATACCAAATTCAACTTCACGTATCGGAGGCAAACCCGGCAATTCTTCAGGGAATATATCAGAAAACTTATAAACAACTGGCACTGATTCAACTTTCTTTTCAGACACTTTCAAATCAATCACATAAGCAAAATAAGCTTCATAACCCTTTTTTATATAACTATGAGCTTTCAACACAGATATCATAGCAGGCAATCCATTTAAATCATTCGACTCAATACGAACTATCTCTCCATTCTGATAACTCAAATCAATAGTCTTTCTTTTACAGTTCACAACAGCATCATGCAATGTCAACCAGTCCATACCCAGAATTATATCAAACTCATCAAATGGTAATAGCATCAGATCAGCAGGGAAACAGATATCTCGAAACATTAACGGACAGTTATTGCATATTTTGTCAACCAGGACAGTTTTACCTAAGGGGTTTGATACTTTTATAACAAACTCAGTAGACTCTACAGACAAAGTCTTACTGGATACTAGATTCATGCATATATACGAATGAGTAGAACCAGGGTTTAGCAATGCAATTACAGAAGTATCATAAAGTGTAAAGGTACCCGTTATAACATCTGGAAATGAAGCTTCCTCACGAGCTCGGATAGCATACGCTCTAGCTGGCACTCTAGCTTCGGATCTCGCAACAGTATCTCTCATAATTCTCTAACTACCACTGGTATTCTTTACATTTCGGGAGGGTCTACCTCTTACTGGAGCATTATCGGATCTCGGATTCAGGGCAGTCTCTTGCTCAACAGATTCTGGGCAATCACGAATAAAATGATCTAACGATCCACATCTAAAGCAAGCTCGATCATTCAATCTACAACTTCCCGGATGTCTTTTACCACAATGCTTACACTCAAGTCATTCAGATCATACATTTCCAACACTTGCCATTGAAGTTGCTGGAGTTTTAGAGCTCGATTGTGTTCTAGCTCGATCTCTACTAGTATGTCCTACATTAACTTTTGGACGATTTTGTTCATCTCTGAATTTCTTCGAAGCAGACTGAAATGATCTACTCTGAAATCTCTTTCTCACATCTCTAGCTTCAAACTCAACTTTCCTTTTGTCTTTCCCGAGTGCCTCAGCTTTGCACGCTCGACCAACAAGAACAACAAACTCTTTTATCTCTAAAATCCCGACTAGCAAGCGAATATCTTCATTAAGGCCGTCTTCGAATCTTTTGCACATTATTACCTTGGATGATACACATTCTCGAGCATACTGACTCAGTCTCACAAACTCTCTTTCATATTCAATGACATACGGCCCTGTTTCAAATCTAGAAATTCCTTTCGTTTCTGATCAATGAATCTCTCACTGATGTATTTCTTCTGAAACTCAATCTGAAAGAAGTCCCATGTCACCCGTTCTTTCGGAAGAACAGAAATCAGAGTTTTCCACCACTGATAAGTCGCATCTCGTAGAAAATAAACTACACACTTTATGCATTCCTCAGAACTCAGTGACATTTCATCAAATACCCGGATTGTGTTTTCTAAACAGAATTCGGCTTTCTCGACATCGTCATCATTGGTAGCCCTGAACTCTTCAGGCCCATACTTACGAATTTTGTCAATTGGAGGCTTGTTCAACAGATTCAGAATCATAGTCGGAGGCATAGCAGATGTCTGAGGGTGATTAGGTGGGGGCGGAGGTTGTGAAACAGTTGGGTTATTTCTCACAAACTGAGTGAACCACTCACTCATCATCTTGAAGAAAGCATGTTTAGCTTCTCCCTCTTGACCGCTCATAGCCGGTCTCGGATCAGAAAGCGCTGTCCCTTGCGCGGGGGCAGGCGCATTACTTTCTACATCGTCAGCTACGGCTCTTTTGGGATCCATTACTATATGAAATTCACATTTTTCACATCAGGATTAGTTCAGATATATGGCATGTATAACTAGACTCTTACTCGCTATGTTAGTCCGAGAATTGACTAAACCGTAGCTTTGATACCAACCAAATGTAACACCCCTACCCGTATCCATCGCTGGATTAGGGTTAAAGGTATTACCGAACAGATCAGAAACGTTTACAGACATTTCATAATACAAGTCATCGATTGCAATCACTGTGTCCCTTAGATAGGTCACCGAGACCTTAAGCATGCTTTAGAGAAGGGTTGGGACTAAACCGAACACATACAAAAATTCTTGGAAATTTAAAACTTTTTGAACACTGGAGAGGTCAGACGCCCGTGCAATCAGGCCGTGTGCCTCCCACGGCTACTAGACACACCCATGTGTCCTGGCCGTGCCAAAATAGAGCATGTATACTGACTTATCCCCACGGCTACCAGGCACGCCTGTGTACCATGGCCGTGTACTCTTAGGCTAGATACTGGCTTAATCCCATGGTCACTAGGCACTCCCGTGTGCCGCAACCATGTATGCATAACAGGCCCTTTGCAAGGCCAATACGCAACCCACACTCGGGTCAACCCTATAAACAACATACCAATTCATTTCAACACATTAGACATTCAAAATTATGTAAAAAGATCAACATGTAATTTCATCCAATCCCAACTCCAATCATGCTAACTTGTATACTAATTTGTACAACCAAAACACATATACATCCAAGCATGATTCATCCACTTTTACCTTCCATGTAACCAATTCAATGATCAAACATACATTCTCATAATGCATTCATAAGCTTACCATAGCCTTGACCATTTCAATAGCTAATTTGCCATACCAAAACATGCATCATATATCATATTTACTCATGCATATTACCAACACGTATCTAGCCACATCTCATGGCTACTTTTACACATTTCAAAGATAATCTAATGTAACACCCCGAACTCGGCCTAGAAGTTAGGCCCGAATCTGGTGTGTCACATGGAAGTAAAAACTTGCTTGAGAAATACAACCTCTTTGTTAAAAACCCAAAACACTTAAGCAATTCATGTCTAATTGAAAACGTAATTATCTTTAAAAACCTTTTCGTTTGCGGAAGCATATTTGAAATAAATAATTTACGAAAATGTGACGTTTAGAAATAGATTTGCAGAAGCATTTTGAAAACGTTACGGAAACGTAGATAAAATGCAATTATTTTTGAGAGGTTGTTTGATAAATCGATAATCGAACTAGTAATCTTTTAAAACCGTGACTTTTGAAAATATCATTGATAATTTGAGAGAAAATTTCCAATGTTAAAAATATTTGTAAAAGTTTGTTATGAAATCCATATGTTAATCAATTTTGGAAAACCTTTATTTAAGTTTTAGAAAATTCTCGTTTTAAACAATTTAAGCAAAATAATAAGTATATCAACCATAAAGCAAATAATAAAACACTCCAGAGGCCTTATTACAACATAAAAACCCAAAATAGTAAAGTGAACGGAATTAAAAATCTAAAGTTTAAAATAAAACACCGTTTCTGAAGTATGGCCTCCACCGAGTCATCCATGGGCCCAAGTCCTCGTCATTGAGCATTACCTACAAGGGTTAAGAAAAAGGGGGGTGAGTTACAAGAACTCAGTGTGAAATCCCCTTACCGTCATCCACTGGGCCTGAACCCGCTTAGAAATATCTTGGGCCTAAGCCCATTTAAGATAATCTTGGGCCGAAGCCCAATTACAAAACAATATATATATATATATATATATATGAATGCAAAGTATGCAACCCAACCCATCCATCCAATCTCTCCCCCGTACCAGCCAGTCTCTCCTGTGGGGATCAAGTCAACCCACCCCGCCAGTCTCTCCAATTTGCAGTCAAGCTGCCATTTATACTATTTGTGGCTAAGCCACCATATTCATATACGGTAAAATGATCGACACAGAGTCGTTAATTCATATGTTAGGCACATAGCCATTATCAGAATTTGTGGCAATGCCACTGGTCTATACTTCTCTTCATTCAAATTTTCCCATCCCATGCAATATGTAAAGATGCATCATACATAATCGTAAAACATCCATAAAAATAACATCCCTTAACCTATTGAATACTTTTTATGAATCAGCCTATTAAAGTAATACGATCATTCGACCCATAGGGGCATTTCGGTAATTAGGTCCATAAGGACATTTCGATAAATCGGCCCATTATAACAATCTATCAAATCGGCCCATAGGGGCATTTCAGTAAATCAATAATTTTACCCACTAAGGGTAATTCGGTAATCTCGCAACCCAGGGGTATTTCGGTAATTTACACTCCAAGGGTATTTTAGTAATTTCGCAACCCCGGACTTAACTACTAATTTGGGCATAAAAATTTGAAACTGTCCATCTGCGTCATACTGACTAAATTGACTATAACTCGAGTTAGAAAACTCGAAATTTAAATCCGTAAATTTTCCTTGAAACTAAACTCATATATCTTCTTACTACAATTTTTCCAGAATTTTTGGCTTATCCATTTAGTACAGTTTATTCCATAAAATTTCCCTTATTTCACTGTCCAATGATTCTGACCTCTCTTACCTTAATTTCAAATATCTCATTGTACGGTTTTCATATACTGTTCTCACTTGTTTCTATTGAAAATAGGCTCACTAAAGAATTTATACATATAAATTATAACTCATTATTCACTTTGTACAATTTTATACGATTTTACCAAGAGAGATCAGAAAACCACGAAGTCATTCAGAACCAGTCTCACTAAAATTAAGATATCTCAGAATATAAAATTCCTTTTCCTTCTCCATTTCTTCCATATCAAAATAGACACAGTAAGCTTTAATTCTTATCTTATTCACTTATTAATCCCTTTTCTCCTATTTTCTGTGATTTTTCAAAATCACAACACTGTTGCTGACCAAAAACTGTTTCCTTGCAAACTATGGTTACCACTACGGACATACGCACACCCAAGTGATCACGGATGCCAGTTTTTGGTTTTCTTCGGTATTTCGACCGAATCACAGAATATTTCATGCAAATTTTCAGAGAAGTGTGAGATTACACACCATTTCAAATATGTATACGGAAGGGTACGGGATTACACACCTTGATTACGAGTTGTGCTTTCTACCGATTTCAACACCTATAATGATAGTTGATAGAAGGTTAGTCTCAACTTTGATAATCATATCTAGAAACACTTTATTAGGCTAACTCCACTTACCACGAATGTGATCTCCCTCAGTACACCAAGAATCGATCCTACCCTTTGACTACTGAAATCCCGTCCCCACTTGCTTGACGAGTCGACGATAATGATTTGGTTAATACAAATCACTTGTGCTCCTTTACCTTGTTGAAAGTCCTAAGCCCAACGATGGCCAAATCACAGGAAAGAATGTAACTCAGACCCAACAAGAGAGAAAGAAGAACACTCAATTATTAAGGAAAAACTCGGATGAAACAAGGTTATTTACAAAGAGAGAACTACTACTTACCGATTCGATTCAAGAAGTGAGTGCTAACACGAACGAGAAAGAAATAACGTAAAAGAGATGAAGAATTCAAAGGTTCGGTTATGGAGGGAAAAATGGACAAGAAAATTCGGCTATGGTGAAAAGGATTAGAAAAGAAGAGATGCTTGAAGGATTTTGTGAAAAAGAAAAGAAGGAAGAAGAAAGATGTTTGACTAGCTTCGGTTATCAAGAAAGATAAGTGAACAAATTTTTGGTCTCAATGGTTTGGGTACATTCGGCAACAAGAAGAAAGAAAAGAAGAGAATAAGCTCACCAATGGCTTGAAGATTCGGCAAGAAGGAAATTTGGAGAGAAAAGAAAAATGACACCAAAGTTGCATATAGGAATTTTGGCCAAAAACAATACCAAAACTTTTACCAATTGCCAAAGACAAAATTCGGCTAAGAGAATGGTAGTTTGGAGAAAATGACACACTTGATGCTAAAGGAATTTGACTAGAACAAGCACTAAAACTTTACCAAAACACCAAGGAAAATTCGGCTATCCCCCCCTAACACACAAAACCGTCCACATACATGACCATAATGGTCAAGAATTTGCCAACCATACTTTCCATAACATTTCCCTTGAAAAAGGCCACATGTTCCCCTTACTTTCCCCTTTCTCTTGATTTCTTTCATCACCTTCAACCTTTCCTATTTTCCTTAGTCATTTTTCCAAAAATAAAAAGTCCACCTTGCCTTATTTACATGCTTGGCTGACACTTAAGGAAAGAGTGCAAAAATAATAGTCAAAATTTGCACACAATGGGATTTGAACCTCCTCCCTCAAAGTCCATCATGTGGCGCCATATCCTTTTTACCAATAGCTCATTTATGCTAGCAATATGCACACTTATTTCCTCAAGCCTCGATGCCCCTTACCTTCTCTCCTTAAAGTGCTAAAATACCAAATTTTTACTAAGGCCCAAGTAAACCCCGAACTTCCTAGAAACCTTGTAACCTTCCAAATTCACTTAACTAATAAGTCCAATTTGCAATAACACCATTCTCATATTTTTGAAAATTTTAAACATTCCTACACCCAAGGCCCATTGGGCCCAATTCTTCTAGGCCTAGTTTCAGGATCTTACATCTAAGGTGACTAGTCTATACATGCCATATCTAGCTATATACATTTACAAAAGATACCAAAATGAGCTTAGGTAGTGTGATGACGATCCTCGACGATCCTGAGCCTTCAGTAGCTTTGACGATCTATAAAACAGAGCAAACACACACAGAGTAAGCTTTCAAAAGCTTAGTAAGCCATATACAAATAAACTTAGTATAATATGCACATAACCAAAATGATATAATAACATTATTGGTTCTCATAACAAATTCATCTCATATATTCTTTTGCTCAATTACTAGGCCATATCTTACCATAATCTTCAACTCAAATATCACATATACATAGGGCTCATTCAAACATATCTTCACATGTTATCTCATCATTTCAAAACACATATTCATCATAGTAAGTTCATATAGACACTTACCTTTCATAAACACTTAGTGTACATATCGAACGTACCTGAAACGGATATACTAATCACATAATTGTTTGTTTCTCAGACTTGCCCGTTGAACCATTCAGAATCTAATAGGGTACTCAGAATGCTCAGAATAGTCGTACAAGGACAACGTCCCAGACGTGGTCTTACATGTATTCAGATATCGATGCCATCGTCCCGCATGCGGTCTTACACTTAATCAAATACGATGCCGATGTCCCAGACATGGTCTTACACGTAAATCTCATATCGATGCCAACGTCCCAGACATGGTCTTACACGAAATCTCGAATCAACGCCAACGTCCCAGACGTGGTCTTACATGATATGACATAACAGACACCTATGTCATGACATATACTATCCTATCTATTCCTAGGTTCAAATGGGACTTCTCGGACGTTGACACTATGTCGATTCTAACTCAGAATTTCATGTATACATCATCTCATATGCATTCATTCTTATCAATAATCATATGAACATATATAATTCAATACAAATACATTTATTTGTATATCGACTTACCTCAGATTCAGTTTAACAGAAATAGACTCGGCTACTCAATTACTTTCGATTTCCCGCGATCTAGGTCCGTTTTCTTCGGTTCTTGATCTATGCGTATTAAAATTTAACCCATTTATTCAAGAATTCATTCAATTCAATCCAAAAACACATATTTAGGGAAATTTACAAATTGGCCCTCACATTTTCACATTTGGACATTTTAGTCTCTATTTCTCAAAATCACAAAATACACCAAATTTGCTTATACCCATGCTTGGCCAAATATACCCCATGATCATATCATTCCATACATTTCATTTATTTCACAATTTAGTCCTTCAAAATATTATTTCCTCAATTAAGTCCAAAATACTCAAATTCACTAAAAATCCAAAGACAAAATATGCTAATTAAACACATATATTCCATATTTCATCCTTAAACATCCAAAAACTCACATGTTCATCAATGGCACATTTCAAAAACATCATCAATTCACAAAATTGAAGCATGGGTTTTATAGAGCATGAAGCAATGGTTACAGAAACGTAGAAATTATCAAAAACCGATCAAAAACACATACCCAATTATGCTTAGATCGTGGCTAAATATTACAAGCTCAAACTATTTCTTTTCTTTCTTATTTTTGGTGGATGAACACTTAGAAAAATCCACCATTTTAACTTTGTTTTATTATAACATATAGTATTAATTAAATTACACATTTAACCCTTTAATTAAACATTAAAAATCCCACTTTCTAATGTCCATTACCGTCCAACTATCAATCTTATGACATATTTCCACTTTAAGGACTTCACATTAAAAGAACATTATCAATTCGGCACTTATTTAATTAAGAGGCCATTTTTACCTTTTATGCGATTTAGTCTTTTTTGTCAAATTAAGCACACAAATAACAAAATTAATTTACGAAACTTTCACACATGTTAAATCATATACTGCAGACACAAAAAATAATATTAAAATATTTTTATGACTCGAATTTGTGGTCCCGAAACCACTGTTCTGACTAGGGTCTAAACCGAACTCTTACAGTAAGCCATTTTTCACCCATTTCTTTAAATTTTTATGTTTTTGAGATCGTTGCAACTAGGTCTAGTTAGCCCATACCTTCGATTTTAAAACTGTTAAAGATTTTTAATGTTGCCATTGATGAACCTTATGATTTTAGATGTTAAATGATGAATATAAAATGTTGGTTGATATTTAAAAGTATTTTATTAAGTGATTTTGGATGAATTTTTCGATTAGGGACTAAATTGTTAAATTAATAAAAGTATAAGAATTTAATGTGAAATTGTTGCATAAATGGGATGTTTTGGATACCATGAACATTCAGTTAAGCTTAATTTTGGGTAAAAATGGTTAATTTGCATGTTTTGGGCTCAGGGACTAAATTGAATAAATGTAAAACTTTAGGGGCAATTTTGTGTAGAATGTTAAAAATGACTAAATTGCATAAAATGAATTGTTTTATTTTCTAAATTAATATATTGAATGAAATTATTAATTTAGATCAAGATCGGGTGGAAAATAGAGGAAAATGGAAAATTACCAAAATGCCCCTGAACTTTGGAATTTCTGCAATTCAACCAGGTAAGTTCATATGAATTGTATTATGCATATTTTTTATTTAAATTAAATTTTACTATGTGATTAAATCATATGTTAGTATGCAATTTACCGTGATATGAACGACTTAAATTCATTGACGTACAACGATTACCGAGCCCCGTTTGAATCTTAGGATTTCATAGGATACAAATGACATATCATTAAGGTTTACATGATTCGAGTGCTGGTCCTGAACGTCCTACCAATGGCTAAGGTCCGGCATGTGTTACGGATACTGCATAGCTCTTGTGAATAGCATTGTGTAGCTACGTTCCGACCCACAGCTCGTGTGAGCAAGCCCATTTTCACAGCTCGTGTGAGAATTCTCATCTCGTGTGAGCATACATGTACATGAATTGATGGATTATAGTTATATGAGTTAGCACGCTATGTGTGAGCTATCTCGAGTATCCAA
This sequence comes from Gossypium sturtianum, assembly GCA_025698515.1. Lineage (NCBI taxonomy): Eukaryota > Viridiplantae > Streptophyta > Magnoliopsida > Malvales > Malvaceae > Gossypium > Gossypium sturtianum. The sequence goes on from CM046955.1 coordinate 64,059,095, forward strand.
CAGTATTCGAAATGGTTCAATGGGCATTATTCAGATAAGAAACGGTAAGAGAATGATATGTATTATGACATGTACATATATGAACATCTTTGATATGATGATACATGGAAATTATGTAAATTGAGATGAGTGATAAACTCAAGTGTTACATGTTGAAAATAAATGGTTATCCATGTTGAATTTATTTGAAATATGTTCAAGTATGCTAACATGTGTTGTTGTTTGATGCTTAGGCATGTGCCAAGCTATTGGTTGATTGGTATTATGTTTACTTATAAGTTGCATTGAAATGGTAAGTGCCCAAATGAAAATATGCTTGTGTTTATGAATGTGTGGTAAGGTTTAAGTTATGTAATTTCTTATGAAATGGTTTATCATGTGGTTAATTCTAAAAGAGTTATGTTTATTCATAATATTCTTAAAGAATGCTTTCTTTTTTATCATTATAATTTTTAAACTAATCTTCTATTTTTTGCTTATTTTTGTTGGAATAGAAGTGTTTTCTATACCATTCCTTATTTATCTCAAAAGATTTTTCTAGAACAAATATTTCTGAATTTTCTCTTTGCCTTGCATTAATAGTCATTGATGAATATGTTGGTGACATATTAGGTGAATTTTGGGGACTCTCTTCCTGTCTGACATATATAGGTTGAGCTATATTTGAGGAATTATCTATTCCTTGTAAATTGGTTCTAAATGCTGTTGGGATAAAGAGACCGAAGCTATAGCTGTCCTAAAATCTACCGTTTGTGTTTCTGGATTTGACTTTTCTTCTAAATTTAACCTCTTAAAAGTTGTGTTGGTACTTCTTATTTCAAAGGAATGTCTTGGAGGCATTCTTCGTGCCCTGTTGAATATTAATTCAACTGTGCCATCTTGGTGTTGGGAATTTTCACTTAATGAAGTGTTTCTTATTGGAGTTGGTGCCACACGGTCTGTAGCACCCTCAAGTTTCCACCTATCAGGAAGGTTGATTTCATTTCATTGTATTATTATTGGGATTGTGGTATGAGATCTTAAGGTATCTGTTTCTATTAAGAGGGTTTTTCCATTTGGGCTTTGAAGTAAAGCCTTGGTATTAACTACAAAATACATAGCTTTGAAGTTGAGTCTATAAACTAAAGTTAGTACCTCCGAACTAGGAAACATTTTGTAGTTATGGGTATGAATTTGGAGGGTCAAAGATTGTAAAATATTTTTGTCAGTTAAAGAAACCATAAAATTTGGATAACAATTAAAATGTATTGGGCCAGTACATAAGCTTGTTTCTATAGTTCCTAATAATGAGTTATTAAACATGATGTGTCTTTGGTCTCTTAAGACAATTAAAATTAAGGTATTTTTAGTGGCTTCAACACTAAGAGGTTTGACACCAACTTGGACTAATCCAAAATGGACATATTTGTATTTTTGTTCTTTGAGTTTATTAATGACGACTTTATCTAATAATTGGATAATTTCATATTATTTTTGAATAGTTAAACTCCTTTCCTTTGGTTTTATAACGTAACTGCAAAAAAACATTTAAATTTTCAAAAGTTGTTTTCTTATAAACTTGGTTTGTTGGAACTCTTGGAAGAGTCCAATGAGAAATCTTTGGGGAATATTTTCGTAATTTTTTCTTGTTCATTAACGGTGTTGTTTTAGGTTTGGTCAGACTCTTGGAATTGATTGGAAACAAAGCTTGTAGAAGAATTGGTTTTTCTAAGGAAAGGAAACATTCTTTGTTTTCTTATTTCCTACAAGGGGGTTTTACTATCAGGATTTCTGGATTACTATAGTTGCGTACAGGGATACTTTGTCCTTGACACGCCTAACCCATGGCTAACTGGATTGTGTATCAGTATTCAGCAAAATAATATTGTATTAATAAAGAAAGTTAAACCAGAACTCGAAATTATTGAAAACAAATTGAATATTTTCAAAACTTAGAAATACTTGCTCCTCGTTGGCTCTGATACTAGATTGTCTCGAGTATGTGAGGATGGAATTTGTAACACGATAGTAGGAATCATAATTTGAAATTTGAAATTAAAATTTGAAAGATTGTTTGATTAAGTTTTTGAAAAGAAAAATAATTTAAAAACTTAAATTTTTGAAAACTTAAATTTTTGAAAACTTAAAATTTGGAGAAACGAGTTTTGATCTTTGAAATGGGTATTTTCCAGCCGTACCTTTCATTCAAAATCTGATAACCTTTTATAAATGGCTATTGTCTCTTTACATAATTTGAAACAGGAAATTCATTCCCTTACATCATTATATAATTGAAACTTGCGTTACTGTAACGCCCCAAAAATCCTTAATATTTTATTTTCGTATATTTGTGACACAAATTTGTATCTGCTTCAGTGGTTATGTGTTCTGGGAGTGTCTGAGAAGTCCTGGGTTCAAGCCTTAGCTTAGGAAGTTTATTGTTTTTAATTGAATAAACCCCTATCTCTAGTCAGTAGGCTTATAAATAAATGTTGGTAAAATATGTTAGAATGGGCCTGCTGGTCTAGTGGTTAATTGGAGTGCAAATGAGCAGGAGGTATGGAGTTCAAGTCCATGCGCAAACAAATGAGTTATTTTTCTGCTTATGCCGTGTGAGTGTTTTGGTGTAGCCGAAATACTGAGTGGTTGAGTGGTTGTAAGATTGGTGGAGGAAAATAAGGAATTTGAGGTGTGTGGGGAAGTGTACGGTTAGTAGTGAAGATTTTGAGGAGAGTTTTAAGGGATGTGATGAGAGGTTGTGCTGAACTTGAATTCTTTTTCCAAAATTTTGGCACCCTCTCCCCAAATTCCCCAGGTTTCTGATGGCAAATCCCTTTCCCCTCTTGGCCAAAATTCCTCCTAGTGCATCCCTTTTCTTTATTTTTCTCTTTTTGGAAAATTTGGTTTTTGCGTTTTGTTTTCTCTCAACTCTCTGTCGGCCACTCCTAGTTTTTTTGTATCGATTATTGTTATCTGATTCTACTAGTTGTTCTCCCTTCCTATATTCCCCTTTGTTGATGCCGAAATATTGTTGTTTTTCTCTCTTTGATTTTTGTTTTGTCCATCCTTGCTACCGAAATCGTGTGTTCCTTCTCTTCTCTTGGTTTTGTTTGTTATCATCTGCTCCACGCTCCTTAGCACTCTTTCATTAAGTATTCAATTCTTCACCGCTCTGTTACTTGAAGTTAGTTTTTAAAGGGTTGTGAATTATTTTGATTAGAAATCGACCGAGGGATTGGGGACCGTCGTTGACACGTTGGGGGAGGGGAATCTTTTGGTATTGGATTGACAGTAAGGATTGTTTTGTTGGAAGTTGAATATCTTGTTTTTCTTTAGATTAATTCGGCTGTATAGTGATTAATTGAATGGAAAATTGATCAATTATTAGGTACTTGAAGTGTTCGCATGTGGTTAGGCGATAAAAACAGACCAGGTGTGTAAACAAAACTCTGCAAATGATAATCGGCGAAAAGCCGAAAAGTGAGACTGTCGACACCACACGGGCGTGTGGCACGCCCGTGTGGCAGGCCATGTGATCGAACACGGGCGTGTGGTCGACGAGGCAAACCGTGTGCGACGCATGGGCCAGGCCGAATTTGGACGTGTGGGCCATGCGAGTGTGTGGGATTATTGGGCCAGGCCGTGTGGCCATTTTAGGCTGTACGGGCCACACAGGCGTGTGGGCCCACACGGGCGGACAACATGGGAATATGGGCCCAATTTTCACTGTTTGATTGCTAAAGTTGCACGGGTCGCCCGAGTGGACTGTGGACCTACTGTAGGGTCGGTAAGATTACGTAGATCCCTAGTTGACTGAATGACTGTTATATCCGTGTACTTTATATATATACATGTACGACTGTATTTTGAGCATGCTGTTAAAACTATACTGAATACATATATGGTACCATGATTTGGCATGACATCATTGTATGATGCATTACATGGGGATGGGTTTATATGGATCGGAGGAAGTGTACTGAAAGACTTCGAGCCTAACTTACTGGCAGCTCAGTTGCAAACTACTGTTTAGTGCCGCATTCGGTACTTTTTAGAGTGTAGGGATTGGTGGGTTGATTATATCCCCACATGGAGTGTAGGGTCGGATGGAGATGGAGTGTAGAGGCTAGCTGGGTAGGACTTGTATACTGCATATTTTGATACTGTACTGATTACTAACACTATAATGGGCCAAGGCTGTAACACCCTTAACCCGTGTCCGTTGCCAGATTAAGGATACAGGCATTACTATGCTTAGCACAAATCGTATCATTTATTTGTTGTTATTAAAAACATGGACAAATGCATTTCAAGTTTGTACCACCATCGCAAACTTAAACATTAATAACTTATTCCCAATCCCTTTTAAGCCAATTTCGTACATCTGCATATATATATATATATTTATTTTTAACAACTCTAAGATCAATACATCCATAATAAGAAACACAAATTCAATTAAAACAAAATATATATATATCCTTTCTTGCTCGAAATACCAAAGCTTAAACTAAATGTATATGCGCATGTTTGAACCAATTGCGAATATGTCAATTTAAATACATAGCACAAAACTTCATACACAAATGGTTAATATAACTTATATAGATCATATCAACTTTTGCATGTTTTATCATTCCTACTGAATCACATCATTAAACCACCTAAATACCTATTCGACATATACCTATCATTTTAGACTTATTAATATAATAACCTTAAGCCACATACACTACTTCATGCAAAAAATTTTCATATAAAACAAACATATCCCATTTATTATTCGCATATGTCATTAGCATTTTACTAAAATGAGTATCAATCACCATCAAACATAATTAAACACGTACTATAACAAAACATGATAAACACATCTCATTTGCATGCCATGACCGACTATAATTAGCTTTAAACATCATATTTGGCTATTTTCACATGGCCATAACATATACAAGGACAAAGTGTATTAATTCAAAACATAGTCTAGTCTATACATGCCTTTAGTTCAAAACCAAACTCAAAAGTACCAAAATAGATTGATAATGTGGATGACTTCTTTGACGATCCCACGAGCCCGTAGCTTGGTCTAAATCTATAATACAAAACAATGAACACACACTGAGTAAGCTTACTAGCTTAGTAAGTCTTAAGCAAATGTATTCAATCAAATGTTCATTCAATCATTTTCAATAACATACATCATACCATAAAATTTAAAGCTTAACACTTTTTGGTCTACTAATGCCGAATACAAATACCTCTTTTAGCTCAATCATTGTAATTATTTTATCTTTAATCTTCAATTTATTAGCTCATCATATAATTCAAATATAAATTCATAGCACTTCTCCAACTACTAATACTTTCGATACATTTAATTCAATAGGATCACATATACACAAGTAAGTATATACTTACACTTAGTAATTTCATATACAAGAACACATAATCACATATCTATATATATTCATTTGACATTTCATTCATTCGTATACATGGCATCAAGATAATCCCAACATGGTTACATAAGCATAAGTATAAAGCCGAATATACAGGATCAATTATTATCATTTGCGTTCGACAATTCAACACATATATACTTACCTTATTGATCTAATATCGAAGATCAATTTAATAACTTGTAGGCACTTACCTGTATGGCCGAACATACATATATAACTTGTAATATCAACTTACTTCCTCGATGATTACTTAGCTAGAAAAGTTTATGTCTTGTAATTTGAAATTTCATCACCGGTTTAGAACCTACTAGGCGTCGGCTGAATCACACCAAGCACTAGGCCCGCTAGACCCGAGGTCGGGGAATTTAAACAGGCATTTAGCACGCTAGTCAATAAGCCCGATATAATTCTCGGCACAAGGCACGCTAGGCAATAAGCTCGATATAATTCAGCAAGCACAAGGCACTGCTAGGCTCAAAGCCCGAATTGACATTATTCCACCATCTCGTACACATTACATTTTATTAAAATCACATATATAACATATAATTCATATCACTTTCACATAATGAATTCAATTTAATTTAACTACCTTTCATTGATAAATTTAATATGTCACATTCGGCTATGTCTACATTTCAATCCAATAATTCAAAATTCAACATATAACTAGGTTACGAACAATATTTACAGTATTAACTTGCTTAAAGACTTACCTCGAATATCGTTGGACGACAAGAACCAGCTATTCGATAACTTTCGCCTTTCCCCGATCCAAGTCCGTTTTTCTTTGTTCTTGATCTAAACATAATAAAATTAAGCTCATTCAACCACATTTCATCTCAATTTAGTCCCAAAACACATAAATAGGCAAATTACCATTTTACCCCTGACATTTGTAACTTTTACCATTTAGTCCCTATTGCACAAAACACAAAATACACATAATTTGAATTCAATCCCTAAGGGCCGAATCTTCCCCATGGTCATACAAGTCCCTACATTTCATTTATTTTGCATTTTAACCCCTAAAAAATTTATTTTCTCAATTTAGCCCTATTTAGCCAAATTCATCAAAAATTCAAGAACAAAGTTTGTTCATCAACTATATATCTACCATTTAACACCATAAAACATCATGAAACTCAACACAGTATCCATGAATTTTACACAAACATCATCCATTCATGAAATTAAGACATGGGTTTTAAAGCTCTCGAAGCAACGATTACAAAAACGTAAAAATTATCGAAAACCGATTAAAATCTAACCTTGAATTTAAGCTTGTAGGAGCCGAATACTAGCCAAAGTTTTCTTTCTTTTTTTCTTTTATGGTTTCGGCAAGAACAATGAAAATGAGACCATTTTTTTATGTTTCTTTTATTATATTATAAACATAACTGATAAAATAAATAAAATATAACTTTAACTATTTAATAAATGAAATAAACATATAATATAATTGTATAACATTAGTCATTGCATTTTAAATGCTCCCAATTAGAAAAACAGCCTTAACTTAGTCCTCACACTTTAAACTATCAAGTTTATAATTTACGCGATTAAGCCCTTTTTTATTTAATTAAGCATGCAAATAGTCAAATTTCTCTACGAAACTTTCACACACTTTAATTCACATATAATAAACACATAAAATAATATTTAAAAAATTTTCGGACTCGGATTCGTGGTCCCGAAACCACTGTTCCGATTAGGGTCAAATTCGGACTGTTACAACTCTCTCCCCTTAGGGATTTTCGTCCCCGAAAATCTTATCGTTAAACAAAGTCGGATATTGTTGCCTCATTGACTCCTCAGGCTCCCACGTAGCCTCTTCTATTCCATGTCGATTCCATAGTACTTTTACTAACGAAATTTTCTTGTTTCTCAATTCTTTCACTTCACGAGTTAAGATACGAATCGGTTCCTCCTCGTACGTCATATCAGATCGAATTTCAATTTCAGACGGGGTAACCACATGTGACGGATCAGATCTATATCTACTAAGCATCGAAACATGAAATACGTTGTGTATCTTTTCTAGTTCAGGGGGCAACTTTAATCTATAACCGACAGGCCCAATACGTTCGATGATCTCATACAGTCCGATGAACCTCGGACTTAATTTGCCTTTTCGACCAAATTGAAGTACTTTCTTCCACGGAGAAACTTTCAAAAATACCCGGTCACCGACGAAACTCAATGTCTTTACGTTTCAAATCCGCGTATGACTTTTTGGCGATCCGATGCAACTTTCATACTATCTCGGATTCACGCCACTTACTGTTCGATCTCTTTAATCAAATCAACCCGTGTATCTTGTTTTCACCGAGCTCGGTCGAAGATAATGGTGTACGACACTTGCGGCCGTATAAAGCTTTCGTAAGGTGCCATTTTGATACTAGATTGAAAATCGTTATTATAAGCAAATTCAATCAAAGGTAAGTATCGTTCCTACGTGCCTTCAAACTCGAGGATGCGACATCTCAACATGTCCTCAAGTATCTCGAATGATTCGTTGCATGACCATCCGTCTGCGGGTGAAAAGTTGTGCTAAAGTGTAGTTTGGTACCTAAAGCATCTTGCAATTTCTTCCAAAACCGTGACGTGAATCTCGGGTCTCTGTCCGAAACAATGGAAATCAGCACTCCATGTAATCTCACAATTTGAGATACATACAACTCACCATGACTTATCGAGCTTTAATTGTCTGCATTTAACCGAACAAAATGAGCTGATTTGGTTAGTCTATCCACTATAACCTAGACTGCATCTTTTTTGCTCGGTGTTGTAGGCAAACCGGATAGAAAATCCATAGCAATTCTATCCCATTTCCATTCAGGTATCATGATCGGCTGAAGTAACCCAAAAGGCACCTGATGTTTGGCTTTTACTTGCTGAAAAATTAAGCACTTCGAGACAAATTCGGATATGTCCCGTTTCATACCAGGTCACCAATAGAACTGTTTCAAATCATTATACATTTTCGTGCTACCCGGATGTACCGACAATCAACTATTATGAGCCTCATTCAACAACATCTGAATCAAATCCACATTCCTCGGAACACATATTCGGCCTTTGAAGTTCAAACAGTCATTTTCATCAATTCGAAACTCTGATTCTGCATTACTTTCACACTGAACTCGTCTTTCCATCCTATCTTTGTCAACTCTCTGAGCATCATAAATTTGTTGAATATACAACGGTCTTGCTTTCAATTCGGCTATTATCGAACCATCATCAGACATAACCATATGTGCATTTAACGCACCAAGAGCAAATAATGATTTCCGACTTAAGGCATCCGCAATAACATTGGCTTTCCCCGGATGGTAATCAATCACTAATTCGTAATCTTTCAACAGCTCTAACCATCTGCGTTGTCTCAAGTTCAAATCTATCAGAGTCATCAAGTACTTTAAACTCTTGTGATCGGAATAAACATGACATTTCTCACCGAATAAATAATGATGCCAAATCTTTAATGCGAATACGATGGCTGCTAACTCCAAATCATGTGTCGGATAATTTCTTTCATGTGGCTTCAACTGTCTCGAAGCATAGGCTACTACTTTGCCTTCCTGCATTAAAACGCAACCCAAGCCATTCAAAGATGCATCACTATAAACAACAAATTCTTTACCCGATTCAGGTTGAACTAACACTGGAGCCTCTGTCAAAATAGCTTTCAACTGATCGAAACTTTTCTGACATGTTTCCGTCCATTCGAACTTGACATCCTTCTGTAATAGCTTTGTCGAGGTGTGGCTATTATAGAAAAACCTTTCACGAATCGTGCAGTAGTAACCAAGCAAGTCCCGTAAAACTCGAATTTGAAACATTTCTTGGTGGTTTCCAATCAAGTATAGCCGATATTTTATTCGGATCAACCCGTATGCCTGACGCAGAAACAACGTGACCTAAAATCGACCTCATTTAGCCAAAACTCACACTTACTAAACATTGCGCATAACCGCATTTATCTCGCAAAGTTTGTAGCACGGATCTCGGATGCTCGGCATGCTCGGTTTCATCTCGGAGTAGATCAAAATATCATCTATAAACACTACTACAAATCGATCCAAATATCGTCGAAAATCGATTCATCGATCCATAAAAACAACAGTGCATTAGTAAACCCAAAAGGCATAAACGTAAACTCATAATGTCCGTACCTCGTTGAAAAGTTTGTCTTTGGCACATCGTAATCTCGACTCGCAATCGATAATAGCCCGATCTCAAATCTATCTTTGAAAACACCAAGCCCCTTTCAACCGATCAAACAAGTCGTCAACTGCGGGCAACGGATATTTATTCTTTATAGTTACCTTGTTGAGTCGCTTTGTAATCGATGCACATTCGCATAGTCCCGTCTTTCTTTTTCACAAATAAAACAGGTGCACCCAAGGAGAGAAACTCGGTGCGTGCAAAGCCTCTATCTGTTAACTCTTGCAACCGTGCTTTCAACTCTTTTAATTTTGTAGGTGCCATCCGATACGGCTATTGAAATCGGAGTCGTCCCCGGTACTAATTCGATACCAACTCTATTTCTCGAACAGGTGGTAAACCCGGTAGTTCTTCAGAAACACATCTGGATACTCGCACACAACTGAGTGCAATTCAATCGCTTCTCAAGAACTTTACTATCCAACACATAAGCGAAGTAAGCTTCACACCCTTTTCTCACATGTTTATGAGCTAACATCGAGGAGATTATCGCGCGGTAACCCATTCAGTCATTAGATTCAATTCGGATAACTTCACCGATCTGACATCTCAAATCAATGGTTTTTCTTTTGCAATTAACAACAACATCGTGCAAAGTTAACCAGTCGATTCCCAAAATTATATCAAACTCGTCGAAAGGCAACAACATTAAATCAGCTAGGAAGCATGAATCCTGAATCATCAACGGGCAACTTTTACACACTTTATCAATCAGAACACATCGACCCAATGGGTTTGATACACGAATCACAAACTCAGTAGACTCAACAGGCAGAGTCTTACTGGATACTAAAGTTTTATACACATATGAATGAGTCGAACCCGGATCAATTAATGCAATCACAGTAGTATCATAAAGAGTGAAAGTACCGGCGATAACATCTGGGGAAGAAGCATCCTCTCTGGCACGTACAACATATGCTCTAGCAAGTGCACGAGCCTTTGATCGAACTGCAGTGTCTTTGGTTCCTTTTTGACTGCCACTTACATTTCTCGAATGCCTAGGTAGTCTGCCTCGCACTGATACATTACTCAGTCTTGTATTCTGAGCCGTATTTTACTCAGCTAGCATCGGGCACTCTCGAATAAAATGATCCGACGACCCACATTTAAAGCAGGACCAATCACGAAATCTACAACTCCCTGAATGCCATTTACCACAATGCTTGCATTCAACTTGGATTCTATTTGGACATTACAAAGATCGCCATCGTAGTAGCTCGAGAACCCACAGGTGGTCGATCTCGTCTAGATAAGTCTAAAGTAGCTCTATGTCGACACGATTCATCTTTGAACTTCTTGGATACCGAATGAAATGTCTTACTTGATGATCTTTTACGAATGTCTCTAGCTTCCATTTCAGCCTTTCTTTTCTCTTTCCCAAGCTCTTCAGCTTTGCAAGCTCGTTTGACAAGTACCACGAACTCTTTAATCTCGAGTATGCCGACTAGCAACTTAATATCTTCATTCAGACTGTCTTCAAATCTTTTACACATAATAGCTTCAGTTGACACACATTCACGGGCATATCGGCTCAGTCTGACAAATTTTCGTTCATACTTAGTCACTGTCATTCGACCCTGTTTCAATTCCAGAAATTCTTTTCATTTCTGATCAATGAATCTCTGACTGATATATTTCTTACGGAACTCGATCGAAAGAAATCCCAAGTCACTTTCTCTTTTGGAACCACCGATACTAGTGTATTCCACGGTGATGATACGCGGTGTCCCGTAATAAGGATATAGCACACTTCAAGCATTCGCCCTGGAGTACATGATAGCTCATCAAGCACACGAATAGTATTATCAAGCCACATCTCAGCTCGTTCCGCATCGTCATCATCATTAGCTTTAAATTCTTCGGCCCCGTGTTTCCTGATTTTATCAACGGGAGGCCTACCAGATCTCATCGGATCTATCATCGGAGGTGCTGCAGGTATCGGAGTTGGATTATTCAGGGGTGGAGGTTGTTGTACAGCCGGATTAGTCCGAATAAATTGGGTAAACCATTCATTCATCATCTGGTAGAAGGCTTGCTTAGCCTCCCCCTCATGGCTACCCAAGATAGGTCGAGAGTCTACCGGCGCTGACCTATGTGCGAGATCAGGCGCTACGCTCTCTACATCATCAGCTACGGCTCTGTCAGGATCCATTTACTATATAAAACACAATTTAAATGTCAGAAGTCACCACACTATTGTATTATAAAATTAAGGCATGTATAGCTAGACTCACACGCGCTCTGAAGAGTCCTAGAATCGACTAAACCGTAAGCTCGATACCAATCAAATGTAACACCCTTAACACCGTGTCCGTTCTTGGGATTAAGGTTACTGAGCATTACTATGCTTAGCACAAATCGTATCATTTATTTATTGTTATTAAAAACATGGACAAATGCATTTCAAGTTTGTACCACCATCGCAAACTTAAACATTAATAACTTATTCCCAATCCCTTTTAAGCCAATTTCGTACATCTGCATATATATATATATATTTATTTTTAACAACTCTAAGATCAATACATCCATAATAACAAACTCACATTCAACTAAAACAAAATATATATATCCTTTCTTGCTTGAAATACCGAGCTTAAACTAAATGTATATGCGTATGTTTGAACCAATTGCGAATATGTCAATTTAAATACATAGCATAAAACTTCATACACAAACGGTTAATATAACTTATATAGATCATATCAGCTTTTGCATGTTTTATCATTCCTACCGAATCACATCATCAAACCACCTAAATACCTATTCGACATATACCTATCATTTTAGACTTATTAATATAATAACCTTAAGCCACATACACTATGTCATGCCAAAAATTTTCATATAAAATAAACATATCCCATTTATCATTCGCATATGTCATTAGCATTTTACTAAAATGAGTATCAATCACCATCAAACATAATTAAACACGTACTATAACAAAACATGATAAACACATCTCATTTGCATGCCATGACCGACTATAATTAGCTTTAAACATCATATTTGGCCATTTTCGCATGGCCATAACATATACAAGGACAAAGTGTATTAATTCAAAACATAGTCTAGTCTATACATGCCTTTAGTTCAAAACCAAACTCAAAAGTACCAAAATAGATTGATAATGTGGATGACTTTCTTGTGATCCCCACGAGCCCGTAGCTTGGTCTAAATCTATAATACAAAACAATGAACACACACAGAGTAAGCTTACTAGCTTAGTAAGTCTTAAGCAAATGTATTCAATCAAATGTTCATTCAATCATTTTCAATAACATACATCATACAATAAAATTTAAAGCTTAACACTTTTTGGTCTACTAATGCCGAATACAAATACCTCTTTTAGCTCAATCATTGTAATTATTTTATCTTTAATCTTCAATTTATTAGCTCATCATATAATTCAAATATAAATTAATAGCACTTCTCCAACTACTAATACTTTCGATACATTTAATTCAATAGGATCACATATACACAAGTAAGTATATACTTACACTTAGTAATTTCATATACAAGAACACATAATCACATATCTATATATATTCATTTGACATTTCATTCATTCGTATACATGGCATCAAGATAACCCCAACATGGTTACATAAGCATAAGTATAAAGTCGAATATACAGGATCAATTATTATCATTTACGTTCGACAATTCAACACATATATACTTACCTTATTGATCTAATATAGAAGATCAATTTAATAACTTGTAGGCACTTACCTGTATGGCCGAACATACATATATAACTTGTAATATCAACTTACTTCCTCGATGATTACTTAGCTAGAAAAGTTTATGTCTTGCAATTTGAAATTTCATCACCGGTTTAGAACCTGCTAGGCGTCAGCTTGAATCACACACCGGCACTAAGCCTGCTAGACCCGAGGTCTAAAATTTAAACACCGGCATTTAGCCTGCTAGGCAATAAGCCTGATATAATTCACTGGCACAAGACCTGCTAGGCAATAAGCCCGATATAATTCACCGACACAAGGCCTGCTAGGCTCAAAGCCCGAATTGACATTATTCCACCATCTCGTACACATTACATTTTATTAAAATCACATATATAATATATAATTCATATCACATTCACATAATGAATTCAAATTAATTTAACTACCTTTCATTGATAAATTTAATATGTCACATTCGGCTATGTCTACATTTCAATCCAATAATTCAAAATTCAGCATATAACTAGGTTACGAACAATATTTACAGTATTAACTTGCTTAAAGACTTACCTCGAATATCGTCGGACGACAAGAACCGGCTATTCGATAACTTTTACCTTTCCCCGATCCAAGTCTGTTTTTCTTTGTTCTTGATCTAAACATAATCAAATTAAGCTCATTCAAGCACATTTCATCTAAATTTAGTCCCAAAACACATAAATAGGTAAATTACCATTTTACCCCTGACATTTGCAACTTTTACCATTTAGTCCTATTGCACAAAACACAAAATACACATAATTTGAATTCAATCCCTAAGGGCCGAATCTTCCCCATGGTCATACAAGTCCCTACATTTCATTTATTTTGCATTTTAACCCCTCAAAAATTGATTTTCTCAATTTACCCCTATTTAGCCAAATTCATCAAAAATTCAAGAAGAAAGTTTGTTCATCAACTATATATCTATCATTTAACACCATAAAACATCATGAAACTCAACATAGTATCCATGGTATTTTACACAAACATCATCCATTCATGAAATTAAGACATGGGTTTTAAAGCTCTCGAAGCAACGATTACAAAAACATAAAAATTATCGAAAACCGATTAAAATCTAACCTTGAATTTAAGCTTGTAGGAGCCGAATACTAGCCAAAGTTTTCTTTCTTTTTTTCTTTAATGGTTTCGGCAAGAACAATGAAAATGAGACCATTTTTTATGTTTCTTTTATTATATTATAAACATAACTTATAAAATAAATAAAATATAACTTTAACTATTTAATAAATGAAATAAACATATAATATAATTGTATAACATTAGTCATTGCCGTCCACTACCCTTTAAATTGGGTAATTTGCATTTTAAATGCTCCCAATTAGAAAAACAACCTTAACTTAGTCCTCACACTTTAAACTATCAAGTTTATAATTTACGCGATTAAGCCCTTTTTTATTTAATTAAGCATGCAAATAGTCAAATTTCTCTACGAAACTTTCACACACTTTAAGTCACATATAATAAACACAGAAAATAATATTTAAAAAAATTTCAGACTCGGATTCGTGGTCCCGAAACCACTATTCTGATTAGGGTCAAATTCGGACTGTTACAAAGGCCCAAATGCATGACTGCCTCTATACTGAGATGGGCTAAAGGCCAAAGGCCAATCATCATCATCGATTCGAAAATGGCTTAGGCCTGCATCGTGATTGCCTTACATGCATGCTGTTTGTTTTATATGGGATTACACACTGAGTTTTCAAAAACTCACCCTTTTGTTTTAACTGTACAGGTAATCCCCAAACATAGGCGGATCGGTGCGGCGGAGGACTCAGCGGTGGCCGCACGACCCATTTCATTCTATTTTAGTACTTAATTATAATTTTGATTTTATTTTGGGGTAATTTACTGTAATAATGGCCTCTTTATATTTTCATGATTAATTTGGGATTTCTATTGTTCCGATTTACAATTGCTAGAAGTAGGAATGATCGAGTTTTTAAAAAGAATCAAATGTTTTAACAAATACGCAAACTATTTTAAAAGCTTCCGCGATAAGTGTCGTTTTGTAAATTAATAACGATTAGAAAGAGAATAAATTTTTGACAATGAATTATGTTTTAAAATTTATCGACACGCATAAAAATTAACATAAGAGAGTGTGAAAAAGCGATAAAGAAAGGAATTTTCTTTTGACGACAACTCACTTTTTGCAAAACACTACCATGTGACATCGCCAGATTCGGCCATAACGTCTAGGCCGGGTGTAACATCCTGAAAATGGGCCTATGCATTTTTAATTTAATTATACGAAATGGCATGTCTTATGTGTTATGAATGTATTGTGAACATTTTTGGAAACTTGGAAATGTAAGGAAATGCTTTGGAAATGTTAAGTTTAAAAGAGGAAAGTGAACATTTTTGGAAACTTGGAAATGCAAGGAAATGATTTAGAAATGTTAAGTTTAAAAGAGGAAAGCGAACATTTTTGGAAACTTGGAAATGTAAGGAAATGTCATAGAAAGTGTTAAGTTTAAAGTTTAAAAAGGGGGAACTAAGACAAGGTGGCCTTAAGAAAATTTATAGAAGAAATATGACATACAAATAGCCTTGGTAAAATGGCTGCAAGGCACCACTTAAGGGCCTAGCAAGTGACGCCACATGCAGGAGCAAAAGGGTCTTGAGTTCGAGTCACATGGGAAGCAAATAAAAGAATTTTTATTTTGCTACAAGGAGCGGAGAGGTGGACGGCATTAAGGCTCTCAAAAGAGGAGTTTTATTCTCTTTAAATTTCGGCTAAATAGGGGATAAATAATGGATTTATTTTAGATTATTTTTAAGAGAGATAAATGAGGATTTATTCTTTAATTTTAAAAATTTAAGAGATAAAGCTATCAAAATAAGGGAGAGTGGTGGCCAAGTAAGGGACTCTGGCTAGTAATTTCGGCTACTAGAGGAAAAGAGGCCATTCATCCATTCACTCTTCCTTTGCCGAATTTCCTAAGCAAATTCTCCTCTCTCTGCCGAAATTCCCTAGAGCCTCGTTCTTCTTCTTTTTTTGTTAGCCAAAGCCGAAAATTCAAGATACCACCATAGCCGATTTCTTTTCTTTCCAATCCATCAAAAGCCGAAACCTCTTTGATCACTATGTAGTCTCCATAGCCGAATCTTTGTGGAGCTTCAAGCAAGAGTGGGTCGACACGTAGTAAGGGTAAGGATCTATCCTTATATTTCTTTTCTTCAAGCCCAAGATTAAGATTCTAATGCCATTTGTATCTCTTGGCGAAACTACAATGAGATCTTTGGGATTTTGTATATTGTCGACTACCGAGGAGAAGAGACTACTTTTGGGATTTAAAGAATCAAGGTAAGATATGTGAATATTCGGCCAAAGGCCATTTATTATGTTTAAGGATGAAATCGAATCTAATATAAGTCTATAGGTATTTCGACAACTCTCTAAGCAAGTGATTCTTTTGGGATTTTAGAATCCACAAGGTAAGCATATGAGGTATTCGACCAAGGCCTATTTTTGGTATTTAGAACTGTTTCTTATTTATTCAAAAGCGGGAAACCGACATAGCTAAGTGATTTGGTGGCTAGCCGATTTCAAGAAGGAACTCAAAGCAAGGTTTGGGATTTGATTTTTAATCTAATCGGCACAAGGTAAGTTTTGGTTACAATAATCCTTGGGATTTAGTCTTATGGCCGAATAGGCTTTTACTAAATAACAAGTGATTGATCAAATGTAGGAACTTAAGATCTAAATCAGTAGATCGGTTTCGAGATTTCAAGGAATTCGTTAAGCATATCAGGTGTGTACCCCACACTAATGTTAATAGATTTATGGCTTTAACTTGATATACGTGTTAATATGAAAGTGTAAAAATGTGGCTAAGGTACCATGTTATGGTACAAAGTACTCAGGTACGTTTCCTACTCCTACTAGGATTATGAAATATGTTATGTTTAACATGTGATAAGTGATAAGAATGTGAAATTTGGCATGTTAATGCATAATATGTATGATATGGGGCATATGGGCTATTGAAAAGGGGAAGTGAATGTGGTGACCTAAGACCACGATATTTGAATGTGGTGACCTAAGACCACGATATCCGAATGTGGTGACCTAAGACCACGATATCCGAATGTGGTGACCTAAGACCACAAATATTTATAAGAGGCGATGAGCACGTCGTCGCAAATGTGCGCCTTCGATGATGTGTAGCGGATGGAGGTTGACTTAATAGTCCCCACGGTGTGTGGGTTGAGTACGGGTGATGTGTAGCGGATGGTAACTAGGTTTGGGTTGGGTTTGCATCATATTATTTAAATGTTATATGTACATGTATGACTTGTATGCACGAGTTTGTTAGGACTTAGTGTTGTGGTTACACATTGAGTCTATTGACTCACCCGTTGTGGGATTACTTTTCGGGTGATGGGCGGTGATGGACCGGGGCGGATGAAGCTTAGGGATGGCCATGCTCAAAGCAAGGAATTTATTTTATTTGGACTTTTTATTTTAAGTACTTTGAATTTAATTTTGGGTTTTATTTTGATGTAATAAGGCCGTTAATATGAACTATTTTATGCATGCTTTTTATTGGATTTTATTACTATACGATTAAGTTTAAATCAAGGTTAAATGGTTTTTCTTAAAAAATATATATATATATATACAAGGTTTCCAATTGAACCCAACACAAGCAAATCCATATTCAAACCACATGATTTTTTCCTAAGTAACAAACGGACTTTCAAATGTTTTCTCGAGGAACATACCAGATCCGGTCAGGACTCGTGGGCCGGGTTGGGGTGTTTCAACTTGGTATCAGAGCCAGGTTCAAAACTCGGCTCTGGGGTTTTTGGGCTCCAAAATGTTTTCTAAAAATGGGCTCTTTAAAGGATAACAGGTCTGTTAGCTCAGCATGGCACCTAAGTCTCCGACCTGAAGTCCGCCAGGTAAGAACCCTAAACCATTGTGTGATATACATGTGGGCTTTATGGGCTTTATGGGACGTAGACTAGTTTAAATAGACTCTGATGGACTATAGGCTTAGTTTAAACCACTTCTTAAATTTTCATAAGACTTAATTT
Organism: Gossypium sturtianum; assembly: GCA_025698515.1. NCBI lineage: Eukaryota > Viridiplantae > Streptophyta > Magnoliopsida > Malvales > Malvaceae > Gossypium > Gossypium sturtianum. Next base: position 64,077,582 of record CM046955.1, read on the forward strand.
CACTAAACAAACCTGTTAATAAGCCGCAAGACTAGGGTGTGGTAACCGTCATACGCATGTCTAGGATTGGATCTGGAAGAGCTTGGTATTTAAGCGATCCTAGTGACTCACCTCCTTATTTGGAATCCTACAGTGCGTAGAGGACTATTCACCTTAGTCGAGTTAGGGGTGTGGCAATAGGCGACGCATGCCTATGAGTGGATTCAGGGAGAGCTTGGTATTTAAGCAGTCCTGGCGACTCACCTCCTCTTCGCTGGAATCCTACTTGGTGCGTGGTGACTATTCACCCTAGTTATGAGGACTCACTGATGGGCTAAACCCTATAATTAAAACCCGAAAGGGACCAGCCACCCTAGTTTAAATTTTACCGAAATACCCCCGAATTTCAAAATTACCGAAATACCCTTATTTCATAAAATCACCAAGGAACCCTGAATTAAAAAATTTGCGAAATTACCCCTGATTTACAAAATTTTTAAATCGACCCCGATTTATTACCAAAATACCCCTGTAGGTGAAATGACGAAAATACCACGGGGATAGGAATAAGACGAAAATGTTTGAATGATGAATGTGTGTTGAATGAATGTGCTACTTTAAATTAGGATAGAAGACTTGAAACTTTGATCGATCGAAAGAACTACTTCTAAACTTCTTTCATAAAATTTCTTCACGGATAAATAGTGGAACAAAATACTAATGCATAAAAATTCCTTAATCAGATTAAAGCGCGACCGTAGACATGAGTTCTAGGGGACGTGGTCGTAATGTGAGGGACGTGGTAGAGGCGAGAATGACCAGTGTCGAAACCAGTTAGGTCCGGACAAGGGTCCGAAAATGAGGTACCACCACCCCCACCTTTTTTGTTGGTGTTGAGTAGCAAGATCGACGGGGATGATCTTTGTGTCATGAGCAATGCTACGAGTGCTTGAGATGGTGGCTAGAGCAGGTAGAGAGTATGGGAGCTCGGAAATCATGACCGAGTGACTCCGAGCCAATGGGGGGGTGAGGTGTTTCGTGGTGTATACGGTATGGCACCCGATCTGTCGAGTATTGGTTGGAGGCAAGCGAGCGAATTATGGACGAGCTCGATTTAATCTGCGAGGAAAAAGCGAAAGGAATGGTGGCACTACTTCGCGCGAAGCCTATCAATGGTGGCTCACGATTCGGGATGGTGCCCACGGTGAGGATCTCACTTGGGAATATGTTAAGGCGGCGTATCGGAAGAGGTATGTTGGTACCGATTATATTGATGCGCAAAGGAAAGCATTTTAGGGTGGTTCAAGGGAACAAATCCGTAGCGGAGTATGAAGTGAGTTTCGAGGTTGAGCCGATATGCTCGGGAGTAGTGGCTACGGAGCATGAGCGGTGTGTTCGGTTTGAGGACGGACTAAGGGATGATCGAGGTTGTTGATAGCCCCGCATCGAGGAACGGGAGTTTTACGCTTTAGTAGAGAAAGCTAAGGTAGTTGAAGGGATTAAGGACTCTACAAAGCGTAACTTCGACAGAAGCAGCAGAAAAGAGGCTTTGGATCATCGAGGATCATTTGGGAATAAAAGGCCTAGAGTTGATGGGCGCGAGGTCGCAAAGCTGCACAGGAGGGAGATGCGATGTCGTACTTGTGATCGGTGTGGGAAGAGGCACCTAGGAGAGTGTTGGAAGAGGGGAGGGGATGTTTCAAGTGTGGGTCCAAGGACCATATGATTAAGGATTGTCTTATGAAACAGATGGAAATCGGACCGGTAGCTCGAGAATGTTAATCAAGCCGGTAGAGGTGGGCAGCTGACCTCGGCCGAGGTCATGAGTCCGAATAATAGAGGTAATGGTGCTTTGGCAGAGGGCGTGGAACACCGCGAGGAGTCTTTGCTAATATCGAGGCAAGGCAACGGGTTTGGTTTATGCGATTCACGGAGGGGGATGGAGACGCCACGGACGTTATAACCGACACGTTCCTTGTATTTGGAAAACCTTATTATGCTCACGATTGATGTGGGCTCGACTCACTCCTATGTTACATGTAGTGTAGTGGAAACACTAGGCCTAGACTCGAACTTTACGATAGGGAGATAAGCGTAGTAAGCCCACTAGGTCAAAGCGTAGTGGTGAATGAGATCTTTGAGTGTACCCTTCGGAATCCAAGGCGTAGTATTTCTTGCGACTTAATGGAACTACCCTTCGGAGAATTCGATCTCATACTTGGCATGGGTGGCTAGTAGAGCATCGAGCCGTGTTGGATTGTGCGGCTAAGCGAATGGAGTTAAGGACCCCGGAGGATGAGGTGGTCATTATGATAGGAGGAAGGAGAAATTACTGTCTAATGTAGTTTCGGTGTTAAAAGGAGAAAATGGTCGGAAAGGGTGCAAGGCATTTCGGCCTTCGTTAGTCTTTGTGGGCGCAAAAAGAAGGGGAATTAGTGGAGTTAGACGGTAAGGGACTTCGTGGATGTTTTTCCGAGAAGAGCTACCAGAATACCCCAGATAGGGAGGTGGAATTTGGAATAGACTTGCTACCGAGAGCAGCTCGGTGTCAATCGCTCCATACCGAATGGCGCCAAAGGAGTTGGTGGAGCTCAAGGCTCGAGATATAAGAGTTGTTGGATCGTGGGTTTATTCGACCCGGTGTGTCTCCGTGGGAGCAACGGTCATTTGTGAAGAAGAAGGATGGAACTATGCGAATGTGCATAGATTATCGTCAGTTAAATAAGCTGACCATCAAGAACAAGTATCCTTTACCACGGATAGACGACTTGTTCGAGCAGCTTAAGGGGGCCACCGTATTTTCAAAGATCGATCTAAGGTCTGGATATCATCGGTTGAAGGTGAAGGAGGCGGATACCCATAAAAGCGGCCTTTAGGACAAGGTATGCGACCATTTTGAGTTTGTGGTAATCTTTGTTTGGGTTGACAAACGCCCTGCCGCATTCATGGATATGATGAATCGGGTTTTCAACCCTACTTGGATCGGTTCGTTGTTGTGTTCATCGACGATATCCTAGTATACTCCAAGTCTAAGGAAGAACATGACGAGCATCTCCGGAAAATGTTGCAAGTGTTAAGGGAGAAGAAGCTATATGCCAAATTTAGCAAGTGCGAGTTTTGGCTTAAGGAGGTTGCATTCTTAGGGCATGTGGTGTCTGCGGAAGGAATAACGGTGGACCCTAAGAAGATTGAGGCAGTACTAGATTGGAAACCACCTAACTGGTGGCAGTGGTCTTTGCTCTTAAGGTGTAGAGGCACTACCTTTATGGAGAAAAGTCAGTGATCTACACGGACCACAAGAGCCTCAAGTATTTGTTGACCCAAAAGGAGTTAAACTTGAGACAGCGAAGGTGGGTAGAATTATTGAAGGACTGTGATTGTTCATTAGAGTATCATCCGGGCAAGGCAAATGTAGTGGCGGATGCTCTAAGTCGAAAAGTAGTGTAATACGATGCGAGGCGTTGTTCGCACTTTGAGTCTGTATGATGATGGCGACCTATTGGCGGAATTGCAAGTCAAATCAACATGGTTAAATGAGGTAAAGGAAAGTCGGTTGGTGGATGAGGATCTAAGTGTTAAGTTAGTTACAACAAATGCGGACGGAGAGTTAGAGGATTATGGTGTTAATGATGAGGAGTATTGTGCTTCAAGGGAAAGTTATGTATGCCTAAGGACAAGGACCTAAGACAAAAGATTCTTGGGGGGCGCATAGTAGCCCTTATGCTATGCACCCAGAAGGCACTAAGTTGTCTGAGGATCTAAGGGAGCGATTTTGGTGGCACGATCTTAAGCGGAAGATTCTCGAATTCGTGGGAAAATGTCGACATGTCGACCAAGTTAAAGCCGATCACCAAGTTCCATCGGGATTACTTGACCAATCGAGATTCCGCAGTGGAAGTGGGAGAGAATCACCATGGACTTCGTTAGTGGGCTTCCCTTACGCTGCTAAGAAGGACTCGGTATGGGTAATAGTGGACCGTTTGACCAAGTCCGCGCACTTCATTCCGGTGAGAGTCGACTATTCTCTTGAAGTTGGCAAGATTGTGCGTGGCGAAAATTGTAAGGTTGCATGGAGTGCGGTGTCAATTATTTCGGATAGAGACCCAAGATTTACGTCTCGGTTTTGGAGGGCACTTCATCAAGCTTTAGGTACTAAGTTGGATTTCACTCACACGGCCTTTCATCCACGATCGGACGGGCGGTCGAACGAGTAATCAAGTGTTAGAGGATATGTTGAGGAGCGTGTGATGGACTTGAGAGGAAGTTGGGAGGAGTATTTGCCTTTAGCGAGTTTGCATACAACAACGGCTATCAAGCCGACGATTCGGATGGCACCGTATGAAGCGTTATGCGGTCGGAAGTGTCGAACTCCTACGTGTTGGGTGAGTTAGGAGAACGTCGAGTTTTGGGTCGAGTTAGTGGCGAGAATCGAAGAGAAGGTTGAGACAATTCGGCACGCGGTTGAAGGAAGCATCGATAGACAAAAGTCGTATGCGGACCTCAAGCGAGAAGGAAATAGAGTTTGAAGTGGGGACCAAGTGTTTACGAAAGTCTCGCCTTGGAAGAAGGTGATGAGGTTTGGTCGCAAAGGAAGTTAAGCCCAAGGTTTATAGGGCCCTATCAGTGTTGAGGCGAGTTAGACCGATGGCGTATCGATTAGAGTTGCCACGAGTTGAAGCGGATGCACGGCGTATTCCATGTTTCCATGGATGCGTCGATATCGATCGGATCCATCTCACGTAGTACCGGTTGAAGAGGTGGAGCTAAGGCCGGACTTATCCTACGAAGAAGAGCCGATTCGGATCTTGGGCGAGGCGTGAAAGTGCTACGAAGGAAATCAGTTCCTCTAGTTAAAGTGTTATGGCGCAATCATGAAATGGAGGAAGCTTCGTGGGAGCGAAGAAGAAGCAATGCGAGAGCAATACCCTCATTTGTTTTAGCGGGTAATTTCGAGGTCGAAATTATTTTAAGAAGTAGAAGCGTAACATCTGAAAATGGGCCTATGCATTTTTGATTTAATTATACTGAAATGGCATGTCTTATGTGTTATGAATGTATTGTGAACATTTTGGAAACTTGGAAATGTAAGGAAATGCTTTGGAAATGTTAAGTTTAAAAGAGGAAAGTGAACATTTTTGGAAACTTGGAAATGCAAGGAAATGATTTAGAAATGTTAAGTTTAAAGAGGAAAGCGAACATTTTGGAAACTTGGAAATGTAAGGAAATGTCATAGAAAGTGTTAAGTTTAAAGTTTAAAAAGGGAAACTAAGACAAGGTGGCCTTAAGAAAATTTATAGAGGAAATATGACATACAAATAACCTTGGTAAAATGGCTACAAGGCACCACTTAAGGGCCTAGCAAGTGACGCCACATGCGGGAGCAAAAGGGTCTTGAGTTCGAGTCACATGGGAAGCAAATAAAAGAATTTTTATTTTGCTACAAGGAGCGGAGAGGTGGAGCGGCATTAAGGCTCTCAAAAGAGGAGTTTTATTCTCTTTAAATTTCGGCTAAATAGGGGATAAATAATGGATTTATTTTAGATTATTTTTAAGAGAGATAAATGAGGATTTATTCTTTAATTTTAAAAATTTAAGAGATAAAGCTATCAAAATAAGGGAGAGTGGTGGCCAAGTAAGGGACTCGGCTAGTAATTTCTGGCTACTAGAGGAAAAGAGGCCATTCATCCATTCACTCTTCCTTTGCCGAATTTCCTAAGCAAATTCTCCTCTCTCTGCCGAAATTCCCTAGAGCCTCGTTCTTCTTCTTTTTTTTGTTAGCCAAAGCCGAAAATTCAAGATACCACCATAGCCGATTTCTTTTCTTTCCAATCCATCAAAAGCCAAAAACTCTTTGATCACTATCTAGTCTCCATAGCCGAATCTTTGTGGAGCTTCAAGCAAGAGTGGGTCGACTTCTATAGTAAGGGTAAGGATCTATCCTTATATTTCTTTTCTTCAAGCCCAAGATTAAGATTCTAATGCCATTTGTATCTCTTGGCCGAAACTACAACAGATCTTTCGGGATTTTGTATATTGTCGACTACCAGGGAGAAGAGACTACTTTTCGGGATTTAAAGAATCAAGGTAAGATATGTGAATATTCGGCCAAAGGCCATTTATTATGTTTAAGGATGAAATCGAATCTAATATAAGTCTATAGGTATTTCGACAACTCTCTAAGCAAGTGATTCTTTTCGGGATTTTAGAATCCACAAGGTAAGCATATGAGGTATTCGGCCAAGGCCTATTTTTGGTATTTAGAACTGTTTCTTATTTACTCAAAAGCCGGAAACTGACATAGCTAAGTGATTTGGTGGCTAGCCGATTTCAAGAAGGAACTCAGCAAGGTTTCGGGATTTGATTTTTAATCCAATCGGCACAAGGTAAGTTTTGGTTACAATAATCCTTCGGGATTTAGTCTTATGGTCGAATAGGCTTTTACTAAATAACAAGTGATTGATCAAATGTAGGAACTTAAGATCTAAATCAGTAGATCAATTTTCGGGATTTCAAGGAATTCATTAAGCATATCAGGTGTGTACCCCACACTAATCTTAATAGATTTATGGCTTTAACTTGATATACGTGTTAATATGAAAGTGTAAGGCGTGGCTAAGGTACCATGTTATGGTACAAAGTACTGTGCACGTTTCCTACTCCTACTAGGATTATGAAATATGTTATGTTTAACATGTGATAAGTGATAAGAATGTGAAATTTGGCATGTTAATGCATAATATGTATGATATGGGGCATATGGGCTATTGAAAGAGGAAGTGAATGTGGTGACCTAAGACCACGATATTTGAATGTGGTGACCTAAGACCACGATATCCGAATGTGGTGACTTAAGACCACGATATACGAATCTGGTGACCTAAGACCACAAATATTTATAAGAGGCGATGAGCACGTCATTGCAATGAAATGACGCCTTCGATGATGTGTAGCGGATGGAGGGTTGACTTAGTAGTCCCCATGGTGTGCGAGGTTAGTACGGGTGATGTGTAGTGAGATGGTAACTAGGTTTGGGTTGGGTTTGCATCATATTATTTAAATGTTATATGTACATGTATGACTTGTATGCCCGAGTTTGTTAGGACTTAGTGTTGTGGTTACACATTGAGTCTGTTGACTCACCCGTTGTGGGATTACTTTTGGGTGATGGGCGGTGATGGACCGGGACGGCGAAGCTTAGGGATGGCCATGCTCAACAAGGAATTTATTTTATTTGGACTTTTTATTTTAAGTACTTTGAATTTAATTTTGGGTTTTATTTTGATGTAATAAGGCCGTTAATATGAACTATTTTATGCATGCTTTTTATTGGATTTTATTACTATACGATTAAGTTTAAATCAAGGTTAAATGGTTTTTCTTAAAAAAATATATATATACAAGGTTTCCAATTGAACCCAACACAAGCAAATCCATCTTCAAACCACACGAATTTTTCCTAAGTAACAAACGGACTTTCAAATGTTTTCTCGAGGAACATACCAGATCCGGTCAGGAGTCATGGGCCGGGTTTAGGGTGTTTCACCGGGTTTGGGGTGTCATAGTTACATAATTGAAACTTTTCAGAGAATATATCCTCTGGTTACAAAAATACAAACTACAGAGAATATTCACTATTCATGCACCAGAGAGTCTTACTATTTCTGCCAGAGATTTCTAGTATTCATGCCAGTGAATATTTCTTTGTAACACCCTAAAATTCAAGTATCGATTTATTGCATGTTTTGGTGTTTAGATTATGAAGGAAAATTTTCTTATTTCTTTTCGTGCCTATTATAGTCCTGAAGAAGAGTATAGAATTATTCGGGTATGGAATAATTTTTAGTTTTAGAATTTATTGAAGTGGAGCAAGTGGCATTGACACTTAAGTTAAATTAAGTGTTAAAAAGTAGCATAAGATGAGTAAATGGCAAGGTGGTGTTGGCGCATGAGATATTGCATGAGGGGAGTGGTTCGAATCCCTTGTATAACATTTAGACAACTTTTATTTTTGCACTTGTATAGCAAGTGTCGGCCAAGCAATAGATATGGTAAGGTTGGACTTTTCATTTTTGGTAAGTAGACTAAAGGAATAAGGAAATAGCTAACTTATAGTATGGAATCAAGAAAATTTGGAAAGATAAGGGGACATAAGGCATGTATCAAGGAAAAGGTTTTGGAGACTAATTCATGGCCATTTGACCATGAATTTGGACGGCAATATGGTCTAGGGGGGTTGGCCGAATATGCTAGTAGTTGGCTAGGATTAGGAGTTTGTTTTGGTCATTCCTAGCATTTTGTGCAAAGGTTTGCAATTCTCTTTTCAACCTCTTTTCCTTTGGCCGAATTTGATATTTTGGTAAGCCTAATTCTTTTGACCATTTGGTCATTTTTGCTCATCACTTTAGTATTCTTTTTGTGCCTCTTCATAGTGCCGAAATTGCTAGTACCAAAAAGGCCATTCCTTTCTTTTCGTTTTCTTTCTCCATTGCCGAATGTACTTTGCTCCTAAGCACATCTTTTTCTTTCTCTTTTCTCCTCTTTGAAAACCGAAACATCATCATCATCTCTTCTCTTATATTTTATTTCTTTTCACTCATACCTTCTCCATTAATTTTCTCATGGCCGAATGTTAGTGAGCCATAGCCGAACCATTTTCTCTTTTCTTTGGTTAATCATAGCCGAATCTTTCTCTATTCATAAACATCTTTCTCAATCGTCTCTTTTCAACCGTGGACAATAGGTAAGAATTCTTCTTTTAGTTCATGTTAGTTAATAGTTGTCATGGCGAATCTTGATAGTGGTATAAAGGCTTTCTTAGATCAAAATAAACGTTCATTCTATTAACGTTTTTATTTGTTATACTTTAGTGCGATAGTGGAAGACCAGGAACTCAAGTGTTCGTGAGTATCATAGAACGATTTGCTCGATTCTCTTATTTTGGAACAAGGATCTTTGTGGTAAGCAAATTTCACCCTTAAACCCTTAGTCATATTTCGATGTAATATTAGATTGGATTAACGATCTTTTGTCTTTGAAGACAATCAAAATAGGGAAGAAAAGGGCGGTGAATAGTGTTCGGAAGAGGGTGGTTCCGTTATTCCCCTAAGTATAAACAAAGGGCGGTTTCAAACAATCAAGGATTTCCCACCGGGTTGTGGGCGTTCATCCGAGGAGAATCAATTGTTTGAAGTAGTTCGTACTCCGAACCATTATTTGTTCGTGGATTTGATTCGGTTAACGAACCATCAATCGGGAGAAATCGCAAGTAGAAGTAGTTCGAAAATCCGAGGGTAAAAGTTAGATCGTTAATTTCTAAGATTGATTTCGTTAATAAAATATAGTGATTCTAATTTATCGTGATAACGTATAGGTGTTGACGAGCGGAAAGTCTAGTTCTCACTATAACCGGTGTGTAACTTCACACTTATCTTTCGAGTTAGATACTAAGCGAGTAAGTATTATGATAAATCGTAAAAATGGCAAAATTGAAAATTATGTGATAATTAACACTTTTGTGTAAATGCATGAAAACGGTTAAAGTCGAAAAAATTACTAGATCGATAAATTGAGCCAAAATATTGCTAGAATGATAAATTGAGTCGAAATATTGCTAGATCGATAAATTGAGCCGAAATATTGCTAGATCGATAAATTGAGCCGAAATATTGCTAGATCGATAAATTGAGCCGAAATATTGCTAGATTGTTAAATTGGGCGAAAGATTGCTAGATTGTTAAATTGGGTGAAAAACTACTAGATCGATAAATTTGGTAGAAAAAGCGCTAGTTCGACAAATTGGGTCTAAAACTACTAGATCGATAAATTTGGCCGAAAAAGCGCTAGTTCGACAAATTGGGCCTAAAACTACTAGATCGATAAAATGGGCCAAAAACCTTCTAGTTGAAATATGGGCCAAAGTTAGCTAGATTGCTTTACGGGCTAAATACTATTTTGTTTAATAGGCCCAAATGAAAAGTTTAATTAAAAACTCATTTGTATTATGGGTTACTTGATAAATTATTTATGATTAATGTTTGTTATTCATACATAATTGCATGGGATGGGATACATGATGAAGAGAAGTAAGGCCTGTGGCCATGAATCTAGTTCGGTGGCTCTGCCACAAATTTGGCTTAATGCCTCTAGTTGGTGACTATGTCACAATCTAGTTGGTGAGTGCACTACAATATTATTTAAAAGGCTAAATGCCTACGATTGGTGTGTTGGCGGGATGGGTTGACTTGATCCCCACTGGTGTGCTAGTTGGTACGGGGGTGTGTAGCGGATGGAAATTAGGCTTGGTTGGGAAATTCATTTTACATGCATTTTACATATTTTATTTCATTTTATATTGTTAAAATTTGTAATTGGGCTCAAGCCCAAATTAATGCCTTGATGGTCCGGCCCAATAATGGTGGTAAGTGAGTTACACACTGAGTTCTTTGTAACTCACCCGTTTTATTATCCATCTCGGTAATGGAAATTGATGTGGACTTGGGTAGGGGATGACTTGGTGGAGGCCATACTACGAGCTTGGGTTTTATAAACTATGAACTTTATTTAAGTTACTTATTTTAATTACTATTTTGGGTATGATGTAATAAGGCCTCTAATTATGTTTTTATGGATTTTTATGTGTGGATGGATTTAATTTTATTTTAAGACTCTTAATATGGGCTTATGTTAAATCTATAAAGTTTTCTTAAAAAAATATTGTGTTTTATAACAATTTTGGACACCTAAATTACTTTTCAATTTCTTTCAAATTCTTTTAAAACAACGTTAAGGTTTTGACTAATATATATATATAAGATTTCAAACAAGTATTTTTCTTAATTCATAATCATTGTACTTAGTTTTTATTAAACCTTATTTCTAAAGGTTTTGCATTACCGTTTTACTTAAATCATTAGAGAATTTTGGATGTTCGTTCGGTGTGACAAACCAAATCTCGTCTTAACGCATAGACCTGGTTTGGGGTGTTACATTTAATGGTTTCAGAGCTAGTTTCAAAACTCAGCTGTGGTTTGGGTTCAACAAAGATATTTGTTTGAGAAACAACTCAAATTTCTAGACTTTTTGATTTAAAGGTAGTATGGCACCATGAGCATCTCGCGCCAAGTCAAGTAAGTATCTGTATATTGATTGTTTATTATCATTGTGATATGATCATAAGAAACACTCTAGAACTTCTAGTTTTAGGTGTTGAAAATCGTAGAGATTGAGACAATAGGATATGGTTGCGAAAACAACTCTATCTCTTTCATATCATAAAATATCGTTAATAAACACCGAGATAGTATTCGATTCATAAAACTCTTAATCAGTTAAATCGAATTAGTCACTATGAGCACTAGAGGGCGTGGTCGTGGACGCGGTGAGAGCGTGGCCATGGGAGAGCGAGGTGTTAGGGCGCAAATCAAGCGCCGGATCATATCAGGAAATGGATGCACTGCGTCACTCGAAAGTGAGACCGGATCACATGATCATATGGAAGAAGATAATGCGGTGACACGAGCAATGCTGCGAGTCCTTGAAAGGGTCATTTGGAGCTAGAATGGGCCAACGGCTCGTGGGTCGATATCGAACGATTGAAATCAAGTGGTGCTTGAGGTTTTCAGAGGTGTCTCAGTGTAGCTCCAAATGTCGCTGAATATTGGCTTGAGGCGGTGGAGCGAATTATGGACGATCTTGAGTGCAATTGTGGAACAAAAACTAAGGAGCGGTGTCCTTGTTAAGGGACGAAGCATACCATGGTGGCTTCTTGTCCGAGAAGGCACTTGAAGTTTGCATTAGTTAATTGGGAATTCTTTAAAGTTTCCTTCCAAGGGAAATATGTAGGAACGAGTTATGTTGATGCGGAAGGAAGGAATTCTGAATCTGGTCCAAGGGAATAAGGACGGTGGCGACATATGAAGGCGAGTTTTTGCGCTTGAGTCGCTATGCTCGAACAATAGTGGAAAGCGGATCATGAGCGTTGTGTGCGCTTTGAGGATGGCTTGAGCGATGAATTGCGGGTTTTGATAGCCCCACAACAAGTTAGAACTTTTGCCACGCTTGTGGAAAAGGCCAAGATAGCCGAAGAGGCTAAGAACTCGGAACGTCGAGAATCGGGAACGAGCTAGAGGCAAGAGAGATATGAAGTATTCGGGTTCTTCAAGAAGGTTTCGAAGAGGCCTCGGAATGATGAACCAGCTCAAGGTAGAACACGTGAATCGTGTGAATCAGTCGAGATTGTCTTGATTGTGGGAAAAGGCATTACAGAAGAGTCTTTGGAAGAAAGCGGGTTCTTGCTATAAATGTGGGTCGATGGATCATCAATATAGGAATTGCCCTCGTCGAATGGATACAACTCAGAAGCTCTTATCTTGATGCACCACCGCAAGAGAATTCAGCAACCACCGAGAGGTCGTGGACCAGTCGTGGTGGTAATGGAAATTGGGCGTGGTCAAGGTGCGGTGGTCGAGGCAATGGTCCTAGAGGCAACACGGATGCAAGAGGCGGCCGGGATTGGTATATGCGGTTAGACGCCGTGAGGATGGCAATGCACACGATGTGATAAGCGATACGTTCTTCATCTTTGATGTACTGTTATTGCTTTGATAGATATTGGTTCTACCCATTCGTATGTTGCTAGCACCATATCCGGAAACTTGAATTTAGACTCGAAATTTCCGATAGTGAGATGAAGGTAATTAGTCCTTTAGGATGATCGGTATTAGTAAATAAACTGTTTAGAGATGTGCCCTTAGAAATTCAAGGAGAAATATTTTTGGCGAATTTGATGGAATTGCCTTTTAGTGAGTTCGATATCATTTTGGGCATGGATTGGTTGGTTAAGCAGGCGAAATTGGATTGTCTTGAAAAGCGGATGTCAATAAGGGCGGTGGAGGATAAAGAAATAGTTATGATAGGCGAACGAAGGAATTACTTGGCAAATGTGGTATCTGCGTTAAAGGCGAGAAAAAGTTGATGCGGAAGGGGTATGGAGCATTTCTAGCTTTTATTAGTGCTTTAGATGCCAAAGAGTTGTCAGTGGAAGATGTGAGAACAGTGAAGGAATTTCCAGATGTATTTCCTGAAGAACTTCCTGGCATACCTCCAGATCGGGAAGTGGAATTTGGTATTGAGCTCTTGCCCGGAACGGCTCCAGTGTCCATTGCTCCTTATAGAATGGCACCGAAGGAGTTGGCGGAGCTTAAAGCTCAAATTCAAGAATTGTTGGATCGGGGTTTTATTCGACCGAGTGTGTCTCCGTGGGGAGCACCGGTTTTGTTTGTTAAGAAGAAAGATGGGTCAATGCGTATGTGTATTGACTACAGGCAATTAAATAAATTGACGATCAAGAATAGGTACCCTCTGCCGAGAATTGATGACCTGTTTGATCAATTGAAGGGAGCTCCGCTTTTCTCCAAAATTGATTTGAGATCAGGTTATCACCAGCTTAAGGTGAAAGAAGCGGATATTCACAAGACGGCTTTCCGAACTCGTTATGGACATTATGAGTTTTTGGTGATGCCGTTTGGGTTGACCAATGCACCAGCTGCATTTATTGATATGATGAACCGGGTCTTTCAACCATATTTAAATCGGTTTGTGGTGGTATTCATAGATGACATTACGGTATATTCAAGGAATGAAGAGGAGCATGACTCGCATTTGCGAATTGTATTGCGATTACTTGAGATAATCAACTTTATGCCAAATTCGGTGAAATGTGAATTACAGTTAAGGGAAGTGACTTTTGGGTCATGTGGTATCGGTAGGAAGGAATAAGGGTGGATCCTCGGAAGATTGAGGTGTATTGGATTGGAAAACACCAAAGTCGATGGCGAGATTCGGAGTTTCTTGGGTTTAGCTGGTTACTATAGGCGCTTTGTTGAGGTTTTCGTTGATTCTCGCACCACTAACTAAGCTTTTTGCGAAAGGAGTACCATATATATGGACCGATAAAGCAACAAGAAAGTTTCGAGAAATTGAAGAAGATTTAACAGGCGCCCGATCTTGATTCAACTTTGAGGTGGAAAGGAGTTTATAGTTTCTTGCTATGCGTCACACACGGGCTTAGGATGTGTATTGATGCAAAGTGGGAAAGTGGTGGCTTATGCTTCGTCACATTTGAGACCGCACGAAGTAAACTACCCTACTCATGACTTAGAGTTAGCTGCAGATAGTGTTTGCTCTAAAGATTTGGAGGCATTACCTCTACGGTGAAAAGTCTATCATCTATACGGATCACAAGAGTCTTAAGTATCTTCTTACTCGGAAGGAATTAAACTTGAGACAACGAAGATGGGTGGAGTCATTAAAGGACTATGATTTCTCAATCGAGTATCATCCCGAAAAGCTAATGTGGTAGTGAGCGCACGCGTTAAGTCGTAAGGTGGTATTTGATTTGAGAACAATGTTTGCCCATTTGAGTTTGTGCGAGGATGGTAGTCGATAGCGGAACTTGGTGAAGCCTTTGTGGTTAGAGCAAATCAAGGAAAAACAGATATCGATAAGAAGTTGGGACTTTTAATTCAACAAGTTGAAAATAGTGGAATAGAGGATTTTAGCATAAACGCGGAAGGTGTGTTATGTTTTCGTGGGAGAGTTTGTATGCCTAAGGACTCGAGATCTCGAGACAAATGATTCTACGGAGGCGCATAGTAGCCCTTATGCTATGCACCCGGAGGAAATAAGATGTATCGGGATCTTCGTGAACAATATTGGTGGCGGGGTTGAAGCGTGAGATTTACGAATTTGTGGGAAAATGTTTAACTTGTCGGCAAGTGAAGGCGGAGCATCAATTGCCGTCGGGATTATTACAAGCGGTAAAGATTCCTCTTTGGAAATGGGAGCGGATAACAATGGATTTTGTTAGTGGGTTACCTTTAACACCTACTAAGAAAAATTCCGTTTGGGTAAATGTTGATAGTTTGTGAAGATCGCTCATTTTCTACCGGTTAAATGCGGATTACTCGTTCTGAGAATTTGGCTAAAGTCATGCGTATCCAAAATCGTGAGGTTGCATGGGGTACCGTGTCTATTATATCGAGATAGGGATCCTAGGTTTACGCCACGATTTTGGAAAGCTTTGCATGAAGCTTTGGGAACAAAGCTAAACTTCAAGATCGGCTTTTCATCCTCGAGACGGATGGTCAATCGAAAGAGTAATTTAGATTACGGAAGACATGTTGGGGATGTGTAATCGACTTCAAAGGTAGTTGGGAGGATTTTCTACCGTTGGCGGAATTTGCTTACAACAATAGCTATCGATCTAGCATTCGGATGGCACCCTACGAGGCATTATATAGTCGTAGGTGTCGTTTCTCTAGTTGTTGGGTGAATTGGGCGAGCGGCAGATGTTAGGTCTGGTGATCTCTCAAAGCGGAAGAAAAAGTAAAAGCTATTCGAGCACGGTTAAAGGAAGCTTGGATAGACAAAAGTCGTATGCAAATCAAGCGTAGAAGTATCGAGTATCTTTGTGGGGATCAAGTTTTCTTGAAGGTCTCACCTTGGAAGAAGATTTTCAGGTTTGGGAAGAAGGGCAAATTGAGTCCTAGATACATTGGACCATATCGTGTGGTGAAGCGTGTTGGTCCAGTGGCCTATCAGATCGAATTACCTCCGGAGTTGAGCCAAATTCATAATGTTTTTCATGTTTCCAAGCTGAGGCGCTATAGATCGGATCCTTCGCACATAGTGCCGGTAGAAGAAGTGGAGTTGAAGTCAGACTTGTCTTTTGAGGAAGAACCAGTGGAAATCTTAGACCGAGATGTTAAGGTGCTAAGAAAGAAAACCGTGCCGTTGGTCAAAGTTTTATGGCGTAATCACGGAGCGGAGGAAGCTACGTGGGAGCCTGAGGATGCAATTCGGCAACAATACCCTCACCTCTTTCAACCAGGTAAATTTCGAGGACGAAATTTTCTTTAAGGAGGGTAGAGTTGTAACACCCTAAAATTCAAGTATCGATTTATTGCATGTTTTGGTGTTTAGATTATGAAGGAAAATTTTCTTATTTCTTTTTCGTGCCTATTATAGTCTGAAGAAGAGTATAGAATTATTCGGGTATGGAATAATTTTTAGTTTGAGAATTTATTGAAGTGGAGCAAGTGGCATTGACACTTAAGTTAAATTAAGTGTTAAAAAGTAGCATAAGATGAGTAAATGGCAAGGTGGTGTTGGCGCATGAGATATTGCATAAGGGGAGTGGTTCGAATCCCTTGTATAACATTTAGACAACTTTTATTTTTACACTTGTATAGCAAGTGTCGGCCAAGCAATAGATATGGTAAGGTTGGACTTTTCATTTTTGGTAAGTAGACTAAAGGAATAAGGAAATAGCTAACTTATAGTATGGAATCAAGAAAATTTGGAAAGATAAGGGGACATAAGGCATGTATCAAGGAAAAGGTTTTGGAAACTAATTCATGGCCATTTGACCATGAATTTGGACGACAATGTGGTCTAGGTGGGGGGTTGGCCGAATATGCTAGTAGTTGGCTAGGATTAGGAGTTTGTTTTGGTCATTCCTAGCATTTTGTGCAAAGGTTTGCAATTCTCTTTTCAACCTCTTTTCCTTTGGCCGAATTTGATCTTTTGGTAAGCCTAATTCTTTTGACCATTTGGTCATTTTTGCTCATCACTTTAGTATTCTTTTTGTGCCTCTTCATAGTGCTGAAATTGCTAGTACCAAAAAGGCCATTCCTTTCTTTTCGTTTTCTTTCTCCATTGCCGAATGTACTTTGCTCCTAAGCACATCTTTTTCTTTCTCTTTTCTCCTCTTTGAAAACCGAAACATCATCATCATCTCTTCTCTTATATTTTATTTCTTTTCACTCATACCTTCTCCATTAATTTTCTCATGGCCGAATGTTAGTGAGCCATAGCCGAACCATTTCTCTTTTCTTTGGTTAATCATAGCGAATCTTTCTCTATTCATAAACATCTTTCTCAATCGTCTCTTTTCAACCGTGGACAATAGGTAAGAATTCTTTTTAGTTCATGTTAGTTAATAGTTGTCATGGCGAATCTTGATAGTGGTATAAAGGCTTTCTTAGATCGAAACAAGCGTTCATTCTATTAACGTTTTTATTTGTTATACTTTAGTGCGATAGTGGAAGACCAGGAACTCAAGTGTTCGTGAGTATCATAGAACGATTTGCTCGATTCTCTTATTTTGGAACAAGGATCTTTGTGGTAAGCAAATTTCACCCTTAAACCCTTAGTCATATTTCGATGTAATATTAGATTGGATTAACGATCTTTTGTCTTTGAAGACAATCAAAATAGGGAAGAAAAGGGCGGTGAATAGTGTTCGAAAGAGGGGTGGTTCCGTTATTCCCCCTAAGTATAAACAAAGGACGGTTTCAGCAATCCGGGATTTCCCACCGGGTTGTGGACGTTCATCCGAGGAGAATCAATTGTTTGAAGTAGTTCGTACTCGAACCATTATTTGTTCGTGGATTTGATTCGGTTAACGAACCATCAATCGGGGAGAAACCGCAAGTAGAAGTAGTTCGAAAATCTGAGGGTAAAAGTTAGATCGTTAATTTCTAAGATTGATTTCGTTAATAAAATATAGTGATTCTAATTTATCGTGATACGTATAGGTGTTGTGGCGGGAAAGTCTAGTTCTCACTATAACCGGTGTGTAACTTCACACTTATCTTTCGGGTTAGATACTAAGCGAGTAAGTATTATGATAAATCGTAAAAATGGCAAAATCGAAAATTATGTGATAATTAACACTTTTGTGTAAATGCATGAAAACGGTTAAAGGCGGAAAAATTACTAGATCGATAAATTGAGCCGAAATATTGCTAGATCGATAAATTGAGCCGAAATATTGCTAGATCGATAAATTGAGCCGAAATATTACTAGATCGATAAATTGAGCCGAAATATTGCTAGATCGATAAATTGAGCCGAAATACTGCTAGATTGTTAAATTGGGACGAAAAACTACTAGATCGATAAATTTGGCCGAAAAACTGCTAGTTCGACAAATTGGGTCTAAAAACTACTAGATCGATAAATTTGGCCGAAAAACTGCTAGTTCGACAAATTGGGCCTAAAAACTACTAGATCGATAAAATGGGCCAAAAACCTTCTAGTTCGAAATATGGGCCAAAGTTCGCTAGATTGCTTTACGGGCTAAATACTATTTTGTTTAATAGGCCCAAATGAAAAGTTTAATTAAAAACTCATTTGTATTATGGGTTACCTGATAAATTATTTATGATTAAAGTTTGTTATTCATACATAATTGCATGGGATGGGATACATGATGAAGAGAAGTAAGGCCTGTGGCCATGAATCTAGTTCGGTGGCTCTGCCACAAATTTGGCTTAATGCCTCTAGTTCGGTGACTATGTCACAATCTAGATCGGTAGTGCACTACAATATTATTTAAAAGGCTAAATGCCTACGATTGGTGTGTTGGCGGGGTCGGTTGACTTGATCCCCACAGGTGTCTTTGGTTGAGTACGGGGTGTGTAGCGGATGGAAATTAGGCTTTACTGGGAAATTCATTTTACATGCATTTTATATATTTTATTTCATTTTATATTGTTAAAATTTGTAATTGGGCTCAAGCCCAAATTAATGCCTTGATGGTCTGGCCCAATAATGGTGGTATGTGAGTTACACACTGAGTTCTTTGTAACTCACCCCGTTTTATTATCCATCTCAGTAATCGAAATTGATGTGGACTTGGGTAGGGGATGACTTGGTGGAGGCCATACTACGAGCTTGGGTTTTATAAACTATGAACTTTATTTAAGTTACTTATCTTAATTACTATTTTGGGTATGATGTAATAAGGCCTCTAATTATGTTTTTATGGATTTTTATGTGTGGATGGATTTAATTTTATTTTAAGACTCTTAATATGGGCTTATGTTAAATCTATAAAGTTTTCTTAAAAAAATATTGTGTTTTATAACAATTTTGGACACCTAAATTACTTTTCAATTTCTTTCAAATTCTTTTAAAACTACGTTAAGGTTTTGACTAATATATATAAGATTTCAAACAAGTATTTTTCTTAATTCATAATCATTGTACTTAGTTTTTATTAAACCTTATTTCTAAAGGTTTTGCATTACCGTTTTACTTAAATCATTAGAGAATTTTGGATGTTCGTTCGGTGTGACAAACCAAATCTCGTCTTAACGCATAGACCTGGTTTGGGGTGTTACATTCTTGTTCACTCGTCTTTTCTTGCAGGGAATATTTATTGTTCTCGCCAGAGAATATTTCTATTTTAAAATATTTTTGAGAGATTTTGGTTTGTGTAAAGCAATCTCTTTATTTTTTTTGAAATCTTTGCTGCTTCACCAGCAAATTGCTTGAGAGGAGTTTCCTCTTTCATTTGAGAAAAGGCCAATGTCACTTCTGGAGATTAAGAAAGGGACTCAATCCATTTTTTTATTTGAGAACCAATTTCATTTGGATATTGTGCATTTTGAATGATTGTATTTTTCGAGGATTTTGATAAGGATGATGATCTCTCATTTTCTTATTCATGGAAAATTTCATACCATGACTTAATTGGTTTTGAGGAAATTTGGGTTTTGGATGTTCCTCCTATTTTTCCTTTTTCCATTGTCTCAGAGTTTAGGTGGCATTTTTGAAGAAACTCTCTGGTGAGAAAATCAGACAAACAATTAGTTTCTCCTTTAATATATTCAATATCAAAATCAAATATGCTCAAAATTGCTTGCCATATTGCAAAAATTTGTTTTAAGGCAATATTTTGAACATCTTTTTGTAAAACTTCTTTTGCTGATTTGCAATCAATTCGTAAAAGAAATTATTGATTTAATAAATCACTTTGGAATTTTGTAATGCATAAAACAATTGATGAAATTTCTTTTTTAATAGTACTATAATTTTGCTGAGTTGGATACCAGTGTCTGGAAGTAAACTAGACTATTTGCTCTTTTCCCCCTTTAGCTTGTTTTAGGATCCCACCGTACCCTATTTCAGAAGCATATGTTTTTACTATCTTGGGGGCATTTGGATCAGCTAAATATAAACAAGGAAGCTTCGTAATTTGCTTTTTAATTTGGGTGATAATATTGGTGTGGTCATTTGTCCAAGGTTGTGGATTCTTTTTGAGCCTATCATATAATGGTTTAAATAATTTGCTAAGACCTAGATAAAAGTCTATGACATAATTGAGGCTTCCTAAGAATCTTTGTAATTGGACTTTATCAAGGATTTGGTCTAGGAATTTGCTAGCAAATTCTATGGACCGTTCTATTGGGGTAATGGTTCCTTAGTTAATGTAATGACCTAAAAACCTTACTTCGGTTAGGAAAAAACATATCTTGGATCTAGAAACTACTAAACCATTATTTTTATGACTTTTATAAAGATGGATAAATATTTGAAGTGTTTTTCTAAATTTTCTAAAAACACTAATACATCATCGATGTATATATTGTGAATTGAGAATATTGGTAAAAAATATCATTCATTATTATTTGAAATTCTAATAGAGCATTTTTTAATCCAAAAGGAATGACATTCAATTCATATTGTCCAAATGGTACAGTAAATGCCGTTTTGTTCTTTCTTCTTCTTTTATTTGGATTTTCCAAAATCCTGATTTCATGTCAAATTTTGAGAAAATATTTGCAATGCAAAGTTTTTGTAATAAAATTTTCTTATTTGGTATTGGATATCTAATCCATTTTAAGGCTTGATTGAGAGGTTTGTAATTAATTACTAATCTTGGCGTTCCTCTTTCGAGTTCTGCATTTTTTATTACATAGAATGCTGAACAACTCTAAGGTGAACTATGTAACATCCCAAAATTGGGCCTACTAGAATTGGACCTATTGGGCCCATTGGACCTTGAGCGTAGAAGCGTTTTAAAAATTTTTGAGAATAAGAGAACGACATTATTTCAAGTTGGACTTATTAGGAAGGTGATTTTGGAAAGTAACGGGGTTCTATGAAGTTCCGGGTTCAAGTTGGGCTTCAGTAAAAATATGGTATTTTAGCACTTTAAGGAGAGAAGGTAAGGGGCATCAAGGCTTGAGGAAATAAGTGTGCATATTGCTAGCATAAATGAGCTATTGGTAAGAAGGTTATGGCGCCACAGGAAGTACCTTGAGGGAAGAGGTTCAAATCCCATTGTGTGCAAATTTTGACTATTATTTTTGCATCCTTTCCCTAAGTGTTGGCCAAGCATGTAAATAAGGCAAGGTGGACTTTTTATTTTTGGCAAGATGGCTAAGGAAAATAGGAAAGGATGAAGGTGAGGAAAGAAATCAAGAGAAAGGGGAAAGTAAGGGGAACATGTGGCCTTTTTCAAGGGAAGTGTTATGGAAAGTGTGGTTGGCCAATTTTTGACCATTATGGTCATGAATGTGGACGGTTTTGGGTGTAAAGGGAGGTAGCCAAATTTTCTTTGGCAACTGGTAAAAGTTTTGGTGTTGTTTTGGCCAAAAAATCCTATTTGCAACTTTTGTGTCATTTTTCTTTTCTCTCCAAATTTCCTTCTCCTTCTTGCCGAATCTTCAAGCTTTGAGTGTGCATATTCTCTCTTTTCTTTCTTCTTGTTGCCGAATGTACCCAAACCATTGAGACCAAAACCTTGTTCACTTATCTTCTCTTAAAAACCGAAACTACCGATCCTTCTTTGTTGTCTTGCTACTAGTGCCAAACCGTATTCTTCATTTCGGTTCATTCCTATTATTAAGGTAAAGGTTCTTTCTTCTTATTCATGTTGTTTGTTCTTTCTTCTCTTGACTTGGCTAAGCCGAAACTCTCATCCCTTGGCTAAGCCGAATCTAGCCACTTGGTGTTATTTTAAACTCCTCTTATTCTCTTTTGATGAAGGTCGAATCAAGCCATCCTTTGCTGCTAATTATCTTTCTCTTAGCCTTGGTTTCGAAAGTTGATTGGGACTCGTTGCAATAGCCAAGGTGCAAGACCGGATTTTAAAATCTAGTAGGGAAGGATCGCAATTGTGGTAAGTGACTCTTGTGAGTGAGTACTTTTGGACTTTTGAAACTTTTAAGAAATCAAGGCTAATTTTTGATCGATTTTATTTTTAGGGGGCAACGAGAGTGGTTCTTTAGGGAATCCTTATCAGGTGTGTAATCCCGTACCCTTCCGTATACATATTTGAAATGGTGTGTAATCTCACACTTCTCTGAAAGTTTGCATGAAATATTCTGTGATTCGGTCAAAATACCGAAGAAAAACTGAAAACCGACATCCGTGATCACTTGGGCGTGCGTATGTCCGTAGTGGTAACCATAGTTTGCAAGGAAACAATTTTTTGTCAGCAACAGTGACGTGATTTTGAAAAATCATGGAAAATAGGAGAAAAGGGATTAATAAGTGAATAAGATAACGAATTAAAGCTTACTGTGTCTATTTTGATATGGAAGAAACGGAGAAGGAAAAAGAATTTTATATTCTAAGATATCTTAATTTTAGTGAGACTGGTTCTGATCGACTTTGCGGTTCTATGTTCTGTCTTGGAAAAATCGTTTAAAATTGAACAAAGGGAATTATGAGTTATAATTTATATGTATGGATTCCTTAGTGATCCTATTTTCAATAGAAACAAGTTGGAGCAACATATGAAAACCGTACAGTGAGATATTTGAAATTAAAGTAAGAGAGGTCAGAATCATTGAACAGTGAAACAAGGGAAACTTTAAGGAATAAAATGTACTAAATGGTTAAGCCAAAAATTCTGGAAAACTTTTAGTAAGAATATATATGAGTCTCGTTTCAAGTAAAATTTACGGATCTAAATTTTGAGCTTTCTAACTCAAGTTATAGTCAATTTAGTCAATATGACGCAGATGGACAGTTTCAATTTTTATGCCCAAATTAGTAGTTAAGTCTAGGTTGCAAAATTACCAATATACCCTTGGAGTGTAAATTACCGAAATACCCCTGGGTTGCGAGATTATCGAATTACCCTTAGTGGGTAAAATTACCGATTTACCGAAATGCCCCCATGGGCCGATTTGATAGATTGTAACTCACCCCCCTTTTTCTTAACCCTTGTAGGTAATGCTCAGTGACGAGGACTTGGGCCCATGGATGACTCGGTGCAGGCCATACTTCAGAAACGGTGTTTTATTTTGAACTTTAGATTTTTAATTCCGTTCACTTTACTATTTTGGGTTTTTATGTTGTAATAAGGCCTCTGGAGTGTTTTATTATTTGCTTTATGGTTGATATACTTATTATTTTGATTAAATTGTTTAAAACGAGAATTTTCTAAAACTTAAATAAAGGTTTTCCAAAATTGATTAACATATGGATTTCATAACAAACTTTTACAAATATTTTTAACAGTGGAAATTTTCTCTCAGACTATCAAACGATATTTTCAAAAGTCACGGTTTTAAAGTTCACTACCTTGATTGTTGACTAATCAATCAATCTTTCAAAAATACTTGTATTTTATCTACGTTTCCGCAGCGATTTCAAAATGCTTCTGCAACTCTATTTCTAAACATCACATTTTTGTAAATTGTTCATTTCAAATATGCTTTCGCATCTAAAAAGGTTTTTTTTTTTTTTAAGATTATTACGTTTTCAAGTAGTTAACAATTGCTTAAGTGTTTTTGGTTTTAACAAAGAGGCTGTATTTCTCAAGCAAGTTTTTAATAATCGCAAAGATGGTTTTTTTTTACTTCCATGTGACACACCAGATTCGGGCCTAACTTCTAGGCCGGGTTTAGGGTGTTACAAACTACATTTCCTAATTAATTTTTTATTAAGAAGATCTTGTATTTCTTTTTTACAAAATTCTTCCATTTCTTTGTTCATTTGTATTGGCCTTGCTTTTGTGGGTATTTGTCTTTCATCAAAATTATTTTCATATGGTAATATTACTTTGTGTTTTTTCCTATTCCAAAAGGCATTAGGAATATCAGAACAAATTGTTGATTTTATTTCTTCTTTGATTTGATTTATCCTTTTCAGGACTTCTCTTTTTTCTAATTGTTCAGTCAATTTTTTAAAACATATTTCTTCTTTCAGAAAAGAGATTTGTTTCTGTTTATGATTAATTAAATTATTGATTTGCCCCTTATGGACTGATAAAGATTTTAATAAGTTGAGATTTCTTATTTTTGGTTTTTCTACAAAATGGAATTCTACTTTAGTATTTAAAACTTTGGTGGAGATAGAATTATTTGTTACTTTATATGGTTTGAGTAAGGATATGAATGAGGTTCCTAATATGACATATTGGGTAATATATTTTACCATTCAAAAACATGTTTCATATTTTATACCTTTGTTGCATATTTTTGCATTGGGAATTTTGTATGTAATTTTTAGTTTTTTACCATTTGCAGCTTTAAGAGATTCTGATGTTTTGTCATAATATTTTGTTGGAATTATCCCTTCTCTAATACAGTTTGGTCTGCTCCTGTATCAGAAAGGGCTATTGTTTCTAATTGAAATTCATTATTTATAACAATATTTATTTTTATTAAATATCTTTGGATAAATACTTCAGTTAGAACCATCATATATTCTTATGTATTTTCTTCAGGTTTGGGTTCAGTTTCTGACGATCTATTTTCTAGGATTTCATGTTTTAAGATTTGCATTTGTTTTTTCATTTCTTGTTGTTCCATTTTAAGCTGAGAAAGTTCTAATTTAATTTGTTTTATTTCTAATTGTAATTCAAAATTTGTAATTTGTCTAGGTTTTATTTTTTCATATTTATTAAATATTATATCTTGTATATTGTACATTTGTGATTGGCTAGAAATAATTTCTTTTTCTTTTTCTGGTTTATCTTTTAATGAGGATTTTAATTTCAAAAGGTATTCTCTTTTAAGTTATGGGTTTTGAATTTTGTCAATAACTTCAATCATAAATTCTTGGTCTTTGGTTAACATATTAGTCGATGGTTCATTTTCATCATCAGAAGATTGGGATGTTGTATGTAATTCATCTGTTTCGGTAGATGTATCATTTTCAGAAGAAGTTGTTTCTAAGAGAATCTCATTTAATTTTTGTTCTATTTCTTCATCTATATTTAAATTATTAATTTTTCTTTTAATTTTTCAATATTTTGAGATGTGTCCTGGTTTTCACATCTATAACATTTTACTTTTTTTTTTATCTATTTTGTTTTCTATTTTTTGTTGTTTCTTTTCTTTTCTGTATTTTCTATATTTGGGTTTTTTATAATATTCTGAAATATTCTTTCTCCTATTTTTTGTTTTATAGGGAAACATGTTTTTGAATAAGAAGGTTCATTTTTAATGTCAAATTGGTGGCAGAATGATTCTAATTCCTTTCTACATTGATATCTTTCTTTCTTAAGTTGTTTTTGTAATTTTAAATCTTGACAAATTTTTAATCCTTCTTTTTTGGGTAAAACTAATTAGTTCATCATATGTAAGTTTTTCATACGGAATAATACCTCTGTAATTTTCTCTTATTTTATTTTTAACTTTTTCTCCTAGTAAAGTAGGAAGTCCTACTAGAAACTTTTCTTTCCAAAATGGTTGTTGGTTATCAGATCTTTGCATAACTCTAGTCATAAAGACATCTTTATACCATTTAAAATCGGTTAAATTTTTGCATTTTAAATTTGATAATAATTATGAATTTCTATCTTTGAGATGAGAAAGATCTCCTATAAAGTGTTTAGAGATTGAGAAAATTAAAGTTGCCACTACATCTTGGAGTTCTCTTCCTTGTTCATCCAAAATAATTCTTCCTTGATCATTGTAACACTCCTCACTCGTATTCACCGTCAGAATAGGATTACGGAGCATTACTGGACTTACAGCACTTTAAAACATTCATTTCATATACAATTTATCAATTCAAATACAATTCAATCACAATCAATCATAGTGTCCCTTAAACGAGCCTACGAGGCCTTAAACATGCATTGAGAGTGGTTCGGGACTAAACCGATAACTCAAGAAATTTTTCAACACTTATAAAATTTTCTCCAAAACAGGGGACACATGCCCATGTGTCTCACATGGCCACCAGACACGCCTCTGTCACAGGCCGTGTGAACATTTGAAATGGGAGCACATGGCCGTGTCTCAGCCCGTGTTCAAACAAGTGAGGTTATTGACTTGGGTCACATGGCCAACCACGCGCCTGTGTGTCTAGCCCGTGTGCCAGGCCGTGTGATAGGCCGTGCCAAACCTATGTGGTATATTGACTTATGCAACACGTCCAAGTCACATGCCCGTGTGCTAGGCCGTGTGCAAATTAGGGGGTATATTGACTTGTGCCACACAGTCGATCACATGCCCGTGTACGAGATTGTATGGAGCAGACTGACTTCATTTCAATTTCAACACCAGGGGGCACACGGCTGAGACACACGCCCGTGTCTCTGCCCGTGTGGACAAAAATAGGCTATTTACAAACCCAATTTGCCACCCACATTTATTCTCACCTAAACAACCAACATGGCATCAATCCATAGTATAAATAAACATTCAATTCAGCCACAAACAAGGCTAACTCATACAATTTCTAATACTAGCAACCGACATGCTTATATCTCAAGTTTTACTCAACCAAAACCTACTAAAATAAATATACCAATCAACTAGTTAAACCATTACCTAACATACCTCATTTTGTACCAATTCACAAGCAAGGTACCAATTCCACAAACTTCATAATATGGTCATTAACTGTAACATCCCAAAATTGGGCCTAGTAGAATTGGACCTATTGGGCCCAATGGGCCTTGAGCGTATAAGCGTTTTAAAATTTTTGAGAATAAGAGAACGACATTATTTCAAGTTGAACTTATTAGGAAGGTGATTTTGGAAAGTTACGGGGTTCTATGAAGGCTCGGGGTTGAATTGGGCCCTAGTAAAAATTTGGTGTTTAAGCCTATTTAGGAGAAATAGGAAGTGACCTCAAAGCTTATGGAAATAAATGAGTAAATTGCTAGCATAATTGAGCAATTGGTAAGAAGGTTATGGCACCACATGAAGTACCTTGAGGGAAGAGGTTCAAATACCATTGTGTGCAAATTTTGACTATTATTTTTGTATTATTTCCCTATGTGTCGGCCAAGCATGTAAATAAGGCAAGGTGGACTTTTTATTTTTGGCAAGATGGCTAAGGAAAATAGGAAAGGATGAAGGTGAGGAAAGAAATCAAGAGAAAGGGGAAAGTAAGGGGAACATGTGGCCTTTTTCAAGGGAAGTGTTATGGAAAGTGTGGTTGGCCAATTTTTGACCATTATGGTCATGAATGTGGACGGTTTTGTGGTAAAAGGGAGGTAGCCGAATTTTACTTGGTGTTTTGGTAAAACTATAATGTTTGTTTTGGTCAAAAATACCTTTGGCTTCAATAGTGTCATTTTCTCCAAATTGCTACTCTTTGTGAGTTTTAGTTTTTCTTCTTTATTTCTTCTTTGCCGAAACCTCCTAGCACATTTGTGCAACATGTTCATCTACCTTTGATAGTCGAATCACCTAGCATCCATCCAACCTTCCATCCTTTTCATTTAACCATTCCTCTAATATTTTCTCTTCTCTAAATCGACACCACCATAAAATCACATTTTCTTATTTGATTATCCTCCATAGCCGAATATCAATATTCATTTTCTTCTATAACTGAACCTTCATCTCTTTTCTATCTTTTCTTTTCATCCGTATTTACACTCAATCCTTGATTAATAGGTAAGTGTTCATCTCAACATTTCTTATTTTCTTTCTCTTAATACCAAATCTATGTTTTGGTTTGGGATGGTCATTTTGACCGAGACCATCACCTTATTCTCTCTCAAACGAGATTATTTTCCTTCTTCGTAGTGATACAGTGGAAGGCCAAAACTTTGAATCTTCCGAAGTTATCATACAATCGTTGGGAATCGGTCCTAAAAATCTTCAAGGTAAAGGAGCACAAGTGATTTGTATTAACCAAATCATTATCGTTGACTCGTCAAGCAAGTGGGGTAAGAACGTTGTTATGAGATTTGTTTTGGCCAAAGGTGGGATAATTGCTAACAACTCTTTCACTCACCAAATATTGTTAGGACGGGATTTTAGTAGTCAAAGGATAGGATCGATTCTTGGTGCACTGAGGGAGATCACATTCGTGGTAAGTGGAGTTAGCCTAATAAAGTGTTTCTAGTTACGATTATCAAATTTGAGACTAACCTTCTATCAACTATCATTATAGGTGTTGAAATCGGTAGAAAGCACAACTCGTAATCAAGGTGTGTAATCCCGTACCCTTCCGAATACATGTTTGAAATGGTGTGTAATCTCATACCTCTCTGAATGTTTGTATGATATGTTCTATGATTCAGTCGAAATACCGAAGAAAACTGGAAACCGGCATTCGTGACCACTCAGGCGTGCGTATGTTCGTAGTAGTAACCATATTTTGCAATGAAACAGTTTGGTCAGCAGCAGTGACGTGATTTTGAAAAATCACGGAAAATAGGAGAAAAGGGATTAATAAGTGAATAAGATATCGAATTAAATCTTACTGTGTCTATTTTTATATGGAAGATGCGAAGAAGGAAAAGGAATTTTAAAGTCTGTTGTATCTTAATTTTAGTGAGACTGGTTCTGATCGACTTCGCGGTTCTCTGTTCTATCTTGGAAAAATCGTTTAAAATTGTACAAAGGGAATTATGAGTTATAATTTATATGTATAGATTCCTTAGTGAGCCTATTTTCAATAGAAACAAGTGGGAGCAACATATGAAAACTTTACAGTGAGATATTTGAAATTAAGGTAAGAGAGGTCAGAATCATTGGATAGTGAAACAAGGGAAAATTTAAGGAATAAACTGTACTAAATGGTTTAGCCAAAAATTTTGAAAAAATATTAGTAAGAAGATATATGAGTCTAGTTTCAAGGAAAATTTACGGATTTAGATTTCGGGATTCCTAACTCGAGTTATAGTCAATTTAGTCAGTAGTACGCAGATGGACAATTTCAATTTTTATGCCCCACATTAGTAGTTAAGTCTAGGTTGCGGAATTACCATAATACCCTTAGAGGGTAAATTACCGAAATACCCCTGGGTTGCGAGATTACCGAATTACCCTTAGTGGGTAAAATTACTGAATTACCTTTAGTGGGTAAAATTACCGAATTACGAAAATGCCCCTAATGGGCCGATTTGATATATTGCTTAATGGGCCGATCTGATATATTGCTAAAGGGCCGATTTGTTATATTACCTTAACGGGCCAATTTGTTATATTGTCTTAACGGGCCGATTTGTTATATTGCCTTAACGGGCCGTTTTGTTATATTGCCTTAACGGGCCAATTCGATATATAGCCATAATGGGCCGATTTGATATATTGCTTAATGGGCCGATTTGATATATTGCTTAATGGGCCGATCTGATATATTGCTAAAGGGCCGATTTGTTATATTGCCTTAACGGGCTGATTTGTTATATTGCCTTAACGGGTCGATTTGTTATATTGCCTTAACGGGCCGATTTGATATATTGCCATAATGGGCCGATCTGATATATTGCTTAATGAGCTGATTGATATATTGCTTAATGGGCCGATCTGATATATTGCTAAATGGGCCGATCTGATATATGGCTTAATGGGCCAATTTTGTAAAGTGTTAATGGGCCAAATTGTTTGTAATAAATCTCTGAGTTATTAATTATCGTTGTTATATTGTAAATATTACGAGTTACGATGTATGTTGCATTTACATAAGTTGCATGGGATTGGGATATTGATGATCGAGGAAGTGAAATTTGGTGGCTCTGCCACATAATCTGGTGACTCTGTCACATTTTGTCTGGTGGCTAAGCCACGTATATTGTAACATCCTGGAAAGGGCCTATGCATTTTCGGTTTAATTGTACGAAGTAACATGTTTTATGTACTAAGAATAAATTTTGAACAATTTTGGAAACCTGAAAATGTATGGAAATGTTAAGTTAAAAAAAAATGGAAAGTGAACATTTTTGGAAACTTGGAAATGGATGGAAATGATTTGGAAATGATTCAAAATAGGAAAGTGCACATTTTGGAAACTTGGAAATGTAAGAAAATGTCAAGTTTCTGAGCGAACGAAAATTTTTGGAAACTTAGAAATGACTTAGAAATGTCGAGTTTTAAAGTTTAAAAGAGGAAATTAAGGCTAGGTGGCCTTAAAAGAAAAAGTTTGTGAAATTTGACACACAAACAGGCTTGGAAAAGTGGCCTGAAGGTGCCACTTAGGGCCTCTGGAAATGGCGCCACATGCAAGGTGTTGGGCACAGGTTGAGTCACTTGGGAAGCAAATAAAAGAAGTTTTATTTTTGCTTCGAGAAGCTCGAGGTGGACGGCACAAGCCTTCAAGAAAGGAGGAGTTTTATTCTCTTTAATATTCGATTAATAAGGTGATAAATAAGGGATTTAATTTGGATTACTTTTGAAGAGATAATAAAGGATTATTCTCTAATTATTTTAAATTAAGAGATAAAGCTATCAAATAAAGAAGAGTGGTGGCCAAGTAAGGGATTCTGAGGAGTAGTTTCGGCTATAAAAGGAAGGAAATAGGGCTACTCATCAATTTTTCTTCCTCCTCCTCTCTCTGCCGAATTCGAGTGCTCTCCTCTCTTCTCTTCTCTTTTCTTTTGTCAAGCCGAATCTATAGTCCACCATTGCCAAAATTCTCAAGTTTCTTTTCCTTATTTTCGTGGAAACCAAATACCCCAAGAGAACCTCTAGTCGACTTCTCCATTAAATCCCAAAAGCCGAAACTTTATCATCTAGTCATCAAGGCCGATTCTTTAAGGGGCTTTTAACAAGGGTGCTACCGATTTCTTAAAAGGGTAAGATCCAAAGTTTGGTTTCAATTCTTTTATATTTTAAACCTATCTAAAATTTAGGGACTAATCTCTATTATGGATTTTGGCCGAGTTATGGAAGGGTGTTTTGGGATTTAAGAAATTGTCAACTACAAGAAGGTATCTTTCGGAACTTCTAAGATCTAAGGTAAGTTATGAATACCATTCAGCCATAAGCTATATTATTATGATTTAATGTTAGATTGGATCTAACATGGGTACATAGGGATTTCGACAATGACAATAAAGAAGCAAGGATCCAATTCGGGATTTAAGATTTGGAAGGTAAGAACAAAGGTAAATTCGGCCAAGGCCTATTTTAGTAGTAGATCTATTATTATGTGTTTTAAGTAGAAAACTAACCAATTCAAGGGATTTAGTGACTAGCCGATTTCAAAGGGAAAAATACGAGTTTCGGGATTTGATTAAATCATCAAATCGACACCAAGGTAAGCTTTAAGAATACAAATCCTACTAGGATTTTGTTTTCTAGCTTGAATAGGCTTTGTGCTAAATAGTAAGTGATTAATC
The DNA here is from genome assembly GCA_025698515.1 of Gossypium sturtianum. Classification (NCBI taxonomy): domain Eukaryota; kingdom Viridiplantae; phylum Streptophyta; class Magnoliopsida; order Malvales; family Malvaceae; genus Gossypium; species Gossypium sturtianum. Next base: position 64,108,900 of record CM046955.1, read on the forward strand.
AATTGTAGGAACTTGAGATCTAAGGCAGTAGATCAGATTTCGGGATTTCAGTGAAGTGGTTAAGCAAATCAGGTGTGTACCCCACACTACTTCATAATATGTTTTGTGGCTATGTATAATTAATATATGTGATATTAAGAATATGAAAGTGGCTAAGGTACGTTTCCTACTCCTACTAGGATTATGAACTATGTTAATTGTAACATGAGAATAAGAATAAGAATGTGAACTCTGGCATATTTATGCATATTATTATATGGGGCATATGGGTTATTGAAAAGGGGGAAGTGAATGTGGTAACCTAAGACCACGAACGCGGTGACCTAAGACCGCGATATCTGAATATGGTGACCTAAGACCACGAACACGGTGACCTAAGACTGCGATATCTGAATGTGGTGACCTAAGACCACGAATGCAGTGACCTAAGACCGTGATATGGAGTGTAGCGGAAGGAGGATCGACTTAGTAGTCCCCACGGTTGCATGTTGGTACGGGGGAGTGTAGCGGATGGCTAATTAGGTTTGGGTTTGGGAATGCATCATAATTTGTATGCTATGATATGAATGTGTAACATTTGTATGCCTGATTCTATTTTGATTTAGTGTTGGTGTACACATTGAGTCTGTTTGACTCACCCCGTTGTGGGACCATGTTTCAGGTGATGAACAGTGATGGACCGGGACGGCAGAACTTATGGTGGCCATGCTCAACATGAAGTTTTTATTTTATGAACTACTATTTCTATTTAAGTACTTGAATTTCTTGGAAATTATTTGATGTAATAAGGCCATAAGGCCATAGTTGAATTGTTTTCCATTTATTTCTATTTATTATGATTATGAGTTTTACCTATTAAAGTTTAACTAAAATTTTTAATATAAAGAATTGAATTCGTTTTCAACACAAGCCCAACCGAAACAATATTTTTTTTTTCAAAATCGCACAAGTTTTCTCTAGGTAACGAAAGAATTTTGAAACCGGTTTACTTGAGGAACATACCAAATCTGGGCAAATCTCGTGGGCGAATTTGGGGTATTTGATTTGGTATCGAGCCCAGCTTTAAAACTCTCGCTACTGTGGGCCAAGGCCCAAAACGCGTTTTCAAAGCGAGCCCAAATGAGTTTTTTTGAAAATATTTTATGAAACAAGCGGGTTTTTCGGCATGGCACCTAAAGTCTCAGACCATGATCCACAGTAAGTAAGTACCCCTAACTATTTGTGTGATTATGTGTAATGAATATTAGAATGGTAGAAAAGGAATGGAGCGTAGAATAGCATGATAGGAACTTGAACCCTAGGACTAGTCTACTCAAACACAAACACATAAGACTTAAGGAGCGTTAAACAAACCCATGGCTAAGTCACTAAGTTAGGGTGTGGTAACCCACGTGCGCATGTCTAGGATTGGATCCGGAAGAGCACAGTATTTAAGCGACCCTAGTGACTCACCTCCTCTTCGCAGAAATCCTGCAGTGCGTAGCTTTGGTTCACCCTAACCCGAGAGGGCTCGGTAGGTGTGGCAACCTCGTGCGCATGTCTAGGAATGGTTTCGGTGGGAGCTTGGTATTTAAGCGATCCGCGTGACTCACCTCCTCTCCACTCGAATCTCGCACAGTGCGTAGCTTTGGTTCACCCTAACCAAGAGGACTCGGTCATAGGCTAAATACAATAACTAAAACCCGAAAGGGAATTAGCCGTGTTTTTATAAAAACAACAAAACCCTAGTTTTAGAACTCTTAAAACTTTCTTCTAAATTCATGAAAACCATTTTTACAAAATTTTCGAGAAAGATTTCGATTTATACAAAAATGCCCTAGTGGTAAAATTACCCAAATACCCTTGGTTTATAAAATGACCAACTACCCAACAGTTTTGCCAAAATTTCATTATTTTATCAATGTTCAAAACCCTAATTTGCAAATTATCAAAAATACCTTGAATTTTGGAAATTTCAAAATTGCCCCTAACTTATAAAATTACCAAAATGACTACGATTTCCAAAATTTTTGCAACATCACCGTTTTGAAAAGTACAATTCTCAAAAAGAACCCTCAAAGTTTTGCACCTTTGAAATATCCCTGATTTATAAGATTTTACAAATTTACCCCAGGCTTGGAAAAAAAATCACCAAAATACCCCGAGGTCCAAAATCACCGAAATACCCTCGGATTTCAAAAATTTTCAAAATACCCGGAAATTTAAAAAATACCAAAATACTTTGTGACAAAATCACCAAGGAACTTTTTCCTTTTGAAAAATTACGAAAATACCTGAGGACAGAATCACGAAAATACCCCAGGTAGTGGAAAAAAAAAACAATAACAATGAAAACTACAACCTTTCTCTCGAATGAGCCGAGTTCATGATTGTTTGATGGATGTATGGATGAATGAATGGAAAGACTGTGTGCATCTGAAAGAACCACTCCTAAAACTCTTTTCATAAATTTTTTTCGCGGGTAATCAAGTGAAACAAAGACTAATTCATAAAACTTCTTAATCGGATCACGACGTTAGAAATGAGCTCTAGAGGACGTGGTCGTCGTGGACGAGGTAGAGGAAGGATGGCGATGTCGAGAACCCGTTAGATCGGGTCAAGGGTCCGACAATGAGATACCACCGCCACCACCACCCCCGGTGTTGGTGTTGGAGCAAAGCAAGCTCGAGACGGGGATGATCTTTGTGTTGCGGTGTCTTTGCGAGTTTTGGAGTTGGTGGGTGGTGTAGAGGAAATTCGGGAACCCGTAAGTTCAGTACCGGCGGCTCCAAGCTAATGGAGCCAAAATGTTTCGTGGAGTATCGAGCGTGGCACCCGGTTCGGTGAGATCTTGGTTGGAAGCAATAGAGCGCATCATGGATGAGCTTGACTTGACCCCGAGGAGAAGTTAAAAGGAATGGTGGCATCATTACGCGATGAAGCGTATCGATGGTGGTTGACTATTTGGGATGGTGCCACGGTGAGGATCGACACGGGAATATGTTAAGGAAGCATTTGAGGAAGAAGTATGTAGGAACCGTATATCTTGATGAGCAAAGGAAGGCATTTCAGGGCGAGTTCAAGGGAACAAGTGCGTGGCGGAGTATGAGGTGAATTCACGAGGTTGAGCCGATATGCTTGAGGAGTAGTGGCAGCCCGAGCATGAGCACTGTGTCCATTTTAAGGGCGGGCTAAGGGATGATCTGAGGATCGTTGATAGCACCGCATCGGGAGCGGGAGTTTTACGCTTTGGTAGAAAAGGCCAAGGTGGTGAGGAATCAAGGATTCTACAAAGCGGGCTATGGATAGGAATAGGCCTAAAAGAGGTTCGAACGCCCGGAAAGGTTCATAAGAGGCCTAGAGTTGATGGGCGCGATGTCGCAAGTTGTTGGTTCGAAGAAGGCGGTATCGACCTTGTGAGGTGTGTGGAAAGAAGCACTTAGGAGAGTCTTGGAAGAAAACAGGAGGATGTTTTAGATGTGGGTCCAAGGACCATGTGATCAAGGATTGTCCTAAGCAATCGGATGAAAGCCGACCAACAACTCGAATGTTAGTCGGTGGTAGAGGAGGACCGCAGCCTCAACGCGGTCGTGGTTCGAGTAATGAGGTAATGGTGCTGCGGCAGAGGCCGTAGAACACAAGGCGAGAGGTCTTGCTAATCTTGAGGCAAGGCAACCTGAGTTTAGTTTATGCGGTTCGCCGGAGGAAGATGGAGACGCGCGGACGTTATAACCGGTATGTTCTTTATTTTTGACAAGCCCTATTTTTCTCTAATTGATGTGGGCTCGACCCATTCCTATGTTGCATGTAGTGTAGTGGAAACACTAGGCCTAGACTCGAACCTTACGATAGGCGGATGACCGTAGTAAGCCCATTAGGCCTAATGTAGTTGTGGATAAGATCTTTCGGAATGTACCCCTAGAGATTCGGGGAGTGAACTTTCAGGTGACTTAATGGAACTACCTTTCGGGGAGTTTGAACTTATACTTGAAATGGACTGGCTAGTAGAGCACCGAGCCGTGTTGGATTGTGCGGCTAAACAAATGGAACTAAGGACCCCGGAGGATGAAGTTGTAGTAATGATCAGAGAGAGAAGAAACTACCTGTCCAACGTAGTTTCGGCGTTGAAGGCTGAGAAAATGGTTAAGAAAGGGTGCAAGGCGTTGTTAGCCTTCGTAAGTGCGTTAGGTGGAAAGGAAGAAGGTGTCAGTGGAGTTAGAACGGTGAAAGACTTTGAAGATGTATTTTCGGAGGAATTACCAGGAATACCCCCAGATAGGGAGGTGGAGTTTGGAATAGACTTACTACCAGGAACAGCTCCTGTGTCAATCGCTCCATACCGAATGGCGCCAAAGGAGTTAGTTGAGCTCAAGGCTCAAATCCAAGAGTTGTTTGATCGTGGGTTCATACGACCCAGTGTGTCTCCATGTGGAGCACCAATTCTATTTGTATAGAAGAAGGACAGAACTATGCGTATGTGCATAGATTACCATCAGTTGAATAAGCTGACCATTAAGAACAAGTATCCTTTGCCAAGGATAGACGACTTGTTCGATCAGCTAAAGGGGGCAGCTGTGTTTTCGAAGATAGATCTACGGTCGGGATATCATCAGTTGAAGGTAAAGGAGGTAGATATCCATAAGACCGCCTTTAGGACAAGATACGGCCATTATGAGTTTGTAGTAATGCCGTTTGGGTTGACGAACGCTCCAGCCGCGTTCATGGATATGATGAACCGGGTTTTTTAACCCTACTTGGATAGGTTCGTCGTTGTGTTCATCGACGATATTTTGGTGTATTCTAAGTCTGAAGAGGAGCATGATGAACATCTCCGAGTGGTGCTACAAGTGTTAAGGGAGAAGAAGCTCTATGCCAAATTCAGCAAGTGTGGATTTTGGCTTAAGGAGGTGGCATTCTTAGGGCATGTGGTATCCGCAGAAGGAATAAGAGTGGATCCTAGGAAGATTGAAGCAGTGTTGGATTGGAAACCACCTAGGTCCGTGGCTGAGATTCAAAGTTTCTTAGGCTTGGCAGGCTATTACAGAAGGTTCGTAGAAGGATTCTCGTCAATAGCCGCGCCTTTGACAAAGTTACTAAGGAAGGAAGTACCCTTTGAATGGTCTGATAAGCAACAGAAGAGCTTTGACAACCTTAAGAAGGTGTTGACGGAGGCTTGGTGTTAATTCAGCCGAGGTCTGGGAAGGATTTTGTGGGTACTTGTGACGCTTCGTGATACGGGATTAGGATGTGTGCTAATGCAAGAAGGAAAAGTAGTCGCTTATGCGTCTCGGCAACTAAGGCCTCATGAGGTTAACTACCCAACTCATGACTTGGAACCGCAGCAGTGATGTTTTTGCCCTTAAGGTTTGGAGGCACTACCTCTATGGAGAAAGGTCGGTGATCTACCACAGCACCACAAGAGCCTTAAGTATCTGTTGACTCGAGAAGGAGTTGAACTTGAGGCAACGAAGGTGGGTGGAGTTGTTGAAGGACTACGATCGTTCGATAGAATATCATCGGGCAAGGCGAATGTGGTAGCCGATGCCCTAAGTCGGAAGGTTGTGTCGAATCTAAGGGCTATGTTCGCTCACTTAAGTTTGTACGATGATGGAAGCCTGTTGGCGAGTTGCAAGTCAAGCCCACATGGTGAAGGAGGTGAAAGAGGGACAGATTGGTTGATAAGGATCTAAGTGCTAAGTTACGACAAGTGCGAGCGGGAATTAAAGGATTATGGCGTTAATGATGAAGGAGTATTGTGTTACAAAGGAAAAGTCCGTATGCTTAGAAGGACAATGAGTTAAGACAAAGGATTCTTCGGGAGGCGCATAGTAGCCCTTATGCTATGCTTCCCAGAGGCATTAAGGCACATCTGAGAGATCTAAGGGAACAATTTTGGTGGTCCGATCTTAAGCAAGAAGTGGATGAATTTGTGGGGAAATGTTTGACGTGTCGACAAGTTAAGGTGAACACCAAGTTCCATCGGGATTGCTTCAACCAATCGAGATTCCGCAATGGAAGTGGGAGAGAATTACCATGGATTTCGTTAGTGGGCTTCCCCTTACGCCTACTAAGAAGGACTCGGTATGGGTGATAGTGGACCGTTTGACTAAGTCCGCGCACTTCATCTCGCGAAGAGTTGACTATTCTCTTGTAAGTGGCTAAGTTATATGTGGCGGAAATTGTGAGGTTACATGGTGTACCAAGATCGATCATCTCCGACAGAGACCCAAGGTTTACGTCTCGGTTCGGAGGGCACTTCATCAAGCTTTAGGCACTAAGTTGGACTTCACTACGGCTTTTCATCCACAATCGGATGGGCGATGCGAACGAGTTATACAAGTGTTGGAGGATATGTTGAGAGGTCGTGTGATGGAATTCGAGGAAGTTGGGAATACTATTTGCCTTTTAGTGAGTTCGCCTACAACAACGACTATCGGGCTAGCATTCGGATGGCACCATATGAAGCATTGTATGGTCGAAAGTGTAGAACTCCTACTTGTTGGGTGAGTTAGGAGAACGTCAAGTTTTGGGTCCGAGTTAGTGGTCGGCGAAGAGAAGGTTGAGATGATTCGAGCACGGTTAAAGGAAGCCTCGATAGGCGTAAGTCGTCACGCAGACCTTAAGCGGAAGGAAATAGAGTTTGAAGTGGGAGACCAAGTGTTTTCGAAAGTCTCGCCTTGGAAAAAGGTAATGAGGTTCGGTCGCAAGGGAAGTTAAGCCCAAGGTTTATAGGGCCGTATCGAGTAATGAAGCGAGTTGGAGCGATGGCATACCAATTGGAGTTGCCACGAGTTGCGCAGATGCGATGTATTCCATGTATCCATGCTACGTCATTACCGATCGGATCCGTCTCATGTGGTACTGTCGAAGAAGTAGAGCTAAGGCCGGACTTATCCTACGAGGAAGAGCCGATTCGGATATTGGGGCGTGATGTGAAAGTGCTACGGAGGAAGTCGGTTCCTCTAGTCAAGGTGTTATGGCGCAATCATGGATCGGAAGAAGCTTCGTGGGAACCGAGAAGAGGCAATGCGACAACAATACCCTCAATTATTTTAGTTAGAAAATTTCGAGGACGAAATTATTTTAAAGGGGTAGAATTGTAACATCTGGAAAGGGCCTATGCATTTTTGGTTTAATTTATACGAAGTAACATGTTTTATGTACTAAGAATAAATTTTGAACAATTTTGGAAACCTGAAAATGTATGGAAATGTTTTGGAAATGATTCAAAATAGGAAAGTGCACATTTCTGGAAACTTGGAAATGTAAGAAAATGTCAAGTTTACAGAGCCGAATGAAAATTTTTGGAAACATAGAAATGACTTAGAAATGTCGAGTTTTAAAGTTTAAAAGAGGAAATTAAGGCTAGGTGGCCTTAAAAGAAAAAGTTTGTGAAATTTGACACACAAACAGGCTTGGAAAAGTGGCCTGAAGATGCCACTTAGGGCCTCTGGAAATGGCGCCACATGCAAGGTGTTGGGCCTGGGTTCGAGTCACTTGGGAAGCAAATAAAAGAAGTTTTATTTTTGCTTCCAGAAGCTTTGAGGTGGACGGCACAAGCCTTCTAGAAAGGAGGAGTTTTATTCTCTTTAATATTCGATTAATAAGGTGATAAATAAGGGATTTAATTTAGATTATTTTTGAAGAGATAATAAAGGATTATTCTCTAATTATTTTAAATTAAGAGATAAAGCTATCAAATAAAGAAGAGTGGTGGCCAAGTAAGGGATTACGAGGAGTAGTTTCGGCTATAAAAGGAAGGAAATAGGGCTACTCATCAATTTTTCTTCCTCCTCCTCTCTCTAGAATTTTCGAGTGCTCTCTCTCTTCTCTTCTCTTTTTCTTTTGTCAAGCCGAATCTATAGTCCACCATTGCCAAAATTCTCAAGTTTCTTTTCCTTATTTTGAAACCAAATACCCCAAGAGAACCTCTAGTTGACTTCTCCATTAAATCCCAAAAGCCGAAACTTTATCATCTAGTCATCAAGGCCGATTCTTTAAGGGGCTTTTAACAAGGGTGCTACCGATTTCTTAAAAGGGTAAGATCCAAAGTTTGGTTTCAATTCTTTTATATTTTAAGCCTATCTAAAATTTAGGGACTAATCTCTATTATGGATTTTGGCCGAGTTATGGAAGGGTGTTTTCTGGATTTAAGAAATTGTCAACTACAAGAAGGTATCTTTTGAACTTCTAAGATCTAAGGTAAGTTATGAATACCATTCGGCCATAAGCTATATTATTATGATTTAATGTTAGATTGGATCTAACATGGGTACATAGGGATTTCGACAAACAATAAAAAGCAAGGATCCAATTCGGGATTTAAGATTTGGAAGGTAAGAACAAAGGTAAATTCGGCCAAGGCCTATTTTAGTAGTAGATCTAGTATTATGTGTTTTAAGCCGAAAACTAACAAATTCAAGGGATTTAGTGACTAGCCGATTTCAAAGGGGAAAAATACGAGTTTCTGGGATTTGATTAAATCATCAAATCGACACAAAGGTAAGCTTTAAGAATACAAATCCTACTAGGATTTGGTTTTCTAGCCGAATAGGCTTTGTGCTAAATAGTAAGTGTAGGAACTTGAGATCTAAGGCAGTAGATCAGATTTCGGGATTTCAGTGAAGTGGTTAAGCAAATCAGGTGTGTACCCCACACTACTTCATAATATGTTTTGTGGCTATGTATAATTAATATATGTGATATTAAGAATATGAAAGTGGCTAAGGTACGTTTCCTACTCCTACTAGGATTATGAACTATGTTAATTGTAACATGAGAATAAGAATAAGAATGTGAACTCTGGCATATTTATGCATATTATTATATGGGGCATATGGGTTATTGAAAAGGGGGAAGTGAATGTGGTGACCTAAGACCACGAACGCGGTGACCTAAGACCGCGATATCTGAATGTGGTGACCTAAGACCACGAACGCGGTGACCTAAGACCGCGATATCTGAATGTGGTGACCTAAGACCACGAATGCGGTGACCTAAGACCGTGATATGGAGTGTAGCGGAAGGAGGGTCAACTTAGTAGTCCCCACGGTGTGCAGGTTGGTACGGGGGAGTGTAGCGGATGGCTAATTAGGTTTGGGTTTGGGAATGCATCATAATTTGTATGCTATGATATGAATGTGTAACATTTGTATGCCTGATTCTATTTTGATTTAGTGTTGGTGTACACATTGAGTCTGCTTTGACTCACCCGTTGTGGGACCATGTTTGGTGATGAGCAGTGATGGGACGGGGACTTACGGAACTTGTGGTAGCCATGCTCAACATGAAGTTTTTATTTTATGAACTACTATTTCTATTTAAGTACTTGAATTACTTGGAAATTATTTGATGTAATAAGGCCATAAGGCCATAGTTGAATTGTTTTCCATTTATTTCTATTTATTATGATTATGAGTTTTACCTATTAAAGTTAAAGTAAAATTTTTAATATAAAGAATTGAATTCGTTTTCAACACAAGCCCAACCCAAACAATGTTTTTTTTTTTTTCAAAATCGCACAAGTTTTCTCTAGGTAACGAAAGAATTTTGAAACCGGTTTACTTGAGGAACATACCAAATCTGGGCAAATCTCATGGGCCGGGTTTGGGGTGTTTCATATATTCTGTTATTCTGGTGGCTTGTCCACAATTCGAATTTGATATAAATGGCTAAATGCCTACGATTGGTGTGTTGGCGGGGTAGGTTGACAAAAGATTCCCACAGGTGTGATGGATGGTATGGGTGGTATGTAGCGGATGGATTATTAGGATGGTTTGGGTTTGCATACATTCATACATTTGCTTCATTTTAAGATTGTTTTGTAAATGGGCTTCGGTCTAAGTGTATCGTTAAATGGGCTTAAGCCCAAAATATTGCTAATGGGTTCAGGCCCAGTGGATGACGGTAAGGGGATTATACACTGTGTTCTTGTAACTCACCCCCTTTTTCTTAACCCTTGTAGGTAATGCTCCATGACGAGGACTTGGGGCCATGGATGACTCGGTGGAGGCCATACTTCAGAAATGGTGTTTTTATTTTGAACTTTAAATTTCTATTTCCGTTCACTTTACTATTTTGGGTTTGTTTTATGTTGTAATAAGGCCTCTGGAGTATTTTATTAATTGCTTTATGGTTGTTATACTTATTATTTTGCTTAAATTGTTTAAAATGAGAATTTTCTAAAAACTTAAATAAAGGTTTTCCAAAATCGATTAACAAATGAATTTCATAATAAACTTTTATAAATATTTGAACACGGAAGTTTTCACTCGAACTTTCAAAACGATATTTTCAAAAGACACGGTTTTAAAGTTCACTACCTTGATTGTTGACTCATCAATTAATCTTTCAAAAATACTTGTATTTTATCTACATTTCTGCAACGATTTCAAAATGCTTCTAAACATCACATTTTTATTTTGTACATTTCAAATATGCTTTCGCTACTAAAAAGATTTTTACGTTTCAAGTAGTTAACAATTGCTTAAGTGTTTTTGGTTTTAACAAAGAGGCTGTATTTCTCAAGCAAGTTTTTAATAATCACAAAGATGGTTTTTTTTTATTTCCATGTGACACTCCAGATTCAGGCCTAACTTCTAGGCCGGGTTTGGGGTGTTACATTAACATATCCATCCAAGAACTCAATATCAACCATATATGCACACATAAACACATAACCAAATCCACCAAATTAAGCCAAATCTCATGGCTATATTTACAGACCAAAACATATACATTTACAAACCATTATAAATGACCAAAATCTTTATCAATCCGTAATCAAAATGACTCAAAATACCTATACATGCCATATACTAAAAACATAGTTTCAAAAGTACCAATGAGTCAGTGGATAGTGTGGTGAAGTCTCCGATGATCCCCGAATTCGAGCTAGCTTTGAAATCACTATAAAACATGGAAAAGCAACAAAGTAAGCTATATATCTTAGTAAGCTCGTATGTTAACAATGAGCAACTATCATCATTCATTAATCATTCATATAATGGAAAACAATGTGAAACAATTCTATTAAATCTCAAGCTATCAACTGATCATTCATATAACTTACCAAGGAACTCATCAATTTCATAGTTTTCAATACTCAATTCATTTTCGTACGTACCTGTACCATCTTGTACAAATCTCATATTCAACCACATCCTTCATTTACCCTTTGAACCATTCGGAATAGAAGTCGGATACTCAAGGTCTCACACAATAAGTACCTATACCATGTGTAACATCCTAAAATTGAGAAATTTAGGTGTTACATTATTTCTTGCGTTAGGCTAGTTAAAAATAGTAATTGTGTATGATTAGGGGTCCTAAGAAGGCTCGGGGTTGAGTTGGGCCTTAGTAAATTTGTGTTTAAGCACTTTAAGGAGAGAGGATAAGTGGCATCAAGGCTTATGGAAATAAGTGTGCATTTTGCTAGCACAAGTGAAGATAGTAGAGGAGTGGTGTGGCGTTGCATGTATGGGCTTAAGGGGTGGAGTTCGAATCCCACCTAGTGCAAATTTTGGGATTTAATTTTTGTATTCCTTCCCTAAGTGTCGGCCATGATGGTAATTATGGTAAGGGGAGACTTTTTAATTATGGAAAGGTGGCTAAAGAAATATGGTATGGAGGTAAACAAGGAGAAGTGAAGGAAAGAACCAAAAGAAAATGGCAAGAGAAGGGAACACGTCGGCTTAATACGTGGGTGGTGTTTTGGAAAGTGTTTGTGGTTAATTTTTGATACTATTGGTAAGGTATGCACGGTTTGGGAGGGGTTTTGGGATAGCCGAATTTTGCATTTGCCTTTTGGCAAATTTAGTGCTTGTAAGGCCTACTTTCTTTTAACACTTTTGTGTTCTTTTTCTCCAATTTCTTTTCTCATTGCCGAAACACCAAAGCCACTAGTGAGTATCTTTTTCTTTGTTTTGCCGAAACCATTTAGCCTTTGTGTCCAAATTATTTCTACTCATTTTTCCCTTTGAAAGCCGAAACAAGTTTAGCACTCTTGCCCATCTTCTCTTTTCTTTTGATTATTTCCTCAACTCTCTCTCTTTCTCTTAAAAACAATAGTTCCTTGAGGCCGAATATTCTTGCTTATTTCCCTCCATAGCCAAACTTTTGAATCTTTCATCTCTTCTCCGTTATTTCTTTCTCGTTCATGTTGGCACTCACTTCTTGACCAAATCGGTAAGTAATACTCTTCTTTTTGAATTCTTTTCTTCATGCCGAATATGTGCCTTTGTCATGGGATGGTTTTCTTAACCGAAAACATCATTTCTTCTACTCTCTCTAAACGTGATCATCTTTTCTTTCGTGGTGTTCTAGTGAGTGGCCGGAAAGCACATTCTTGCCGATTCCTCTTTAGTCTTAAGTCAAGCGATTGAAGTCGGATCTATCATCATTTAGGTAAGGGGTTCATTTTTGGATTTTTCGTTATATCTCTACTGGGCTATGATGCAAATCGAACCGAAGTTTTGACTAAACGGCTATTATTGGAATTTATCATTCGTTCTTATTCAATCATTGATCTTTTTAAAATAGAGGTAAGCCGAATCTTATCCCTAAATGACTACTTTCTTTCATAGTAGTAGTTTTTTTCTAACTAAGATCTTTTCAATGGAGGCAAGTGGAACCGAGTTGAAAGGAAAAGAGACCGGAGAACTCAAAAGGAGTGGATTTGCGATTCGTACTCCTAAATTCAAGCGTAGAGCGGTATTGGTAGTTCGAGATTTTCCACCGGGTTGTGGACCATCATCCGGTGAGAATAGACAGATCGTAGTTGTTCACGATACCGAGGGTAAGCGTTTCAATAGATCGCTCAGTTTAGTTTTGGATTAATAAAAATCTCGTTTGTTAGATTAACCGAGTGTTATGATGTCTTAGGTGCCGACGATCAAGACGGTTTAATACTTACCGTAATCAGGTGTGTAATCTCACACCGTAATTCAATAGATTATGATTCGGTAACATGATTGATAGTTGATTGTTATTATTATACGACTAAAGATCGTAAAATTGGCATTAAACGAGAAATTGGCATAAAGTACATTATTTTTATAGATTTGACAAAATCGGCATTAAAGTTGTTAGAATTACGAAAATGTCCCTATGGACCGATTTATCGAAATGTCCCTATAGACTGATTTACCGAAATGTCCCTATGGGCTGAATTACCGAAATGCCCCTATGGGCCGAATTGTTAAAATGCCTTAGTGGGCCGAATTATTACAAAATGCTATAATGGGCTGATTCATTAAAAATATTCTATAGATTAATGGTTGTACTCTTATGTGGATATTATATGTTACTATGCATATTGCATCTTTATATATTGCATGGGATGGGAAACTTGAATGAAGACAAGTGTAGATCGATGGCATTGCCACAAATTCTGATAATGGCTATGTGCCAATTTAAATATGGCTTTGTGCCATCGTGATTAAGGCTGTGTGCCGATTATATTACCGTATATGATACTCTGGTGGCTTAGCCACAAAAATATTATAAATGGCAGCTTGTCTGCAAATTTGAGAGACTGGCGGGGTGGGTTGACTTGATCCCCACAGGAGAGATTGGTTGGTCAGGGGAGAGATTGGATGGATGGGTTGGGTTGCGTACTTTGCATTTATATATATATATATACTATTTCGTAATTGTGCTTCGGCCCAAGATTATGTTATATGGGCTCAGGCCCAAGATGTTATTATGGGCTTAGGCCCAAGTTGATGCTAAATGGGTTCAGGCCCAGTGGACAACGGTAAGGGAATTATACACTGAGTTCTAGAAACTCACCCCGTTTCCTTAACCCTTGCAGGTACTGCTCAGTAAAGTGGACTTGGGCCATGGATGACTCGGTGGAGGCCATACTTCAGAAATGGTTTTTATTGAACTTTAGATTTCTATTTCCGTTCACTTTAGTACTTTTACTATTTTGGGTTTTTATGTTGTAATAAGGCCTCTGGAATATTTTTATTTTGCTTTATGTTTTGACATACTTATTATATTGCTTGAATTGTTTTAAATGGGGATTTTTCTAAAAATTTAAATAAAGGTTTTCCAAAATAGATTAACAAATTGATTTCATAACAAACTTTTACAAATATTTTAACTTGGAAATTTTCTCTCAAATTATCAATAATATTTTCAAAAGTCATAGTTTATAAGATCTTTAGTTCAAAATATCGATTTATTAATTAAACTTCGAGATTTGTTGTATTTTATCAAATATTTCAAATCAAACTTGTTTTTCTTGATTATAACAAAGTAATACCTATTTTAGTACGAATAAAAAGGATTTTACACGTTTTCTCATGTGACATGTCAGATCCGGTCATAGCGCATGGGCCAAGTTTGGGGTGTTACATTTAATGGTATCAGAGCCCGGTTGCAAAACTTGGCTGTGGTTTGGGTTCAAAAGCATTTTCCAAAGGTGTTTAAAATTTTAATTTATAGATGCATGTTCTAAAGGAAGTATGGCACCACGGGTATCCGGCACCAAGTGAAGTAAGTATATGTTATCATTTTATGATTATGATTATTGTGATATGACCATAGAAATACTCTAGAACTTTTAGTTTTAGGAGCTGAAACTATAGAGATTGAGACTATAGGATGCATTTTGCGAAAATGACCTTACTTCCTATACTTCATAAAATATTATTTAATAAACACTGAAATAGTATAACTGATTCATAAGACTCTTAATCAGATTAAATCGAATTAGCAAATATGAGCGCTAGAGGACGTGGACGCGGTAGACGTGGCCGTGGTAGAGGCCGTGGCGCTAGAGTTGTATCTGAGGCATCGGGACATATGCTAGAAATGGACGTACCTACGTCACCTGTGACTGAAGCTGGGTCACATGATCGTATGAGAGAGGACGATGCACTGTCTCAAGCAATGTTGCGAGTTTTGGAAAGGGTTGCTGGAGCAAGAACTGGGCCAGCAGCACGTGGGTCGATATTGGAGCGACTCAGATCGAATGGAGCTGAGGTTTTAAGGCGTATCTCGAGTGTAGCCCCAAATGTAGCGGAGTTAAAACACCCCAAACCCGGCCCATAAGCCCCGACCGGATCTGGCATGTTCCTCGAGTAAAACATTTCAAATCTTGTTTGTCAATTTGGAAAATGTGGTCATTTTGAAGAGGAAGCGTTAGGTGTCAAAACATTTAAAATTGTTTCCAAGATAAGTTATTTAACCCTCGATTTAATAATAATCGTATCATAATAAAAATTTGAAACATAAAACAGTTTAATAATAATGGCCTTACTACATCAATAGCAAACCCGAAATAAATCCAAACTTAAAAAAAAAGTCCCAAAATAAAATAAGCGCAAGTGAGCATGGCCACCACTAAGCTCCGCCGACCGGTCCATCTAATGAGTGTCACTGAAAAGATATCCCACAACGGGGTGAGTCAAACAGACTCAGTGTGTATAACCAACACTAAGCCCCAACGATTCCGGCATATCATATCATATCATACGTATTTATAAAAGATAGAAATAATGATGCAAACTCGAACCCATACCTAGATAACCATCCGCTACACATCACCTGTACCAACCATCACACCGTGGGAACTACTAAGTCGACCCTCCATCCGCTACACATCATCGAAGGCAGTCGCTGCAGACGACTTGCTCATCGCCCTTATAAATTTTGTGGCATAGCCACCAGACATTATTTTGTGACATAAGTCACCACATTCAGATTTCGTGACATGAGTCACCACATTCAGATTTCGTGACATGAGTCACCACATTCAGATATTGTGGTATAAACCACCAGATCACTTCTCCTTTCCATATAACCCATATGCCCCATGTCACACAGAATATGCAATATCATGCCTTATGCCTTATTCCACATTCTTATCGATATTCACATATGTACCATATTCCAAATATTCATATCATAATATTATTCATATCATTTATTAACATAATGTTAAGGCTACTTACCTGAGTACTTTGTACCATCACATGGTACCTTTGCCCACTTTTCACATTATTATAAACACATATATAAAATTGATGCCATAAATCTATTAAGAGTTAGTGTGGGGTACACACCTGGTTTACTTAATGCTTTCACTGAAATCTCGAAAATCCCGATCTAACACTCTAGATCCTTAGTTCCTATATTCGGCCAACACTTAATACTTTTAGTAAAAACCCATTCGGCTAAACAATCAAATCCCGAAGGATTATTGCAATCAAAATCCTTACCTTGCTGCTGATTTTATTACTAATCAAATCCCGAAACTTTGTGACACTCCTTCCTTGCAATCGGCCAATACTAGATCACCGGACTTGGTTAGTTTCGGCTTCTAAATAACTAAGAAACATATTTGAATCACTAAATATAGACTTGGCCAAATGTTCAAGTTCACTTACCTTGCGAATCTTAAATCCCGAAATTGCTACTTGCTCTTGGCGATGTCGAGATCCCTATAGGTATATGTTAGATTCGGTTCTGACACTTAATCTCAATAAATGGCCCTTGGCCGAATACATACTGCTTACCTTGAGTACCTCAAATCCCGAAAGAACACCTTTACACTGGTTACAACCAAAAGAAACACATTAATATGGCCTTAAGCATATTCGACCATCCTTATAAATCAAGGCCTACCCTTGATTTCGGCTCACCAAATAAGAAAAGATAAAACCGATTTCTAAGAGGAATACTTACCACAAACGTTTGCTTTAAGAGAGTAAAAGAGAAAAGATTTTGGCTAACTCTTTCGGCTTTTAAAACTTGCGACAAAGAGAGAAGAATAAGGCCTTCTAAAGATTCGGCTATGGCTCCCAAATGGTCATGAAATATTCGGCTACAAGAGGAAGGGGTAAGGTTGAAGGGAAGGAAAGAAAAGATGGGTTTGGAAGAGATTAGAAAAATTCGGCAGCCCCTTAATGCACTAAGTGACCGAACTTGGAGAAAGAAAAAGAGAAAAACAAAACTATCAACTATGAATTTTCAGCACACTTCCCCTATCAAAACCCCAAAATCGATTATGCACCCTTAGAGCCCCACATTCGGCCACTACATCTTCACTTATCAAATCCCTTATTTTTCTCTCTATCACTTCATTCAAAATAATAAAAATAAATCCACAATTATCTCTTAACTTAACCAAATTTTTAAAAGGAACCTTAAACTCATCCCTTAGTGCCCTATTGCCGTCCACTACTGCTCAGTCTTGCAGCAAAATAAAACTCCCATTTGCGTCCCTTGCTGCTCGAACCTAAGCCCTTTGCCCACTGCATATGGCGTCACTTACCAGAGCTTTAAGTGGCGCCTTCATGCCACTTTACCAAGGCACTTTTTGTGTCTAATTTCCCCTACTATTTCTCTTAAGGCCTCTTTTGTTCAATTCCCCTTCAATACTTAAAATTTAATATTTTCTAAGGCATTCACCTACACTCTTAAGGTTCTAAAAATTCATAAAACATATTTACAACACACACAGGCATGCTACTTCACATAATTATGCAATAATGCACAAGCCATAAATCCCGGATATTACAGTTCTACCCCCTTAAAATAATTTCATCCTCGAAATTACCTGGCTAAAATAAGTGAGGGTATTACTGTCGCATTGCTTCTTCCGACTCCCAAGAAGCTTCTTCCGATCCATGATTACGCCATAACACTTTGACTAAAGGAACTGATTTCCTTCGTAATACCTTCACATCTCGTTCCAAGATCTGGATCGGCTCCTCCTCGTAGGACCAATCTGGCCTTAGCTCCACCTCTTCAACCGGAACTACAAGAGATGGATCCGATCAGTAACGATGTAGCATAGAAACATGGAACACATCGTGCATCTGCTTCAACTCTGGAGGCAACTCTAACAGGTATGCCACTGGTCCAACCCGCTTCAATACCCGATAAGGTCCTATAAACCTGGGACTTAACTTCCCTTTGCGACCAAATCTCATCACCTTCTTCCAAGGTGAAACCTTAAGAAACACTTGATCTCCTACAGCAAATTCTATTTCCTTTCGCTTAAGATCCGCATACGACTTCTGCCTGTCAGATGCCTTCTTTAACCGTGCTCGAATTAACTTAACCTTTTCTTCGGATTCTGCCACAATTTCTGGACCCAAAACTCGACGTTCTCCTAATTCTGTCCAACACGTAGGAGTGCGACACTTCCATCCATACAGCGCTTCATACGATTGCCATCCGAACATCGGCTTGATGCATTTGTTATTATATGCAAATTCGCTAAAGGCAAGTATTCTTCCCAACTTCCTCTAAAGTCTATTACACAGCCTCTCAACATATCTTCCAACACTTGGATCACTCGCTCAGATTGACCGTCTGACTATGGATGAAATGCCGTACTGAAGTCTAATCTGGTGCCTAAAGCTTGATGTAGTGCTTTCCAAAACCGAGACGTAAACCTCGGATCCCTATCTGAGATAATCGACATTGGCACTCTATGCAACCTCAAAATTTCTGCCACATATAACTTCGCCAACTTCTGTAAAGAATAGTCAACCCGCACCGGTAAGAAATGCGTGGATTTTGTCAATCGGTCCACTATCACCCATACCGAGTCCTTCTTAGTAGGCGTAAGGGGAAGCCCACTAACAAAGTCCATGGTGATTCTCTCCCACTTCCACTGCGGAATCTTTATCGGCTGAAGTAATCCTGACAGAACTTGGTGTTCAGCCTTAACTTGCTGACACGTTAAGCACTTCCCTACAAATTCGGTACCTTCCCTCTTAAGACCAGGCCACCAAAACTGTTCCCTTAGATCTCTATACAACTTACTACCTCTAGGATGCATAGCATAGGGGCTACTATGCGATTCCTGAAGAATTCTCCGCCTTAACTCCTTATCCTTAGGCATACTGGACCTTACCCTTGAAACACAATACTCCATCATTTATTAACACCATAATCCTCTAACTCCCCACTCTTCACTTGTCGCAACTTAGCACTTAGATCATCGTCTGCCAACTGTCCTTCTTTCACCTCATTCAACCATGTCGGCTTAACTTGCAACTCTGCCAGCAAACTTCCATCGTCATACAAGCTAAGATGTGCGAACATCGCTCTCAGATCCGATACTACTTTCTGACTTAGAGCATCTGCCACTACATTCGCCTTGCCCGGATGATACTCTATAGAACAATCGTAATTCTTTAATAACTCCACCCACCTTCGCTGTCTCAGGTTTAGCTCTTTCTGAGTCAACAGATACTTAAGGCTCTTGTGGTCTGTGTAAATTACTGACTTTTCACCATATAGGTAGTGTCTCCATACCTTAAGGGCAAAAACCACTGCCGCCAATTCCAAATCATGTGTCGGGTAGTTAACCTCGTGTGGCCTTAACTGCCGAGACGCATAAGCGACTACCTTCCCGTCTTGCATCAGGACACATTCTAATCCTGTGTGGGAAGCATCACAGTACACCACAAAATCTTTTCCTGCCTCAGGCTGAATCAAGACTGGAGCTTCAGTCAAGACCCTCTTAAGCTTCTCAAAACTCTCCTGTTGCCTATCTATCCATACGAAGGGTACCTCCTTTCTCAACAATTTTGTGAAAGGAGCAGCTATTGATGAGAACCCTTCCACGAACCTTCTGTAGTAGCCTGCCAATCCCAAGAAACTGCGAACCTCTGCCACCGACTTAGGTGGTTTCCAATCCAGCACTGCTTCGATCTTCCTAGGATCCACCCTTATTCCTTCTGCAGACACTACATGCCCTAAGAATACAACCTCCTTAAGCCAAAATTCACACTTGCTGAATTTGGCATAGAGCTTCTTCTCCTTTAACACTTGCAACACTATCCGGAGATGCTCGTCATGTTCCTCCTCCGACTTAGAATACACTAGGATGTCGTCTATGAACACAACGACGAATCGATCCAAGTAGGGTTGAAAAACCCGGTTCATCATATCCATGAACGCGGCTGGGGCGTTCGTCAATCCAAATGGCATTACTACGAACTCAAAATGCCCGTATCTTGTCCGGAAAGCTGTCTTATGGATATCCACCTCCTTCACCTTAAGCTGATGATACCCAGACCTTAGATCTATCTTCGAAAACACCGCGGCTCCCTTAAGCTGATCGAACAAGTCGCCTATCCTTGGCAACGGGTACTTGTTCTTGATGGTCAGCTTATTCAACTGACGGTAATCTATGCACATATGCATAGTTCCGCCCTTATTTTTCACAAACAAGACCGGTGCTCCCCATGGAGACACACTAGGTCGAATGAACCCACGGTCAAGCAACTCCTGAATTTGAGCTTTGAGCTCCACCAACTCCTTTGGTGCCATTCTATACGGAGCTATAGATACTGGCGTCGTTCCAGGCAGTAAGTCAATTCCAAACTCCACCTCCCTATCAGGGGGTATTCTAGGTAACTCCTCCGGGAAAACATCCACAAATTCCCTTACGGTTCTAACTCCACTAACTCCTTCTTCTTTTCCATCCAACGCACTAATGAAAGCCAAGAATGCCTTGCTCCCTTTCCGAACCATCTTATCAGCCTTTAATGCAGAAACTATGTTAGACAAGTAGTTTCTTCTTTCTCCTATCATAATTATCTCCTCATCCTTCGGGGTCCTTAACTCCATTCGCTTAGCTGCACAATCCAATATAGCCCAATGTTCCACTAACCAATCCATGCCAAGTATGAGGTCAAACTCTCCGAAGGGTAATTCCATTAAGTCGGCAGGGAATATCACTCCCTGAATCTCTAGAGGTACACTCCGAAATATCTTATTCACCACTACAGTTTGACCTAACGGGCTTACTATAGTCATCTCCCTATTAGACAGTTCAGAAGCTATGCCCAGAGTTTCAACTACTCTACATGCAACATACGAGTGGGTCGAGCCAACATCAATTAAAGCAAAGTAAGGCTTATCAGCTATAAGGAACATACCGGTTATGACGTCTGGTGCGTCTCCATCCTCCCTCCGGCAAACTGCATACACCAGACCCAGCTGTCTTGCCTCTGTATTACCAACACCTCTGCCCGGTGTTCCACGTCCTCTTCCAGCACCATTTCCTCTGCCATTCGGACCATGACCCCGCGGTGGCTGCGGTCCACCTCTTCTAGCCTGATTGAAATTCTGACCTATTGGTCGGCCCCCGTCTATTTTTATAGGACAGTCCTTAATCATGTGGTCCTTGGACCCACACTTGAAACATCCCCTTGTCTTCTTCCAACACTCTCCTAGGTGCCTCTTCCCATACTGATCACAAGTACGATACTGCCCTCCTGTAGCAACCTGCTGACCTCGCGGCCCATCCACCCTCTGTCTCTTTTGAGCATTCCCAGATGACCCTGATGATCTAAAACCTCTCATTTGCCTGTTCCTATCCGTATTCTGCCTTACAGAGTCCTTAATCCCTTCGGCTACCTTAGCCTTTTCCACCAACACGGCAAACTCTCACTCCTACTGTGGAGCTATCAACAACCTTAGGTCATCCCTCAGTCCGTCCTCAAACCGGACACATCGCTCATGCTCCGTAGCCACGATACCTCGAGCATACCGGCTCAACCTTAAGAATTCACCTGCGTACTCGCTCACGGACTTGTTCCCTTAAACCACATTGAAATGCCTTCCTCTAAGCATCGGTATAATTAGTTCCAACATACTTCTTCTGATATGCTGCCTTAACATACTCCCAAGTGAGATCCTCAGCTTTAGCACCATCCCGAACTGTGAGCCACCACTGATATGCCTCATCGCGAAGTAGCGACACCATTTCCTTGACTTCTCTTGTGATCGGATCCGGCTCATCCATAATTCGCTTTGTCGCTTCCAACCAATACTCGGATCGATCTTTGGGTGCCACACTAGATACGCCACGGAATACTTCGGCTCTATTGGCTCTGAGTCGCCAAGCTGATTTACGAGCTCCCATACCTCCACCGCTCCGACCACCATCTCAAGAACTCGCAAAGACCGTCTGCGATATCGCGATATCCCCGTCGATCTTGGTGCTCAACACCAACGGTGGTGGTGGGGGTGGTGGTACCTCATTCTCGGACCCTTGACCAGACCTAACGGGTTCCGATACGACCATTCTACCTCCACCATGCCCTCGCACATTACGACCACGTCCCCTAGAACTCATGTCTACGATCGCGATTTAATCTATTTTAGAAAGTTTTATGCATTAGTCTTTGTTCCACTGATTACCCACGAAGAAATTTTATGTAAAGGAAGTTTAGTAGTAGTTCTTTCGATCATTTCAGAGTTTTGTGTCAAGTCTTCTATCTTAGTTCAGAGAAAGATGCACCTTCATTCAGTAGTATCTACTACACACATTCATCACTTGTACATTTTTGTCCGTTTCAATCCCAGGGGTATTTTCGTAATTTGTCCTATAGGGTATTTTGGTAAATTTTCAAATCAGGGTATCTTGATATTTTACAAAAATAGGGGTTTTGGTATTTTTGGTAAAGTAGGAATATCTTAATAAAAGTCGAGGATAATATGGTAACTTTATAAACCAAGGGTATTTTAGTAATCTTACAAACTAGGGGTATTTGGGTAATTTTTAAAACTAAGATTTATAAAACAATGTAGCAGGTCCCTTTCAGGTTTTAATTATTGAGTTTAGCCTGTGAATGAGTCCTCTTGGTTAGGGTGAACCGTTACTACGCACCAGGTAGGATTTGAGCGAAAAGGAGGTGAGTCACTAGGACTGCTTAAATACCAGGCTCTTCCCGAATCCAATCCTAGACATGTGCACAATGGTTGCCACACCCTAACTCGGCGACTTAGTCACAGGTTTGTTTAGTTAGGCCTTAAATTTTATGTAGTTCTTGTGTTGGGGTAAACTAATCCTAGGGTTCCATAACTTAATATACTAATCTACGTTCCCGTTATACCCATATACCAATCATACATTAATTCACACAACGGTTAGGGGTACTTACCTGGTGGACTTCGGGTCGGAGACTTAGGTGCCATGCCAGAAAACCTGCTCATTTCACAAAAATTTTCTCAAAAACTTAATTGGGCTTAATTTTGAAAACGTTGTGGGCTTTAAACCCAAGGCCGAAAGTTTAAAACTGAGCTCTGATACCAAATTGAAACACCTCAAACCCGGCCCACAAGCCCCGACCGGATCTGGCATGTTCCTCGAGTAAAACATTTCAAATCTTGTTTGTCAATTTGGAAAATGTGGTCATTTTGAAGAGGAAGCGTTAGGTGTCAAAACATTTAAAATTGTTTCCAAGATAAGTTATTTAACCCTCGATTTAATAATAATTGTATCATAATAAAAATTTGAAACATAAAACAGTTTAATAATAATGGCCTTATTCCAACAATAGCAAACCCGAAATAAATCCAAACTTAAAAATAAAGTCTCAAAATAAAATAACTGCAAGCTGAGCATGGCCACCACTAAGCTCCCGCCGACCCGATCCATCTACTGAGTGTCACCTGAAAAGATATCCCACAACGGGGTGAGTCAAACAGACTCAGTGTGTATAACCAACACTAAGCCCCAACGATTCCGACATATCATATCATATCATACGTATTTATAACAGATAGAAATACTGATTCAAACTCGAACCCATACCTAGATAACCATCCACTACACATCACCCGTACCAACCATCACACCGTGGGGACTACTAAGTCGACCCTCCATACGCTACACATCATCGAAGGCAGTCGCTGCAGACGACTTGCTCATCGCCCTTATAAATTTTGTGGCATAGCCACCAGACATTATTTTGTGACATAAGTCACCACATTCAGATTTCGTGACATGAGTCACCACATTCAGATTTCGTGACATGAGTCACCACATTCAGATATTGTGGTATAAACCACCAGATCACTTCTCCTTTCCATATAACCCATATGCCCCATGTCACAAAGAATATGCAATATCATGCCTTATGCCTTATTCCACATTCTTATCGATATTCACATATGTACCATATTCCAAATATTCATATCATAATATTATTCATATCATTTATTAACATAATGTTAAGGCTACTTACCTGAGTACTTTGTACCATCACATGGTACCTTTGCCCACTTTTCACATTATTATAAACACATATATTAAATTGATGCCATAAATCTATTAAGAGTTGGTGTGGGGTACACACCTAGTTTACTTAATGCTTTCACTGAAATCCCGAAAATCCCGATATAACACTCTAGATCCTTAGTTCCTATATTCGGCCAACACTTAATACTTTTAGTAAAAACCCATTCGGCTAAACAATCAAATCCGAAGGATTATTGCAATCAAAATCCTTTTTTTGCCGATTTGATTACTAATCAAATCTCGAAACTTTGTGACACTCCTTCCTTGCAATCGGCCAATACTAGATCACCGGACTTGGTTAGTTTTGGCTTCTAAATAACTAAGAAACATATTTGAATCACTAAATATAGACTTGGCGAATGTTCAGTTCACTTACCTTGCGAATCTTAAATCCCAAAATTGCTACTTGCTCTTGGCGATGTCGAGATCCCTATAGGTATATGTTAGATTCGGTTCGACACTTAATCTCAATAAATGGCCCTTGGTCGAATACATCCGCTTACCTTGAGTACCTCAAATCCCGAAAGAACACCTTTATCTTTGGTTACAACCAAAAGAAACACATTAATATGGCCTTAAGCATATTCGACCATCCTTAGAAATCAAGGCCTACCCTTGATTTCGGCTCACCAAATAAGAAAAGATAAAACCGATTGCTAAGAGGAATACTTACCACCAACGTTTGCTTGAAGAGACTAAAAGACAAAAGATTTCGGCTAACTCTTTCGGCTTTTAAAACTTGCGACAAAGAAAGAAGAATAAGGCCTTCTGAAGATTCGGCTATGGCTCCCAAATGGTCATGAAATATTCGGCTACAAGAGGAAGGGGTAAGGTTGAAGGGAAGGAAAGAAAAGATGGGTTTTGAAGAGATTAGAAAAGTTCGGCAGCCCCTTAATGCACTAAGTGACCGAACTTGGAGAAAGAAAAAGAGAAAAACAAAACTATCAACTATGAATTTTCAGCACATTTCCCCTATCAAAACCCCAAAACTGATTATGCACCCTTAGAGCCCCACATTCGGCCACTACATCTTCACTTATCAAATCCCTTATTTTTCTCTCTATCACTTCATTCAAAATAATAAAAATAAATCCACAATTATCTCTTAACTTAGCCGAATTTTTAAAGGGAACCTTAAACTCATCCCTTAGTGCCCCATTGCCGTCCACTACTGCTCAATCTTGTAGCAAAATAAAACTCCCATTTGCGTCCCTTGCTGCTCGAACCTAAGCCCTTTGCCCACTGCATATGGCGTCACTTACTAGAGCTTTAAGTGGCGCCTTCATGCAACTTTACCAAGGCACTTTTTGTGTCTAATTTCCCCTACTATTTCTCTTAAGGCCTCTTTTGTTCAATTCCCCTTCAATACTTAAAATTTAATATTTTCTAAGGCATTCACCTACACTCTTAAGGTTTTAAAAATTCATAAAACATATTTACAACACACACAGGCATGCTACTTCACATAATTACGCAATAATGCACAAGCCATAAATCCCGGATATTACAGGAGTACTGGCTTGAGGCAGTGGAGTGAATCATGGACGATTTGGATTGCATCACCGAGCAGAAACTGAAAGGAGTGGTGTCTTTGCTGAGAGATGAGGCGTATCAGTGGTGGCTCACTGTCTGAGAAGGCAATCGGGCCGATCGTATTACTTGGGAATTCTTTAAAATCGCATTTCAAGGAAAATATGTCGGGGCTAGCTATGTGGATGCCCGAAGGAAGGAGTTTTTGACTCTGGTTCAAGGAGGTAAATCTGTGGCAGCATATGAGTCAGAATTTCTACGTCTGAGTCGGTATGCCTGGGGAATAATGCCGACTGATTATGAATGTCGTGTGTGTTTTGAGGACGGGTTGCGTGATGAGTTGCGGGTATTGATAGCCCCACAGAAAGAGAGGAATTTTGCCACACTGGTGGAGAAAGCCAAGATAGCTGAGGAGGTTAAACACTCGGAGAGGCAAAATCGAGATAAGGATAGGGGCAGGAACAAGAGAGACTCTGGGTACTCAGGTCCTGCTAGAGGTTTTCAGAAAAGGACCAGTTTGAGCGGGTGCTCCAGCTGCTACTAATCAGTTACAACCTTGTGCGGATTGTGAGAGACTTCACTCGGGTGAATGTTAGAAGATAACCGGTGGTTGTTTCAAATGTGGTTCCAAGGATCATCGGTTTAAGGATTGTCCTCGACAGCCCGCTCATACTCAGGGGGTTCGTAACGATTTTGCGCAGCCAGCTAGAGGCGCTCAACAACCACCGAGAGGCTGTGGGCCAGGTCGAGGTGGTAATGGCATAGGACGAGTTCAGGGTGCACCGGGTAGAGGTACCGGTAATAGGGATAACGCGGAGGCGAGACAGCCAGGGTTGGTCTATGCGATCAGACGTCGAGAGGATGGCGATGCACCTGATGTCATAACCGGTACGTTTTTCATAGCTGACGTACTTGTTACTGCTTTGATAGATGTTGGATCCACCCATTCATATGTGGCTTATGCATCTCATCAATTAAGACCGCATGAGGTGAACTATCCCACTCATGATTTGGAGTTAGCTGCAGTGGTGTTTACTTTGAAGATTTAGAGACACTATCTGTACGATGAGAAGTCGATTATCTATACGGATCATAAGAGTATGAAGTACCTTCTTACCTAGAAGGAGTTGAACTTAAAACAACGGAGGTGGATTGAACTATTGAAGGATTATGACCTCTCAATCGAGTATCATCCCAGAAAGGCTAACGTAGTTGCAGATGGATTGAGTCGTAAGATGATATCGGACTTGAGAGCGATGTTCGCTCATCTCAGCCTGTATGAAGATGGTAGTCTGCTAGCCGAACTTCAAGTGAAGCCTGCATGGGTAAGCCAGATTAAGGAAAAGCAATTAATAGATGAAAGTTTGGGTTCTCGGCTTCAGCAGGTGGAAGGTGGTAAGATAGGGGATTTTCGATTGAATAGTGATGGAGTATTGTGTTTCCGTGGAAGAGTTTGTATGCCTAAGGATTCAGATTTGAGACAGATGATTCTGCGTGAGGCGCATAGTAGCCCATATGCTATGCACCCCGGGGGAAATAAGATGTACCGAGACATCTGTGAACAGTATTGGTGGCCAGGGTTGAAAAGAGAGGTTACTAATTTTGTGAGCAAGTGCTTGACATGTCAGCAGGTGAAGGCGGAGCATCGACTACCGTCGGGGTTGCTGCAACCGGTGAAAATTCCATTATGGAAATGGGAAAGAATAACAATGGACTTTGTTAGTGGGTTACCCTTAACGCCTACTAAGAAAGATTACGTTTGGGTAATAGTGGATCAGTTGATGAAGACTGCTCATTTCCTACCTGTTCATACGGATTATTCATTGCAGAAGTTGGCCAAGTTGTATGTAGCAGAGATCGTGAGGTTACATGGGGTACCAGTGTCTATTATATCGGACAGGGACCCTAGGTTTACATCACGGTTTTGGAAGGCTTTACATGAAGCTTTGGGTACAAGGTTAAATTTCAGCACGGTGTTTCATCCGCAGACAGATGGTCAGTCGGAGAGGGTTATCCAGATTCTGGAAGACATGTTAAGGGGCTGTGTGATTGACTTCAGGGGTAGTTGGGAAGATTTTCTACCTTTGGCAGAGTTTGCATACAACAACAGCTATCAATCCAGCATCCAGATGGCACCCTACGAGGCGTTGTATGGTCGTAGGTGTCGTACTCCTACTTGTTGGACTGAGCTTGGGGAGCGACAGTTACTGGGTCCTGAGTTGATCTCAGAGACGGAGGAAAAAGTAAAGCTAATTTGGGCACGATTAAAGGAAGCTTCGGATAGACAGAAATCATACGCAGACCTGAAGCGTAAGGATATAGAGTTTGCGGTGGGAGATTAGGTTTTTCTGAAGGTCTCACCTTGGAAAAATATCTTTAGATTTGGATGGAAGGTGTAACACCCCATACCCGAGACCTTTGCCGGGGTCGAGTATGTGGCATTACAAGACTCGACTACAAGTTCGGAACATAAAAATTTAAAGCTGTCAAACTGCATCATGCTGACTAAATTGATCATAACTCGAGTTACAAAACTCGAAATTTAGATCCGTAAATTTTACTTGAAACTAGACTCACATAAATTTTCACCATAAATTTTCCATAATTTTTCATGTGGCCAATTAGTACAGTTTATTCATCAAAATTACCCTTATACACTGCTTGACAATTCTGACCTGTCTCTACAAAAATACAGTTATCTCATTACAAAAATTTCCTATAATGTTATTGTTTATACCAATGAAAAATAGACTCATTAAGAGTTCTACACATATATACCATGCTTCTTAATTATTTTTTTACAATTTTTGACAATTTTTATAAAACAGAACAGTGACTCCCGAATTCGTTCAGGGCAGGTCTCACTGGGACTTAATTATCTCATAATATATAAATCTTTTGCCTACCCTGTTTCTTTCATGTAAAAATAGACACAATGAGGTTTAATTTCATATCTTATTCAATTTATAATTCAATATACCCTATTTTTGGTGATTTTTCTAACTCACATCACTGCTGCTACTACAAGCTGTTTTGTTGCATTTTATGAAAGACTAGCTTCTAACCGAACCTACCTACATCCCTAATTCAAGGATTCATTTCGTATACAAACATTTCCTTAACAAAAACGATTAAACTTTGATTAAGAATGCATAAACATTACCATCATGAACCAACGTACACATCAAGACACAACAGCGTACTTAACTAAAAATTTAGCCATATTCGCATGGCTATTATATACAAGGTCAAACATCATATGTTTCTAAAACTTCATCTAGCCTATACATGCCTTCTAATTCGTAACCAAAATTCAAAATACCAAAGGAAGGCGATAGTGTGGTTGACTTCTTGAAGATCCTTTACGAGCCCGCTCACGTGACCAAAATCTATAAAACAAAGGAGAACATTTCACATAATTAAGCTTACTAGCTTAGTAAGTCCTAACTCATGATAATAAAACATTTAATTATTTACTGAAATGAAAGCAATCAACTTATGGCATTTCACATAGGCAATTAAGTAAATTATTTATACAAAGCCGGATACTAGTAATTCATTAACCCAAGTAAATTAGGAATCATTTCCTTCAACCTACATTTCTTTGTAGTTCATATAAGCATATCGCATGAAAATCTCCTTTCTTAACATTTAAACTTGAAAACCAATTGTTCCACAATAGCACATTCTAAGCTCGAATTCCATTATATTACATCCATCAATATTAACTTGAACACATATAACACAATTCTCATAATATTAATTTGACCTAAGTAATATTAAGCATAGCATACCTTACATGCTTACAGAACCGTATACTCAATAAATTAGCTTTAAGTTGTCTTGAACAAAGATTCAATTTCTCTTTTACAAATTACATCACCGGCATCAAACTGCTAGGCGTAAAAGCTGAAAAGTAACAGGCACAAGGCACGCTAGGCGTAAAGCCCGATAAATAACACCGGCACAAGGCTTGCTAGGCATAAAAGCACGAAAAGTAACACCTGCACAAGGCACTGCTAGGCATAAAGCCCGATTTTGTCACAGGCACAAGGCACGCTAGGCATAAAGCCCGATTTTTGTCACCGGCACAAGGCACGCTAGGCTCAAGCCCGAATGTCGAATAATTTTACATGCTTTTCACATTTCACTATCACATATCGAACCATATGCATTTATTCACATTGCATAAAATATATTTGAAATCAATCCAATCCATCATCATCACATTCGCCAACTCTTGGTTTTACACCAAACTTATACAAATTCTATCATTCATTAGATTTGTAATTAACCTTTAAACATAAGGTAGCTCAAGAATTTACTTATACACCTTGCATTAACCAAAATAAATTCACTTCAATACTATACATTCACATTCGGCTATATCATGAATTTATACTCTAAATTTCCACAATTCATCATTCACTAAGTTCATAATTAATTTATTGACATATTTTAGCTAAAGGACTTACCTCGGTTGTCGATAGTCCGTGCGAATCGGCTATTCGAGAACCTTCGTCTTCCCCTGTCTAATTCCGTTTTTCTTTGCTCTTGATCTAAAACACATTAGAATTTAGCTCATTTAATCGCATTTCATCTCAATTTAGTCCCAAAACACACAAATGGGCAATTTACTATTTTGCCCCTAATGTTTCCCATTTTTACAAATTGGTCCAATTTACACAAAACTCAAAATATGCAAAATTTTCTAACACCATGGCTAGGCCGAATCTTCCCCATAACCATGGGTGTCCATGCATTTCATCTATTTAACATTTTAATTTTTCACAAATTTATTCTTTTCAATTTAGCCCTATATACTCAAAATCACCAAAAACTCCAATACAAAACTTGTAAATCCTTAACATACCTTTAATCTAGAACCATTAAACATCAAAACTATCTAAACATGTTAATGGTCGAATCTTATATACATGGTATTTTCAAAAATTTAGACATGGGTCGGATAATATCTGAAACAACGATCTCAAAAGCGTAGAAATTATCAAAAACCGAAAACCGACCATACCTCAATCAAGCTCCTTATCTTGCCGAAAATCAAGCTTCAACAATGGAGTTTCTACTTTCTACATTCGGCCAAGAGAAGAGAGAACAAGGTATGTTCTCTTTCTCCCCACTTGTTTTTATTATTTAATGATAAAACAAACACATATTATTAACATTATTTTAACACATTAATATAACTATATAATAAACTAAATTAACATATAATTTGGACTTATAAAGGCCCATTGCCGTCCCTTAATATGGTTAATGGGCTAATTGCCCTTTTGGTACACCCACTTAAAAAGCCACAATCAATTTAGTACCTTTCACTTTAGTATTCAACTTTTGCTCTTTTCTCGATTAAATCCTTTTTATCAAATTGAGCACTTAAATGACTAAATTTTTCTCTGAAACTTTCACACTCACTAAATCACATATAATAAACACGAAATATAATATTAAAATATTACTCAGGCTCGGATTCGTGGTCCCGAAATCACCGTTCCGATTAGGGTCAATATTGGTCTGTTACAGAAGGGAAAGTTGAGCCCTAGGTTCATCGGACCATATCGGGTACTGAAACATGTTGGGCCAGTGGCTTATCAACTTGAGTTACCTCTGGAGTTAAGTCAGATACATAGTGTATTCCATGTCTCTATGTTAAGGCGTTATCGTTCGGATCCATCTCATGTTGTACCGGTGGAGGAAGTTGAATTAAGACCTGACTTGTCTTTTGAGCGAAGCGATCATGCATTTTAGATCGGGATGTTAAGGTGCTGAGAAGGAAGTCGGTACCGTTAGTCAAAGTATTATGGCGTAATCACGGATCAGAGGAAGCTACATGGGAGCCAGAGGATGCAATTCAGCAACAATATCCTCATCTCTTTTAATTAGGTAAATTTCGAGGCTGAAATTTCTTTAAGGGGGTAGAATTGTAACATCCTGAAATTCAAAAATTTAGGTGTTGCATTATTTCTTGCGTTAGGCTAGTTAAAAATAATAATTGTGTATGATTAGGGGTCCTAAGAAGGCTCGGGGTTGAGTTGGGCCTTAGTAAAATTTTTTGTGTTTAAGCACTTTAAGGAGAGAAGATAAGTGGCATCAAGGCTTATGGAAATAAGTGTGCAATTTGCTAGCACAAGTGAAGCTAGTAGAGGAGCGGTGTGGCGTTGCATGTATGGGCTTAAGGGGTGGAGTTCGAATCCCACCTAGTGCAAATTTTGGGATTTAATTTTTGTATTCCTTCCCTAAGTTTCGGCCATGATGGTAATTATGGTAAGGGGAGACTTTTTAATTATGGAAAGGTGGCTAAAGAAATATGGTATAGAGGTAAACAAGGAGAAGTGAAGGAAAGAACAAAAAGAAAATGGCAAGAGAAGGGAACATGTCGGCTTAATACGTGGGTGGTGTTTTGGAAAGTGTTTGTGGTCAATTTTTGATACTATTGGTAAGGTATGCACGGTTTGGGAGGGGTTTTGGGATAGCCGAATTTTGCATTTGCCTTTTGGGAAATTTAGTGCTTGTAAGGCCTACTTTCTTTTAACACTTTTGTGTTCTTTTTCTCCAATTTCTGTTCTCATTGCCGAAACACCAAAGCCACTAGTGAGTATCTTTTTCTTTGTTTTGCCGAAACCATTTAGCCTTTGTGTCCAAATTATTTCTACTCATTTTTCCCTTTGAAAGCCGAAACAAGTTTAGCACTCTTGCCCATCTTCTCTTTTCTTTTGATTATTTCCTCAACTCTCTCTCTTTCTCTTAAAAACAATAGTTCCTTGAGGCCGAATGTTCTTGCTTATTTCCCTCCATAGCTGAACTTTTGAATCTTTCATCTCTTCTCCATTATTTCTTTCTCGTTCATGTTGGCACTCACTTCTTGACCGAATTGGTAAGTAATACTCTTCTTTTTGAATTCTTTCCTTTATGCCGAATATGTGCCTTTGTCATGGGACGATTTTCTTAACCGAAAACATCATTTCTTCTACTCTCTCTAAACGTGATCATCTTTTCTTTCGTAGTGTTCTAGTGAGTGGCCGGAAAGCACATTCTTGCCGATTCCTCTTTAGTCTTAAGTCAAGCGATTGAAGTCGGATCTATCATCATTTAGGTAAGGGGTTCATTTTTGGATTTTTCATTATATCTCTACTTGGCTATGATGCAAATCGGACCGAATTTTTGACTAAACGTCTATTATAGGGATTTATCGTTCGTTCTTATTCAATCGTTGATCTTTCGGAAATAGAGGTAAGCCGAATCTTATCCCCAAACGACTACTTTCTTTCATAGTAGTAGTTTTTTCTAACCAAGATCTTTTCAATAGAGGCCAGTGGAACCGAGTTGAAAGGAAAAGCGACCGGAGAACTCAAAAGGAGTGGATTTGCGATTCCTACTCCTAAATTCAAGCGTAGAGCGGTATCGGCGGTTCGAGATTTTCCACCGGGTTGTGGACCATCATCCAGTGAGAATAGACAGATCGTGGTTGTTCACGATACCGAGGGTAAGCGTTTCAATAGATCGCTCGGTTTAGTTTTGGATTAATAAAAACCTTGTTCGTTAGATTAACCGAGTGTTATGATGTCTTAGGTGTGAAGCGATCAAGACGGTTTAATACTTACGTGTAATCGGTGTGTAATCTCACACCGTAATTCATAGATTATGATTGGTAACATGTTTGATAGTTGATTAGTATTATTATACGACTACAGATCGTAAAATTGGCATTAAACGAGAAATTGGCATAAAGTACATTATTTTTATAGATTTGACAAAATCGACATTAAAGTTGTTAGAATTACAAAAATGTCCCTATGGATTGATTTACCGAAATGTCCTTATGGACCGATTTACTGAAATGTCCCTATGGACCGATTTACCGAAATGCCCCTATGGGCTGAATTACCGAAATGCCCCTATGGGTCGAATTGTTAAAATGCCTTAGTGGGCCGAATTATTGCAAAATGCTATAATGGACCGATTCATTAAAAAATATTCTATAGATTAATGGTTGTACTTATATGTGGATATTATATGTTACTATGCATATTGCATCTTTATATATTGCATGGGATGGGAAACTTGAATGAAGAGAAGTGTAGACCGGTGGCATTCCAACAAATTCTGATAATGGCTATGTGCCAATTTAAATATAGCTTTGTGCCATCGTGATTAAGGCTGTGTGCCGATTATATTATCGTATATGATACTCTGGTGGCTGAGCCACAAAAATATTATAAATGGCAGCTTGTCTACAAATTGGAGAGACTGGCGGGGTGGGTTGACTTGATCCCCACAGGAGAGATGGGTTGGTCAGGGGAGAGATTGGATGGATGGGTTGGGTTGCATACTTTGCATTTATATATATATATATATCTTGTTTTGTAATTGGGCTTGGCCCAAGATTATGTTATATGGGCTCGGGCCCAAGATGTTATTATGGGCTTAGGCCCAAGTTGATGCTAAATGGGTTGAGCCCAGTGGACAACGGTAAAGGGGATTATACTGCGAGTTCTAGTAACTCACCCCGCTTTCTTAACCGTTGCGGTAATGCTCGATGAAGTGGACTTGGGCCATGGATGACTCGGTGGTGGCCATACTTGAAATGGTTTTATTGAACTTTAGATTTCTATTTCCGTTCACTTTAGTACTTTTACTATTTTGGGTTTTTATGTTGTAATAAGGCCTCTGGAATATTTTTATTTTGCTTTATGTTTTGACGTACTTATTATATTGCTTGAATTGTTTTAAATGGGGTTTTTTCTAAAAATTTAAATAAAGGTTTTCCAAAATAGATTAACAAATAGATTTCATAACAAACTTTTACAAATATTTTAACTTGAAAATTTTCTCTCAAATTATCAATAATATTTTCAAAAGTCATAGTTTATAAGATCTTTAGTTCAAATTATCAATTTATCAATCAACCTTCGAGATTAGTTGTATTGTATCAAATATTTCAAATCAAATTTGTTTTTCTTGATTATAACAAAATTATACCTATTTTAGTACGAATAAAAAGGATTTTACACGTTTTCTCATGTGACATGTCAGATCCGGTCATAGCGCATGGGCCGGGTTTGGGGTGTTACACCATGGCCCGAAGCCAAATCAAGGTAACTTATCCGAAATTTTGATATCATGGCCCGGAGCCAAATCAGCCGATATGCAAGGCCCGAAGCCAAATCGGTGTAACTCGCACCCGAAGTGCTAATAACATGGCCCGAAGCCAACTCAAAGTATACCTAATGACATGTCACTAGCATCCTAAACTATTCCTAAGGTTCAACCGGGATTTCCAATTGTCGAATCTTCGTTGAATTATTTCCAAACTCGCCCATAATTACATAATAACAATTCATGCTATATCAAAGCATATAAAACACATTTGAAATGAAATTTTAGCATACGAACTTACCTCGGATGTTAAAACGGCGAATCGAGTCGATTAGTCGATAACTTTATAGTTTCCCCGATCCAAGTCCGTATTTCACTTTTCTTGATCTAAATATATTCAAAATTAATTTATTAATCATCTATTCATTAAATTTAGTCCAAAACATTCTTTAAGGCACATTTACACTTTTTTCCCTAAACTTTCACATTTTCACAATTTAGTCCTTATTTCATAAAATCACAAATTAATGAAATTTCAATTGTACCGAATTACTATACTGCCCCTAGCAGCCCATAATTTTCATTTATTTCACATTTTAACTACTAACTTTACACATTTCTCAATTTAATCCCTATTTTGTATTTTTACTCAAAATCACTTAACAAAACTTGTATATCTATTAACAAACATTAATAATATATCAAGAAACTTCAAAACACATGCTTATTCATCAATGGAAACATTCAAAATCTTTAAGAGTTTTTCAAATTAGTCCCTGGGCTAGCTAGTACTAGTTGCAACGATCACAAAAACATAGAAATCATCAAAAAACGGGATAAAAACTGAACCTTAATGAGCAAAATAGCATAGCCGAAATAAGAACCCTAAAACTTTGTCTTTTCTTCTTGCAACATTCGGCTAAGGAAGATGATAGCCAACAATAAAAGATTTTTGTTTTATTTATTTTATGTTATGAACCAATTTACCAAATTAACCTTAGTATTAAACCATTAAAACACCTTAATATATGTCCGTATATGTCCACTCATGTGTCAAATGGTAAAAATTACAACATAAGGACCTCCATTTTAATGATCCATAGCTAATAGACACATTTAACTAATGGAACATGCATTTTACACTTTACGCGATTTAGTCCTTTTTCTCAAATTGACCAATTAAACGATAAAATTTCTTAACGAAATTTTTACACAATCATATATTCATACTGTAGGGCCCTCAGTCAGTACGGTTTGGAGCTTCTCAAAGCTCTCTTGCTGCGCATCAGTCCAGTTAAACGGCACACCCTTACGTAGCATGTAACATCCTGAAATTCAGAATTTCATGCTTTGCATTATATCATGCAATAGGCTAGTTACGAATGTTAATTTTGTATGTTTAGGGGTCCTAAGAAGGCTTGGGGTTAAGTTGGGCCTTAGTAAAAATTTTGTGTTTAAGCCCTTAAGGGGTGAAGGTAAGTGGCATCAATGCTTAAGGAAATAAGTGTGTATTTTGCTAGCATAATTGACCCTATGGCAAGGAGGTTGTGGCGTCACATGAAGGGCTTTTGGGGAGGAGTTCGAATCCCAGCTAGTGCAAAAATTTTTGATTAAATTTTTGTGCTTCCCTTCCAAGTGTCGGCCATAGTGATAATTAAGGTAAGGAAGACTTTTTATTTATGGAAAGATGACTAATGATTATGGTAAGGAGGAAAACAAGGGAAAATGAAGGAAAGAAATCAAATAAAAAGGCAAGGGAGGGAACATGTTGGCCGAATTTTAGGAGTTACCAAGGGAAGGAATTTTTGGTCAACATGCATCTTTTTGGTTAAGGTGTAATCGGTTTTTGTAAGGGGGGTGTGCCGAATTTTGTTAGGCATTTTGAAGAGCTTTTGATTTCTTTTTTGAAAGTCTTTTCTTTGTTCATTTGTGTAACATCCTGGATTTTGGGTTTATGCATTTGTGCTTAAATAAATGTGAGAGCATGTCTATGTGTGCGTTAAATGTGTTTTATGAATTTTTGTGAACCCTAGAATGTAGTGAATGCTTTAGAAATTATAAGATTTTAAATTCAAAAGAGGAAGCTAGGCAGAGTAGCCTTAAGAGAAATTGTAGGGGAAATATGACACACAAATGGGCTTGGAAAAGTGGCAAGGAGGCGCCACTTAAAGCCCGATGAGTGGCGCCACAAGCGAGTGCGGGGCCAAGGATCGAGTTACAAGGAAGCAAAATAAAGGTTTTATTTTGCTGAAATGAAGCGACAAGGGACGGCACTAAGGCTAACTTTTAGGAGCTTTAATCCTTTTAATATTTTTAAGAGATAAATGGTGATAATTAATTAAGATGGGGGATAAATGTTGGATTATTTTTATTAATTTGAAAAAGGTGAGAGATAAAGTTATCAGAATAGGGAGAGTTGGCCGAATAGGGGGCTCTAGGTAGAGTAATTTCAACAAAAAGGGGAAAAGGGTGGCCAATCTTCATTCTTTTCTTCTCTTTTTCCCTCTGCCGAATTCTTTAGCAACACTTCTCTTCTCTTTTATTTTTCCAAAAGCCGAAAACTCAAGAAAGCCTAGCCGACTTCTCCATCTTTTTCTTCTTCAAAGATTATCACCATTTCCAAATTGCTCAACCCTTCTCTCCTTCTTCTCACAAGTTCATAAAAGCCGAAACTAAGTACTTGCTAGATCCTAGCCGATTGTTCATTGAATCCCAAAGCCAAATCTTCTGTGGTGACAGACAAGGGTGTTGTCGATTTCTTCAGTAGGGGTAAGATCAAATTGGGTTTCCATTCTTTTTCTTTTAAGCTTGTCGAAATCTAAGATCTAATCTCTACTATTATTCTTTGACCGAAACTATGAAAAAGGTTTCGGGATTTTCCTATTGTCGACTTCAAGCAAGGATCATTTGGGATTTAAGGTAAGTCATGTGGTTTTCGGCCAAATGCCATGTATTGTGATTAAATGTTAGTTTTGGATCTAACACATGTCTATGGGGATTTCGGCAGATACCATAATCAAGTAGCTATATGGGGATATTTAGATCCACAAGGTAAGTTTATGTGATATTCGGCCAAGGTCCTATTTAGTGACTTAGATCTGTTTCTTACTTATTCAAAAGCCGAAAACTAACCAAGTCAATTGATCTAGTGTTAGCCAATTTTAAGGAGGAAATACTACAACGTTTCGGGATTTGATTAGTAATCAAATCGGCAGCAAGGTAAGGATTTTGGTTGCAATAATCCTTCGGGATTTGATCATATAGCCGAATAGGCTTTTGCTAAGCATTAAGCGATTGACTAAATGTAGGAATTAAGGATCTAAAGCGTTAGATCGGGATTTTCGGGATTTCAGTGAAAACGATAAGTAAACCAGGTGTGTATCCCACACTGAATCTTGATTGATTTACGGTATTATTTTAATATATGTGTTAATAATAATATGAAAAGTGGGCTAAGGTACCATGCAATGGTACAAAGTACTCAGTGCGTAATCTTAGCATCATGTTAATAAATGTTATGAACATGTGGAATATGGCATGTATGTGAACATTGATAAGAATGTGAAATAAGGTCTAAGCCATGATAATTGCATGATTTGTATGACATGGGGCATATGGGTGATTATGAAAGGGGAAGTGATTGGTGGTTTTATACCCCAATATCTGAATTTGGTGACTTCGGTCACATAATCCGAATGTGGTGACTCATGTCACAATAACTGAATGTGGTGACTTATGTCACAAAATATATTATCTGGTGGCTATGCCACGAATTTATAAGGGCGATGTGCTAGTAAATGCAAATGATCGCCGATGATGTGTAGCGGATGGGTGGGTCGATTTAGTAATCCCCACGGTGTGATTGTTGGTACGTGTGATGTGTAGCGGATGGTTATCTAGGTTTGGGTTCGGGATTGCATCATTATATTTAATTGCTATTTGTACATGTATGAATTGTTATGCCTAAATCGTTGGGATTTAGTGTTGGTTGTACACACTGAGTCTGTTTGACTCACCCCATTATGGGATATTTTTCAGGTGACACTCAGTGATGGACCGGGTCGGCAGGAGCTCCGTGGTGGCCATGCTCAGCACAGGATTAATTTTATTTTGGACTTTTATTGTTTTTAGTATTTCGAATTTATTTTGGGTTTTGTTTTGATGTAATAAGGCCACTAGTATGAAACTGTTTATGCATGCACTTTTAATTATTTCATTATGACACGATTCTTATCAAATTAAAGTTTAAGTAACTTTTCTAAAAAAAATAAATTGTAAATGTTTAGACACCTAAACACAAACGATTTTCGAATTAAAGATTAAACCCCAAAACAACTCGGTATTTTTATAAAACCACCCTGCATTTTCCAAGTAATAGACATGAAATTAAAACATTTTACTCGAGGAACATACCGGATCCGTGCAGGCTCGTGGGCGGGTTTGGGGTGTTTTAGCTTGTATCGAGCCAGTTCAAAACTCGGCTCACGGGGTTTTGGGCTCAAAGCGTTTTCTAAATATGGGCTTTTGGAACATGTATGTTTTTAAGCGATAGCAGTGCATTAGCTCAAAGATGGCTTTGCGTCTCCACCAAGTCCGCTGTAAGTACCCTAAACCATTGTGTGATATAATGTGGGCTTTATGGGCTTTATGGGACGTAGACTAGTTTAAATAGACTCTGATGGACTATAGGCTTAGCTTAAACCACTTCTTAAATTTTCATAAGACTTAATTTCACTAAACAAACCCGTTAACGAGCCGCAAGACTAGGGTGTGGTAACCATCATACGCATGTCTAGGATTGGATCCGAAAGAGCTTGGTATTTAAGCAGTCCTAATGACTCACCTCCTCTTCGCTGGAATCCTACCTGGTGCGTAGTTACTCTTCACATTAGTCGAGTTAGGGTGTAGCAATAGGCAGATGCATGCCTAGGAGTGGATTCAGGGAGAGCTTGGTATTTAAGCAGTCCTAGCGACTCACCTCCTCTTCGCTGGAATCCTACCTGGTGCGTGGTGACTATTCACCCTAGTTATGAGGACTCGTTGATGGGCTAAACCCTATAATTAAAACCCGAAAGGGACCAGCCACCCTAGTTTGAAAAAAAAATTACCGAAATACCCCCGGATTTCAAAATTTTTGAAATACCCTTATTTCATAAAATCACCAAAGAACCCTGAATTAGAAAATTTACGAAATTACCCCTGATTTACAAAATTTTTAAATTAACCCCGATCTATTACCAAAATACCCCTGTAGGTGAAATGACGAAAATACCCCTGGATAGGAATAAGACGAAAATGTTTGAATGATGAATGTGTGTTGAATGAATGTGCTTCTCTAAATTAGGATAGAAGACTTGAAACTTTGAAATGATCGAAAAAACTGCTATTAAACTTCTTTTCATAAAATTTCTTCGCGGATAATCAGTGGAACAAAGACTAATGCATAAAATTCCTTAAAATAGATTAAAGCGCGATTGTAGAAATGAGTTCTAGGGGGCGTGGTCGTAATGTGTGAGGACGTGGTAGAGGCAGAATGACCGTATCGAAACCCGTAAGGTCTGGACAAGGGTCCGAAAATGAGGTACCACCACCCCCACCACCAGCTGTTGGTGTTGAGCAGCAAGATCAGACGGGGGATGATGCAGTATCGTAGGCAATGCTGCGAGTTCTTGAGATGGTGGCTGGAGCAGGTGGAGGTATGGGAGCTCGGAAATCTGTACCCGAGCGACTCTGAGCCAATGGGGCTGAAGTGTTTCGTGGTGTATCTGGTGTGGCACCCAGTACGGCTGAGTATTGGTTAGAAGCGATAGAACGAATTATGGATGAGCTGGATCTGACCGCTGAGGAGAAACTGAAAGGAATGGTGTCGCTACTTCGCGATGAGGCATATCAATGGTGGCTCACAGTTCGGGATGGTGCCACGGTGAGGATCTCACTTGGGAGTATGTTAAAGTGGCGTACGGAAGAAGTATGTTGGAACTAGTTATACTTGATGCCTGAGAGGAAGGCATTTAGGGTTGGTTCAGGGAACAAGTCCGTAGTGTAAATACGAGGTGAATTCTTAAGGTTGAGCCGGTATGCTCAAGGTATCGTGGCTCTGAGCATGAAGCGATGTGTCCGGTTTGAGGACGGACTTAGGGATGACACGAGGTTGTTGATAGCTCCACGGTAGGAGCGAGAGTTTGCGATGTTGGTGGAAAAGGCTAAGGTAGCCGAAGGAGTTAAGGAATCTTTAAGGCGAATCAGAATACGGACGGAGCAGGCAAAAGAGAGGTTTTGGGTCGTCGAGGTCATCTGGAAATGCGCAGAAGAGGCCTAGAGTTGATGGGCGCGAGGTCGAGCAAGTTGTGTGATGAGGCGAGATCGTACTTGTGATCGGTGTGGGAAGAGGCACCTAGGAGAGTGTTGGAAGAAGGCAGGGGATGTTTCAAATATGGGTCCAAGGACCACATGATTAAGGACCATCCTATAAAAATAGGCGGGCCGACCAACAGTCGGGGTTCTAATCAGTGGAAGAGGGGGACTGACCTCGGCCGGGTCGTGGTCCGAATGGCGAGAGGAAATGGTGCTTTGGAAGAGGACGTGGAACACCGGTAGAGGTGTTGGTATCATCGAGGCTAGACGACCAGGATGGTATATGCGATTCGTCGGAGGAAGACGGCGATGCACTGGCGTTATAAGCAGCACGTTCCTTATTTTGAGTTAACCTTTATTGCTTTGATAGACATAGGGTCAACTCATTCCTATGTTGCTAGTAAAGTATTGAAACTTTGTATGTGAACTTTGAGACTGTACCTAGGAAGATGGGTGTACTTAGTCCTTTAGGCGCATGTGATAGTAGATAAACTCTTTAAGGAAGTGCCATTAGAAGTTCGGGGATGCGGTTCCCGGTGACTTAGTGGAACTACCATTCGGGAATTTGATCTAATCTTAGGCATGGATTGGTTAGTGAAGTATCGTGCGAATGTGGATTGCGCGGCTAAACGCATGTCGTTGAGAACTCCCGACGATAAGGAAGTTGTGGTGATGGGCGAAAGACGAAACTATTTGTCGAGTGTAGTATTCGCTCTTAAGGCGGAGAAGATGGTAAGGAAAGGATGTCCGGCTTTTCTGATGTGGGTCAGTGCCTTGGACACTAAGGAAACAAGTGTAGAAGGGGTTAGAACAGTAAGGGAATTTGTGGATGTCTTTCCGGAGGAATTACCTGGAATACCCTCGGATAGGGAGGTGGAGTTTAGAATTGACTTGCTACCGGGAACAGCTCCTGTGTCAATCGCTCCGTATAGAATGGCACCAAAGGAACTGGTTGAGCTCAAGGCTCAAATTCAAGAGTTGCTTGATCGTGGGTTTATTTGACCCAGTGTGTCTCCATGGGGAGCACCGGTCTTGTTTGTGAAGAAAAAGGACGGAACTATGCGTATGTGCATAGATTATCGTCAGTTGAATAAGCTGACCATCAAGAACAAGTACCCTTTGCCAAGGATAGACGACTTGTTCGATCAGCTTAAGGGGGCAGCAGTATTCTCAAAGATAGACCTAAGGTCTGGATATCATCAGCTTAAGGTGAAGGAAGCAGATATCCATAAGACAGCTTTCCGGACAAGGTACGGGCATTATGAGTTCGTAGTAATGCCGTTTGGGTTGACGAACGCCCCAGCCGCGTTCATGGATATGATGAACCAGGTTTTTCAACCTTACTTGGATAGGTTCGTCGTTGTGTTCATAGACGACATCCTAGTATACTCCAAGTCTGAGGAAGAGCATGACGAGCATCCCCGGAAAGTGTTGCAAGTACTAAGGGAGAAGAAGCTACATGCCAAATTCAGCAAGTGCGAGTTTTGGCTTAAGGAGGTTGCATTCTTAGGGCATGTGGTGTCTGCTGAAGGAATAAGAGTGGATCCTAGGAAGATTGATGCGGTATTGGATTGGAAACCACCCAAGTCGGTTGCAGAGATTCGGAGTTTTCTGGGCTTGGCAGGTTACTACAGAAGGTTTGTGGAAGGATTTTCATCAATAGCTGCACCTTTGACAAATCTGTTAAGAAAGGAGGTACCTTTCGTTTGATTTCTAAGGATGGTCGAATATGCTTAAGGCCATATTAATGTGTTTCTTTTGGTTGTAACCAGCATAAAGGTGTTCTTTCGGGATTTGAGGTACTCAAGGTAAGCAGTATGTATTCGGCCAAGGGCCATTTATTGAGATTAAGTGTCAGAACCGAATCTAACATATACCTATAGGGATCTCGACATCGCCAAGAGCAAGTAGCAATTTCGGGATTTAAGATTCG
Organism: Gossypium sturtianum; assembly: GCA_025698515.1. Classification (NCBI taxonomy): domain Eukaryota; kingdom Viridiplantae; phylum Streptophyta; class Magnoliopsida; order Malvales; family Malvaceae; genus Gossypium; species Gossypium sturtianum. The sequence continues at coordinate 64,151,874 of CM046955.1, forward strand.
CAAGGTAAGTGAACCTGAACATTCAGCCAAGTCTATATTTAGTGATTCAAATATGTTTCTTAGTTATTTAGAAGCCAAAACTAACCAAGTCCGGTGATCTAGTATTGGCCGATTGCAAGGAAGGAGTGTCACAAAGTTTCGAGATTTGATTAGTAATCAAATCGGCAGCAAGGTAAGGATTTTGATTGCAATAATCCTTCGGGATTTGATTGTTTAGCCGAATGGGTTTTTACTAAAAGTATTAAGTGTTGGCCGAATATAGGAACTAAGGATCTAGAGTGTTATATCGGGATTTTCGGGATTTCAGTGAAAGCATTAAGTAAACTAGGTGTGTACCCCACACCAACTCTTAATAGATTTATGGCATCAATTTAATATATGTGTTTATAATAATGTGAAAAGTGGGCAAAGGTACCATGTGATGGTACAAAGTACTCAGGTAAGTAGCCTTAACATTATGTTAATAAATGATATGAATAATATTATGATATGAATATTTGGAATATGGTACATATGTGAATATCGATAAGAATGTGGAATAAGGCATAAGGCATGATATTGCATATTCTGTGTGACATGGGGCATATGGGTTATATGGAAAGGAGAAGTGATCTGGTGGTTTATACCACAATATCTGAATGTGGTGACTCATGTCACGAAATCTGAATGTGGTGACTCATGTCACGAAATCTGAATGTGGTGACTTATGTCACAAAATAATGTCTAGTGGCTATGCCACAAAATTTATAAGGGCGATGAGCAAAATTAAATCGCAATGCGCGCTTCGATGATGTGTAGCGGATGGAGGGTCGACTTAGTAGTCCCCACGGTGTGATGGTTGGTACGGGTGATGTGTAGCGGATGGTTATCTAGGTATGGGTTCGAGTTTGCATCATTATTTCTATCTATTATAAATACGTATGATATGATATGATATGCCGGAATCGTTGGGGCTTAGTGTTGGTTATACACACTGAGTCTGTTTGACTCACCCCGTTGTGGGATATCTTTTCAGGTGACACTCAGTAGATGGACCAGGTCGGCGGGAGCTTAGTGGTGGCCATGCTCAGCTTGCAGTTATTTTATTTTGAGGCTTTATTTTTAAGTTTGGGTTTATTTCGGGTTTGCTATTGATGGAATAAGGCCATTATTATTAAACTGTTTTATGTTTCAAATTTTTATTATGATACGATTATTATTAAATCGAGGGTTAAATAACTTATCTTGGAAACAATTTTAAATGTTTTGACACCTAAATCTTCCTCTTCAAAATGACCACATTTTCCAAATTGACAAACAAGATTTGAAATGTTTTACTCGAGGAACATGCCAGATCCAGTCGGGGCTTGTGGGCCGGGTTTGGGGTGTTTCAATTTGGTATCAGAGCCCAGTTTTAAACTATCGACCTTGGGTTTAAAGCCCACAACGTTTTCAAAATTAAGCCCAATTAAGTTTTTGAGAAAATTTTTGTGAAATGAGCAGGTTTTCTGGCATGGCACCTAAGTCTCCGACCCGAAGTCCTCCAGGTAAGTACCCCTAACCGTTGTGTGAATTAATGTATGATTGGTATATGGGTATAACGGGAACGTAGATTAGTATATTAAGTTATGGAACCCTAGGATTAGTTTACCCCAACACAAGAACTACATAAAATTTAAGGCCTAAATAAACAAACACGTGACTAAGTCGCCGAAAGGGTGTGGCAACCATTGTGCACATGTCTAGGATTGGATTCGGGAAGAGCACGGTATTTAAGCGATCCTAGTGACTCACCTCCTTTTCGCTCGAATCCTACAGTGCGTAGTAACGGTTCACCCTAACCAAGAGGACTCATTCACAAAGCTAAACTCAATAATTAAAACTGAAAGGGACTGCTACATTGTTTTATAAATCTTATTTTTAAAAATTACCCAAATACCCCTGGTTTGTAAGATTACTAAAATACCCTTGGTTTATAAAGTTACCATATTATCCTCGACTTTTATTGAGATATTCCTACTTTACCAAAAATACCAAAACCCCTATTTTTGTAAAATATCAAGATACCCTGATTTGAAAATTTACCAAAATACCCTATAGGACAAATTACGAAAATACCCCTGGGATTGAAACGGACAAAAATGTACAAGTGATGAATGTGTGTAGTAGATACTACTGAATGAAGGTGCATCTTTCTCTGAACTAGGATAGAAGACTTGACACAAAACTCTGAAATGATCGAAAGAACTACTACTAAACTTCCTTTACATAAAATTTCTTCGTGGGTAATCAGTGGAACAAAGACTAATGCATAAAACTTTCTAAAATAGTTTAAATCGCGATCGTAAGCATGAGTTCTAGGGGACGTGGCCGTAATGTGCGAGGGCATGGTGGAGGCAGAATGGTCGTATCGGAACCCGTTAGGTCTGGTCAAGGGTCCGAGAATGAGGTACCACCACCCCCACCACCAGTTGTTGGTGTTGAGCAGCAAGATCGACGGGGATGATGCGAGATCATGAGCGGTGCTTCGAGTTCTTGAGATGGTGGCTGGAGCTGGTGGAGGTATGGGAGCTCAGAAATCTGTACCCGAGCGACTCCGAGCCAATGGAGCTGAAGTATTCCGTGGCGTATCTAGTGTGGCACCCAGTACGGCTGAGTATTGGTTGGAAGCAACAAAGCGAATTATGGATGAGCTGGATCGATTCTTGAAGAGAAGTGAAGGAATGGTGTCGCTACTTTGCGATGAGGCATATCGATGGTGGCTCCTGATTCGGGATGGTGCTACTGGTGAGGATCTCACTTGGGAGTATGTTAAGGCGACATATCGGAAGAAGTATGTTGGAACTAATTATACCGATGCTCGAGAGGAAGACATTTCGGGGTGGTTTAAGGGAACAAGTCCGTAGCGAGTCTGAGGTGAATTCTTAAGGTTGAGCCGGTATGCTCGAGGTATCGTGGCTACGAGCATGAGCGATGTGTCCGGTTTGAGGACGGACCGAGGATGACCTAAGGTTGTTGATAGCTCCACGGTAGGAGCGAGAGTTTGCCATGTTGGTGGAAAAGGCTAAGGTAGCGAAGGGATTAAGGACTCTGTAAGGCGCGAATACGGATAGGAAAGGCAAATGAGAGGTTTTAGATCATCAGGGTCATGCGGGAATGCTCAAAAGAGACAGAGGGTGGATGGGCCGCGAGGTCGCGAGTTGCTACTGAGGGAGGCGATGTCGTACTTGTGATCGGTATGGGAAGAGGCACCTAGGAGAGTGTTGGAAGAAGACAAGGGGATGTTTCAAGTGTGGGTCCAAGGACCACATGATTAAGGGCCCATCCCTATAAAAATAGACGGGGCCGACCAGCAGCAGTCGAAATTTCAATCAGTGGAAGAGGTGGACCGCGACCACCCGCGGGTCGTGGTCCGAATGGCAGATGAAATGGTGCTGGAAGAGGACGTGGAACACCGGACAGAGGTGTTGGTAATTCAGAGGCAAGACAGCTGGGTCTGGTGTATGCAATTTGCCGGAGGGAGGATGGAGACGCACCAGACGTCATAACCGGTATGTTCCTTATAGCTGATAAGCCTTACTTTGCTTTAATTGATGTTGGCTCGACCCACTCGTATGTTGCATGTAGAGTAGTTGAAACTCGGGCATAGCTTCGAAGCGTCTAATAGGGAGATGACTATAGTAAGCCGTTTGGTCAAACTATAGTGGTGAATAAGATATTTTGAGTGTACCTCTAGAGATTTAGGGAGTGATATTCCTGCCGACTTAATGGAATTACCTTCGGAGAGTTTGACCTCATACTTGGCATGGATTGGTTAGTGGAACATTGGGCTATATTGGATTGTGCTAAGCGAATGGAGTTAAGGACCACGGAGGATGAGGAGATAATTATGATAGGAGAAAGAAGAAACTACTTGTCTAACATAGTTTTCGCATTAAAGGTCGATAAGATGGTTCTGGAAGGAGCAAGGCATTCTTGGCTTTCATTAGTGCGTTGGATGCAAAGAAGAAGGAGTTAGTGGAGTTAGAACCGTAAGGGAATTTGTGGATGTTTTCCGGAGGAGTTACTTGAATACCCACGATAGGGAGGTGGAGTTTGGAATTGACTTACTGCCTGGAACGACGCCAGTATCTATAGCTCCGTATAGAATGGCACCAAAGGAGTTGGTGGAGCTCAAAGCTCAAATTCAGGAGTTGCTTGGCCGTGGGTTCATTCGACCTAGTGTGTCTCCATGGGGAGCACCGGTCTTGTTTGTGAAGAATAAGGGCGAAACTATGCGTATGTGCATAGATTACTGTCAGTTGAATAAGCTGACCATCAAGAACAAGTACCCGTTGCCAAGGATAGACGACTTGTTCGATCACCTTAAGGAGCCGCGGTGTTTTGAAGATAGATCTAGATGCAGGTATCATCGGCTTAAGGTGAAGGAGGTGGATATCCATAAGACGATTTTTTTCCGGACAAGATACGGGCATTTTGAGTTCGTAGTAATGCCGTTTGGATTGACGAACGCCCCACCGCGTTCATGGATATGATGAACCGGGTTTTCAACCCTACTTGGATCGATTCGTCGTTGTGTTCATAGAGCGACATCCTAGTGTATTCTAAGTCGGAGGAGGAACATGACGAGCATCTCCGGATAGTGTTGCAAGTGTTAAGGGAGAAGAAGCTCTATGCCAAATTCAGCAAGTGTGAATTTTGGCTTAAGGAGGTTGCATTCTTAGGGCATGTAGTGTCTGCAGAAGGAATAAGGGTGGATCCTAGGAAGATCAAGCGATCTTTGGATTGGAAACCACCTAAGTCGGTGGCGGAGGGTCATGATTTCTTGGGATTGGCAGGCTACTACAGAAGGTTCGTGGAAGGGTTATCATCAATAGCTGCTCCTTTCACAAAATTGTTGAGAAAAGAGGTACCCTTCGTATGGACAGATAGGCAACAGGAGAGTTATGAGAAGCTTAAGAGGGTCTTGACTGAAGCTCCAGTCTTGATTCAGCCTGAGGCAGGGAAGGATTTTGTGGTGTACTGTGATGCTTCCCACACAGGATTAGAATGTGTCCTGATGCAAGACGGGAAGGTAGTCGCTTATGCGTCTCGGCAGTTAAGGCCACACGAGGTTAACTACCCGACACATGATTTGGAATTGGCGGCAGTGGTCTTTGCCCTTAAGGTATGGAGACACTACCTATATGGTGAAAAGTCAGTGATTTACACAGACCACAAGAGCCTTAAGTATCTGTTGACTCAGAAAGAGCTAAACCTGAGACAGCGAAGGTGGGTGGAGTTATTAAAGGATTACGATTGTTCTATAGAGTATCATCCGGGCAAGGCGAATGTAGTGGCAGATGCTCTAAGTCGGAAAGTAGTATCGGATCTGAGAGCGATGTTCGCACATCTTAGCTTGTATGACGATGGAAGTTTGCTGGCAGAGTTGCAAGTTAAGCCGACATGGTTGAATGAGGTGAAAGAAGGACAGTTGGCAGACGATGATCTAAGTGCTAAGTTGCGACAAGTGAAGAGTGGGGAGTTAGAGGATTATGGTGTTAACAACGATGGAGTATTGTGTTTCAAGGGTAAAGTCTGTATGCCTAAGGATAAGGAGTTAAGGCGGAGAATTCTTCAGGAATCGCATAGTAGCCCCTATGCTATGCATCCTAGAGGTAGTAAGTTGTATAGAGATCTAAGGGAACAGTTTTTGTGGCCTGGTCTTAAGAGGGAAGGTACCGAATTTGTAGGGAAGTGCTTAACGTGTCAGCAAGTTAAGGCTGAACACCAAGTTCTGTCGGGATTACTTGGTAGATAAAGATTCCATGATGGAAGTGGGAGAGAATCACCATGGACTTTGTTAGTGGGCTTCCCTTACGCCTACTAAGAAGGACTCGGTATGGGTGATAGTGGACCGATTGACAAAGTCCGCGCATTTCATCCCAGTAAGAGTTGATTATTCTTTGCAGAAGTTGGCGAAGTTGTATGTGGTGGAGATTGTGAGGTTGCATGGAGTGCCGGTATCGATAATCTCAGATAGGGATCCAAGGTTTACGTCTCGATTCTGGAAAGCACTACATCAGGCTTTAGGCACCAGATTAGACTTCAGTACGACTTTTCATCCACAGTCGGACGGATAGTCCGAACGAGTAATCCAAGTGCTAGAGGATATGTTGAGGGGATGTGTGATAGACTCCAGAGGAAGTTGGGAAGAATACTTGCCTTTAGCGGAATTCGCTTACAACAACAGCTATCAAGCCAGTATTCGGATGGCACCGTATGAAGCGTTGTATGGACGGAGGTGTCGCACACCTATGTGTTGGACGAAATTGGGGGAACGATGAGTTTTGGGTCCAGAGATTGTGGCAGAATCCGAGGAGAAAGTTGAGGTAATTCGGGCACGGTTAAAGGAAGCGTCTGACAGACAGAAGTCGTATGCAGATCTTAAACGAAAGGAGATAGAATTTGATGTAGGAGATCAAGTGTTTCTTAAGGTATCGCCTTGGAAGAAGGTTATGAGATTTGGTCGCAAAGGGAAATTAAGTCCAAGGTTTATAGGACCTTATCGGATATTAAAACGAGTTGGACGATGGCATACCGATTAGAGTTGCCTTGAGTTGAAGCGGATGCACGACGTATTCCATGTTTCTATGTTACGTCGTTATCGATCGGATCCATCTCATGTAGTACCAGTTGAGGAGGTGGAGCTAAGACCAGATTTGTCCTACGAGGAAGAGCCGATTCAGATTTTGGAACGAGATGTGAAAGTGCTACGAAGGAAGTCAGTTACTTTAGTCAAAGTGTTATGGCGCAATCATGGATCGGAAGAAGCTTCGTGGGAGCGGAAGAAGCAATGCGACGATAATACCCTCACTTATTTCAGCCCTGTAATTTCGAGGACGAAATTATTTTAAGGGGTAGAAGCGTAACATCACGGATTTTGGGTTTATGCATTTGTGCTTAAATAAATGTGAGAGCATGTCTATGTGTGTGTTAAATGTGTTTTATGAATTTTTGTGAACCCTAGAGTGTAGTGAATGCTTTAGAAATTATTAGATTTTAAATTCAAAAGAGGAAGCTAGGCAGAGTAGCCTTAAGAGAAATTGTAGGAGAAATATGACACACAAATGGGCTTGGAAAAGTGGCAAGGAGGCGCCACTTAAAGCCCAGTGAGTGACGCCACAAGGAGTGGCAGGCCAAGGATCGAGTTACAAAGGAAGCAAAATAAAGGTTTTATTTTTTGTGAAATGAAATGACAAAGGGACGGCACTAAGGCTAAATTTTAGGAGCTTTAATCCTTTTAATATTTTTAAGAGATAAATGGTTATAATTAATTAAGATAGGGATAAATGTTGGATTATTTTTATTAATTTTGAAAAGGTGAGAGATAAAGTTATCGAATAGGGAGAGTTGGCCGAATAGGGGCTCTAGGTAGAGTAATTTCGGCAAAAGGGGAAAAGGGTGGCCATTCTTCATTCTTTTCTTCTCTTTTTCCCTCTGCCGAATTCTTTAGCAACACTTCTCTTCTCTTTTATTTTTCCAAAAGCCGAAAACTCAAGAAAGCCTAGCCGACTTCTCAATCTTTTTCTTCTTCAAAGATTATCACCATTGCCGAATTGCTCAACCCTTCTCTCCTTCTTCTCACAAGTTCATAAAAAGCGAAACTAAGTACTTGCTAGATCCTAGCCGATTGTTCATTGAATCCCAAAGCCGAATCTTACGTGGTGACAGATAAAGTGTTGTTGATTTCTTGATGAGGGGTAAGATCAAATTGGGTTTCCATTATTTTTCTTTTAGGCTTGTCGAAATCTAAGATATAATCTCTACTATTGTTCTTTGATCGAAACTATGAAAAAGGTTTCGGGATTTGCCTATTGTCGACTTCAAGCAAGGATCATTTGGGAATTAAGGTAAGTCATGTGGTTTTCGGCCAAAGGCCATGTATTGTGATTAAATGTTAGTTTTGGATCTAACACATGTCTATGGGGATTTCAGTGAGATACCATAATCAAGTAGCTATTTGGGATATTTAGATCCACAAGGTAAGTGCATGTGATATTCGGCCAAGGTCCTATTTAGTGACTTAGATCTGTTTCTTACTTATTCAAAAGCCGAAAACTAACCAAGTCAATTAATCTAGTGTTAGCCGATTTTAAGGAGGAAATACTACAATGTTTCGGGATTTGATTAGTAATCAAATCGGCAGCAAGGTAAGGATTTTGGTTGCAATAATCCTTCGGGATTTGATCATATAGCCGAATAGGCTTTTGCTAAGCATTAAGCGATTGACTAAATGTAGGAATTAAGGATCTAAAGCGTTAGATCGGGATTTTCGAGATTTCAGTGAAAACGATAAGTAAACCAGGTGTGTATCCCACACTGAATCTTGATTGATTTACGGTATTATTTTAATATATGTGTTAATAATAATATGAAAAGTGGGCTAAGGTACCATGCAATGGTACAAAGTACTCAGGTACGTAATCTTAGCATCATGTTAATAAATGTTATGAACATGTGGAATATGGCATGTATGTGAACATTGATAAGAATGTGAAATAAGGCCTAAGCCATGATAATTGCATGATTTGTATGACATGGGGCATATGGGTGATTATGAAAGGGGAAGTGATTGGTAGTTTTATACCCCAATATCTGAATGTGGTGACTTCGGTCACATAATCCGAATGTGGTGACTCATGTCACAATAACTGAATGTGGTGACTTATGTCACAAAATATATTATCTGGTGGCTATGCCATGAATTTATATGGGCAATGTGCTAGTCGTCTCAAATGAGCTTCGCCGATGATGTGTAGCGGATGGGTGGGTCGATTTAGTAATCCCCACGGTGTGATGGTTGGTACGGGTGATGTGTAGTGGATGGTTATCTAGGTTTGGGTTCGGGATTGTATCATTATATTTAATTGCTATTTGTACATGTATGAATTGTTATGCCTAAATCGTTGGGATTTAGTGTTGGTTGTACACACTGAGTCTGTTTGACTCACCCCGTTGTGGGATATTTTTCAGGTGACACTCAGTGATGGACCGGGTCGACAGGAGCTCCGTGGTGGCCATGCTCAGCACAGGATTAATTTTATTTTGGACTTTTATTGTTTTTAGTATTTCGAATTTATTTTGGGTTTTGTTTTGATGTAATAAGGCCACTAGTATGAAACTGTTTATGCATGCACTTTTAATTATTTCATTATGACACGATTCTTATCAAATTAAAGTTTAAGTAACTTTTCTAAAAAAAATAAATTGTAAATGTTTAGACACCTAAACACAAACGATTTTCGAATTAAAGATTAAACCCCAAAACAACTCGGTATTTTTATAAAACCACCCCAGATTTTCCGAAGTAATAGACATGAAATTAAAACATTTTACTCGAGGAACATACCAGATCTGGTCTGGGCTCGTGGACCGGGTTTGGGGTGTTTCAATTTGGTACCTCTTTTCCTTTCCTAAAACCGAGACCATTTGGGAGCATTTTTTTCTTTTCTTCTTTTCATCTTTGCCTTAGCCATCATTTATTCTTTTATCATTTTCGTGCCTTTTTCTTCCAATCTTTTCCTTGGTTGCCAAAACACAAGTCTCTCTTTTTGTTCATCTCTTTCATAGTGTTAGCTGAAACTTTGACATTTCTCTCGTCCATCTCTTCTTTTTCTTTCCTCATTAATTCTTCAACCTTTCTCTCATTTTATTTAATCGATTTTACATAGAGGCCGAATCATCCTTGTTATTTTTCTCCAATAGCCGAACCACATAACACTATATCCCTTTTTCTTTTCTTTCTCTTTTGGGTGTTGGGCACTCTCTCTTCCTTGACCGAATCGGTGTTATTGAGGGGTTGGCCGAAACTTTCATTTTGTTTTTGTTGACTCATTCTTAGTCACAAGTCGAATCAATTGGAGTTGAGTTTATCATCGATTAAGGTAAGGTGTTTCTTCATAGTTTATTTCGATATATTTCATTGTGTGGTGATTCCGCTAAAATGAATCGATGGATTTGACTAAACGGTTATTATAGGTATTAAATTGCTCGTTTCATCCCCTCGTTGTTTCTTCGGAATAAGTGGTAAGCCAAACCCTATTTCAAAACAAATACATTCTCTCATCATAGAACTTTCTAACCGAGATCTTTTCAATGGAGGCAAGTGGTACCGATTTGAAAGGAAAAGTGATAGTAGGAGACAAAAGGAGTGGATTTACAATTCCTACTTCTAAGTTCAAACGAAGGGCGGTATCGGCGGTTCGGGATTTTCCACCGGGTTGTGGACCATCATCCGGTGAAAATAGACAAATCGTGGTCATTCACGATACTAAGGGTAGACATTTCAATAGATCGTTTGATTTAGATTTGGATTAATAAAATCCCGTTTGTTGGATTAATCGAGAGTAATGGTGATTTAGGTGCTGACGATCAAGAAGGATTAATTCTTACCGTAATCAGGTGTGTAATCTCACACCGAAATCCCGTAGATTCATGATTAGATATCACGTTGGAAAAATAGATCGTTATTATTTATATGGCTAAGAATCGTAATATGGCACAAATCGAGAAATTTGCTTAAATTACATTATTTCTATAGATCTGTCAAAATCGGTATTAAAATTGTTAAAATTACGAAAATGCCCATATGGGTCGAATTACGAAAATGCCCCTATGGGCCGAATTACGAAAATGCCCCTATGGGCCGATTTACAAAAATGCCCTTATGGATCGAACTGCTAGAGCACCTTAATGGACCGAAGTACAAAGTTCTATAATGTGCCGATTCACCGTAATAAATTATTGGATTAATGATTGTTGTACATATATGTGGATATTAAGTTTTATTATGTATGTTGCATGTTACATATCGCATGGGTTGGGAAAAAAAGTATGAAGAGCAGTGTAGGCTGGTGGCATTGCCACAAAATATTCATTATAATGTTTACTTATGATTTCGGTGGCTTGACCACAAAAATATTATATGAAAGCAGCTTGACTGCGGCAATGATACTCGGTGGCTCTGCCACAAATATTATGAAAAGCAGCTTGACTGCAGCGATTGGTGTGAGCGGCGGGGTGGGTTGACTTGATCCCCACAGGTGTGATTAGCTGGTCAGGGGTGTGATGGATGGATGGGTTGGGTTGCATACATTAACTTCATTTTGTTATTGATTATGTAAATGGGCTTCAGCCCAAGTTATTGCTAAATGAATTCAGGCCCAGTGGATGACGGTAATGGGATTATAGACTGAGTTCTAGTAACTCACCCCTTTCCCTTAACCCTTGCAGGTAATGCCCAGTGAGGTGGACTTGGGCCATGGATGACTCGATGGAGGCCATACTTCGGAAGTGGTGTTTTTTTTTTTAACTTAAGATTTCTTATTACGTTTACTTTATTACTTTTACTATTTTGGGTTTAAAGTTGTAATGAGGCCTCTGGGATAAACTTTAATTTGCTTTATGTTTGGACGCATTTATTATTTTACTTAAATTGTTTAAAACGGGAATTTTTCTAAAATCATAAATAACGATTTTTTCCAAAGTTGATTAACAAAAGGATTTTATAACAGATTTATAAATAATTTAACTCGGATTCCCTTTCGGATTATCGACATTATTTTCAAAAGTCACGATTTTAAAATATCACGAATTTGAATATCAATTCTTCAATTAACCTTTCGAGATTAGTAGTATTTTTATCGAATATTTTTTTTCAAACTGGTTTTCCAAATAATACTTATTTTAGTACGAATTACAAGTTCTTAAATACGTTTATTTCATGTGACATGTCAGATCCGGTCGTAACGCATGGCCCGGGTTTGGGGTGTTACATTTTATGGTATCAGAGCCCGGTTGTAAAACTTGGCTGTGGTTTGGGTTCAAAAGCATTTTCTAAAGCTGTTTAAAATTTTAAATTATAAATGCATGATCTAAAGGAAGGATGGCACCACGGGTATCCGGCACCAAGTCAAGTAAGTTTATGTTTTCATTTTATGATTATTGTGGTATGACTGTAGAAATATTTTAGAACTTTTAGCTTTAGGAGCTGAAACTATAGAGATTGAGACCTTAGGATACGTTTTGCGGAAACAACTTTACTTCCTATACTTCATAAAACATTGTTTAATAAACATTGAATAATATACTGATTCATAAGACTTCTAATCAGATTAAATCAATTTAGTAAACATGAGCGCTAGAGGACGTGGACGCGGTAGACGTGGCCGTGGTAGAGGCCAAGGTGCTAGAGTTGTATCTGAGGCATCGGGGCATATGCCAGAAATGGACGCCCTTGCGTCACCTGTGACTGAAGCTAGGTCACATGATCGAATGAGAGAGGACGACGCTCTGTCCCAAGCGATGTTGCGAGTTCTGGAAAGGGTTGCTGGGGCAAGAACTGGGTCGGCAGCTCGTGGGTCAATATCAGAGCGACTCAGATCGAATGGGGCTGAAGTTTTTAGGGGTATTTTGGGTGTAGCCCCTAATGTATTGGAGTACTAGCTTGAGGCAGTGGAGCGGATTATGGACGACTTAGATTGCACCGCTGAGCAGAAACTGAAAGGGGTGGTGTCGTTGTTGAGAGACGAGGTGTATCAGTGGTGGCTCACTGTTCGGGAAGGCACTCAGGCTAATCGTATTACCTGGGAATTCTTTAAGACCGCCTTTCAAGGAAAATATGTCGGGGCGAGTTATGTGGATGCCAGAAGGAAGGAATTCCTGAATTTGGTACAAGGAGGTAGGTCTGTGGCAGCTTACGAGGCGGAGTTTCTGCGTCTGAGTCGGTATGCCCGAGGAATAGTGGCGACTGATTATGAACGCTGTGTGCATTTGGAGGACGGGTTGCGTGATGAGTTGCGGGTATTGATAGCCCCACAGAAGGAGAGGAATTTCGCTACACTGGTAGAAAAAGCTAAAATTACGGAGGAAGTTAAGCACTCGGAGCAGCAAAACCGAGATAAGGATAAGGGCAAGAACAAGAGGGATTTTGGGTACTCAGGTCCTACCAGAGGATTTCAGAAAAGACCCAGGAATGAGGAACCAGTTCGAGTGAGAGTTCCAGCTGCTACCAATCAGTCACAGCCTTGCATGGATTGTGGGAAACTTCATTCGGGTGAATGCTGGAAGAGAATTGGTGGTTGTTTCAGATGTGGATCCAAGGACCATCGGTTTAGGGATTGCCCTTGAAAGCCTGATCAAACTCAGGCAGTTCATAACAGATTTGCACAGCCAGCTGGAGGCGCTCAGCAGCCGCCGAGAGGCCATGGGCCAGGTCGAGGTGGTAATGGCGTAGGACGAGGTCAGGGTGCACTGAGTAGAGGTACCGGTAATAGGGGTAACACGGAGGCGAGACAGCCAGGTTTGGTCTATGGGGTCAAACATCGAGAAGATGGTGATGCACCTGACGTCATAACCGGTATGTTTTTCATAGCTGATGTACCTGTTACTGCTTTGATAGATATTGGATCCACCCATTCGTATGTTGCTTGTGCTGTGTCTGGAACTTTGAATATTAGATCTGAGATTACTGCTAGAGAAACAATTGTGATTAGCCCTTTAGGACAGTCAGTGGTAGTAAATAAGATATTTAAAGATGTGCCCTTAGAAGTTCAGGGGGAAGTATTTCTGGCGGATTTGATGGAACTGCCATTCGGTGAGTTCGATCTTATTTTGGGTATGGACTGGCTGGTTAAGCATCGTCCGAACTTGGATTATACTGCAAAGCAGATGGTACTAAGAATTTCGGAGGATAAGGAAGTGATGGTGATAAGTGAAAGACGAAACTATCTGTCGAATGTGGTATCTGCTTTAAAGGCAGAAAAGTTGGTGCGGAAAGGGTGTGGAGCATTCCTAGCCTTTATCAGTGCTTTGGATGCCAAAAAATTATCGGTAGAGAGTGTTAGAACGGTGAAAGAGTTTTTAGACGTTTTTCCCGATGAGCTTCCAGGATTACCTCCAAAACGGGAGGTGGAGTTTGGCATTGAGCTATTGCCAGGGACGGCTCCGGTGTTCATTGCTCCTTATAGAATGGCTCCGAAGGAGTTAGCGGAGCTTAAGGCTCAAATTTAGGAGTTGTTGGATCGCAGATTTATTCGACCAAGTGTGTCACCGTGGGGAGCGCCAGTTTTGTTCGTTAAGAAAAAGGATGGGTCAATGCGTATGTGCATCGATTATGGACAATTGAATAAGTTGATGATCAAGAACAAGTATCCGTTACCGAGGATCGATGATCTGTTCGATCAGTTGCGAGGAGCTTCAGTTTTCTCGAAAATAGACTTGAGATCAGGGTATCACCAGTTAAAAGTCAAGGAGGCGGATATTCACAAGACTGCATTCCAAACTCGTTATGGGCATTACGAGTTTTTGGTGATGCCGTTTGGGTTGACTAATGCACCAGCTGCATTTATGGACATGATGAACCGAGTCTTCTAACCTTACCTAGACCGGTTTGTGGTGGTGTTCATAGATGACATCTTGGTGTACTCAAAGACTGAAGAGGAGCATGATTCGCATTTACGGGTCGTATTGCAAATATTAAGGGAGAAGCAATTGTATGCCAAATTCAGTAAGTGTGAATTTTGGCTGAGGGAAGTGACCTTTTTGGGGCATGTAGTGTCTGCTGAAAGAATTAGAGTTGATGAAGGTCGAGGCTGTGTTGGACTGGAAACCACTAAAGTCAGTGGCAGAAATTAGAAGTTTTCTAGGCTTGGCTGGGTATTATAGGCATTTTGTTGAGGGGTTCTCGTTTATTGCTATACCTTTAACTAAGCTGTTGCGTAAGGGAGTACCGTTTGTGTGGTCTGATAAACAGCAAAAGAGCTTTGAGAAATTGAAGAAGATTCTGACAGAAGCACCAGTATTGATTCAACCTGAGGCTGGTAAGGAGTTCAATGTTTATTATGATGCGTCACACACGGGCTTGGGATGTGTGTTGATGCAAGGGGAAAGTGGTGGCTTATGCATCTCGTTAATTAAGGCCGCATGAGGTAAACTATCCCACTCATGATTTGGAGTTAGCTGCAGTGGTGTTTGCTCTGAAGATTTGGAGACACTATCTGTACGGGGAGAAGTCAATTATTTACACGGATCATAAGAGTCTAAAGTACCTCCTTACCTAGAAGGAGTTGAACTTAAGACAGCGGAGGTGGATAGAATTGTTGAAAGATTATGACTTCTCTATCGAGTATCATCCAGGAAAAGCTAACGTAGTAGCAGATGCGTTGAGTCGTAAAGTGATATCGGATTTGAGAGCAATGTTTGCTCATCTCAGCCTTTATGAAGATGGTAGCCTGTTAGCCGAACTTCAAGTGAAGCCTGTATGGGTAAATCAGATTAAGGAAAAGCAGTTGATAGATGAAGCGTTGGGTTCTCGACTTCAGCAAGTGGAAAGTGGTGAGATAGGGGATTTTGGATTAAATAGTGATGGAGTATTGTGTTTCTGCGGAAGAGTTTGTATGCCCAGGGATTTGGAATTGAGACAAATGATTCTGCGTGAGGCGCATAGTAGCCCATATGCTATGCACCCCGGGGGAAATAAGATGTACCGAGACCTTCGTGAGCAGTATTGGTGGCCAGGGTTAAAACGAGAGGTTACCGACTTCGTGAGCAAGTGCTTGACATGTCAGCAGGTGAAGGCGGAACATCAACTGCCGACAGGGTTGCTACAATCGGTGAAAATTCCACTATGGAATTGGGAAAGAATAACGATGGAATTTGTTAGTGGGTTACCCTTAACGCCTACTAAGAAAGATTCAGTATGGGTGATAGTGGATCGGTTAACGAAGATCGCTCATTTCCTACTGCTCGCACGGATTATTTGTTGCGTTGTTGGCAAGTTGTATGTAGCGTAGATCGTGAGGTTACATGGGGTACCGGTGTTCATCATATCGGCGAGGATCCTAGGTTTACATCACGGTTCTCGAAGGCTTTACATGAAGCTTTGGGTACAAGGCTAAATTTGACACGGCGTTTCATCCGCAGACTGATGGTCAGTCGGAGAGGGTTATCCAGATTCTAGAAGACATGTTAAGGGGCTGTGTGATCGACTTCAGAGGTAGTTGGGAAGGTTTTCTACCATTGGCAGAGTTTGCATACAACAACAGCTATCAATCTAGTATCCAGATGGCACCCTACGAGGCGTTGTATGGTTGTAGGTGTCGTACTCCTACTTGCTGGACTGAGTTGGGGGAGCGACAGTTATTGGGTCCTGAGTTGATCTCAGAGACGGAGGAAAAAGTTAAGGTAATTCGAGCTCGTTTAAAAGAAGCTTCGGATAGACAGAAATCATACACGGATCTGAAGTGTAAGGATATAGAGTTTGCGGTGGGAGATCAAGTCTTTCTGAAGGTCTCACCTTGGAAGAAGATCTTAAGATTTGGGCGGAAAGGCAAGTTGAGTCCTAGATTCATCGGACCATACCGTGTACTGAAGCGTGTTGGGCCAGTGGCTTATCAGCTTGAGTTACCTCAAGAGTTAGGACAGATACATAGTGTATTCCATGTCTCTATGTTAAGGCATTATCGTTCGGATCCGTCTCATGTTGTAACCGTGGAAGAAATTGAGTTAAGACCTGACTTGTCTTTTGAAGAGGAGCCAGTGCAGATTTTAGATCGGGATGTTAAGGTACTAAGAAGGAAGTCAATTCCATTAGTTAAAGTATTATGGTGCAATCACGGATCAGAGGAAGCTACATGGGAGCCAGAGGACACAATACGGCAGCAATATCCTCATCTCTTCTAATCAGGTAAATTTCAAGGCAGAAATTTCTTTAAGGGGGGTAGAATTGTAACATCCTGAAATTCAAAATTTTATGCTTTGCATTATATCATGCAATAGGCTAGTCAAGAATGTTAATTTTTTATGTTTAGGGGTCCTAAGAAGGCTTGGGGTTAAGTTGGGCCTTAGTAAAATTTTTGTGTTTAAGCCCTTAAGGGGAGAAGGTAAGTGGCATCAATGCTTAAAGAAATAAGTGTGTATTTTGCTAGCATAAGTGAGCATATGGCAATGAGGTTGTGGCGTCACATGAAAGGCTTTTGGGGAGGAGTCCCACCTAGTGCAAAATTTTTTGATTAAATTTTTGTGCTTCCCTTCCAAGTGTCAGCCATGGTGATAATTAAGGTAAGGAAGACTTTTTATTTATGGAAAGATGACTAAGGATTATGGTAAGGAGGAAAACAAGGGAAAATGAAGGAAAGAAATCAAATAAAAAGGCAAGGGAGGGAACATGTTGGCCGAATTTTAGGAGTTGCCAAGGGAAGGAATTTTTGGTCAACATGCATCTTTTTGGTTAAGGTGTAATCGGTTTTGGTAAGGGGGGTGTGCCGAATTTTGTTAGGCATTTTGAAGAGCTTTTGATTTAATTTTTGAAAGTCTTTTCTTTGTTCATTTGGTACCTCTTTTCCTTGCCTAAAACCGAGACCATTTGGGAGCATTTTTTTCTTTTCTTCTTTTCATCTTTGCCTTAGCCATCATTTATTCTTTTATCATTTTTGTGCCTTTTTCTTCCAATCTTTTCCTTGGTTGCCAAAACACAAGTCTCTCTTTTTGTTCATCTCTTTCATAGTGTTAGCTGAAACTTTGACATTTCTCTTGTCCATCTCTTCCTTTTCTTTCCTCATTAATTCTTCAACCTTTCTCTCATTTTCTTTAATCGATTTTACATAGAGGCCGAATCATCCTTGTTCTTTTTCTCCAATAGCCGAACCACATAACACTATATCCCCTTTTCTTTTCTTTTTTCTTTTTGGTGTTAGGCACTCTCTCTTCCTTGACCGAATCGGTGTTAGAGGGGTTGGCCGAAACTTTCATTTTGTTTTTGTTGACTCATTCTTAGTCACAAGTCGAATCGATTGGAGTTGAGTTTATCATCTATTAAGGTAAGGTGTTTTTTCATAGTTTATTTCGATATATTTCATTGTGTGGTGATTCTGTTAAAATGAATCGATGGATTTGACTAAACAGTTATTATAGGGATTAAATCCCTCGTTTCATCCACTCGTTGTTTCTTCGGAATAAGTGGTAAGCCAAATCCTATTCCAAAACAAATACATTCTCTCATCATAGAACTTTCTAACCGAGATCTTTTCAATGGAGGCAAGTGGTAACGATTTGAAAGGAAAAGCGATAGTAGGAGACAAAAGGAGTGGATTTGCAATTCCTACTCCTAAGTTCAATCGAAGGGTGGTACCGGTGGTTCGGGATTTTCCACTGGGTTGTGGACCATCATCCGGTGAAAATAGACAAATCGTGGTCGTTCACGATACTAAGGGTAAGCGTTTCAATAGATCGTTTGATTTAGATTTGGATTAATAAAATCTCGTTTGTTGGATTAATCGATAGTAATGGTGATTTAGGTGCTAACGATCAAGAAGGATTAATTCTTACTGTAATTAGGTGTGTAATCTCACACCGAAATCCCGTAGATTCATGATTAGATATAACGTTGGAAAAATAGATCGTTATTATTTATATGGCTAAGAATCGTAATATGGCACAAATTGAGAAATTTGCTTAAATTACATTATTTCTATAGATTTGTAAAAATCGGTATTAAAATTGTTAGAATTACGAAAATTCCCCTATGGGCCGAATTACGAAAATGCCCCTATAGGCCGAATTACGAAAATGCCCCTATGGGCTGATTTACGAAAATACCCCTATGGGTCGAACTGCTACAACGCCTTAGTGGGCCGAAGTACAAAGTTCTATAATGTGTCGATTCACCGTAATAAATTATTGGATTAATGATTGTTTTACATATATCTGGATATTATGTTTTATTATGTATGTTGCATGTTACATATCGCATGGGTTGGGAAAAATGTATGAAGAGCAGTGTAGCCTGGTGGCATTGCCATAAAATATTCATTATAATGTTTACTTATGATTTCGGTGGCTTGACCACGAAAATATTATATGAAAGCAGCTTGACTGCAGCGATACTCCGGTGGCTCTGCCACAAATATTATGAAAAGCAGCTTGACTGCAGCGATTGGTGTGAGCGGCGGGGTGGGTTGACTTGATCCCCACAGGTGTGATGGATGGATGGGTTGGGTTGCATACATTAACTTCATTTTGTTATTGATTATGTAAATGGGCTTAAGCCCAAGTTATTGCTAAATGAATTCAGGCCCAGTGGATGACGGTAAGGGGATTATACACTGAGTTCTAGTAACTCACCCCTTTTCCTTAATCCTTGCAGGTAATGCCCAGTGAGGTGGACTTGGGCCATGGATGACTCGATGGAGGCCATACTTCGGAAGTGGTGTTTTTTTTTTGAACTTAAGATTTCTAATTACGTTTACTTTATTACTTTTACTATTTTGGGTTTAAAGTTGTAATAAGGCCTCTGGGATAAACTTTAATTTGCTTTATGTTTGGACGTATTTATTATTTTACTTAAATTGTTTAAAACGGGGATTTTTCTAAAATCATAAATAACGGTTTTTTTTCCAAAGTTGATTAACAAAAGAATTTTATAACATAATTATAAATAATTTAACTTGGATTCCCTTTCGAATTATCGACATTATTTTCAAAAGTCACGATTTTAAAATATCACGAATTTGAATATCAATTCTTCAATTAACCTCTCGAGATTAGTAGTATTTTTATCGAATATTTTTTTTTTCAAACTGGTTTTCCAAATAATACTTATTTTAGTACGAATTACAAGTTCTTAAATATGTTTATTTCATATGACATGTCAGATCCGGTCGTAACGCATGGGCCGGGTTTGGGGTGTTACATAGCAGCCTAGTCAAGGGTGCTGCAATCAATGAGAAGCCCTCTACAAATCACCGATAATAACCCCCCATTCCAAGAAAATTGTGGATCTCAGACATGTTCCTAGGTCGCTTTCACTCGAACATAGCCTCAATCTTTCGAGGATCTACTTGAATCCCCTCAGCAGAAACCACATGTCCCAAAAATGTTACCTCACGTAACCAGAACTCGCACTTGCTAAACTTAGCATAGAGCTGCTTCTCCCTCAAAGTCTGCAGAACAACACTAAAGTGATCGTCATGCTCATCCTCAGTCCTCGAGTAAACCAGTATATCATCAATGAACACCACCACAAACCGATCCAGATAAGGCTAAAATACTCAGTTCATCAAATCCATGAAAGCTGCCGGTGCATTCGTCAGTTCAAATGGCATCATTAGGAACTAGTAGTGTCCATAACGAGTCCTAAATGCCGTCTTAAATACATCAGCTTCCTTAACCCTCAGCTGATGATATCCTGAATGCAGATCAATCTTAGAAAACATGGATTCCCCTCGAAACTGGTCAAATAAATTATCTATCCTCGTAAGTGGATACTTGTTCTTAATGGTCAAGTTGTTCAGCTGACGGTAGTCGATGCACATCCTCATGGATCCATCCTTCTTCTTAACAAATAGTACTTATGCTCCCCACAGAGACACACTAGGGTGGATGAACCCACGATCCAATAACTCATGAATCTGAGCCTTTAGCTCCACAAGCTCCTTCGGTGCCATTCGATAGGGAGCGATGGACACCGGAGTTGTACCAGGTAGGAGCTCAATACCAAACTCCACTTCACGATCTGGAGGTAAACCAAGTAGCTCCTCAGGAAAGACGTCCGGAAAATTCTTTACCATTCTGATGTCCTTAACAAAAGAATCCCCAAAATCTGAAACACTTACGTAAGCGAAGAACACCTCACATCCCTTACGTACCAACTTTTCTGCCACTAGTGCATATATCACATTAGTTAAATAATTTCGGCACTCTCTAATCATGACTACCTCATCATCCTCTTCAGTCCTCAATACGACCCTCTTAGTCGCACAGTCCAAGCTAACACGATGCTTGACCAACGATCCATCCCAGACTAAATCGAACTCCCAAAGGGAAGCTCCATCGATCGCCGAAATATTTCTCCTTGAACCTCTACA
Organism: Gossypium sturtianum; assembly: GCA_025698515.1. Classification (NCBI taxonomy): domain Eukaryota; kingdom Viridiplantae; phylum Streptophyta; class Magnoliopsida; order Malvales; family Malvaceae; genus Gossypium; species Gossypium sturtianum. The sequence goes on from CM046955.1 coordinate 64,172,756, forward strand.
GGAACGACTCTAAACAGCTTGTTAACCCTTATAGATTTCCCCAACAGACTCAGTACAGTAACCTCACTCGTAGTTCTCTCAACCAAGATCCCCAAATTTCCAGACACAGTACAGGCTATATAGGAGTGAGTGGATCCTATATCTATCAATGCAGTATATGGGACAGAAAAAGTAAGAAACGTACTCGTGATGACGTCTGGACCATCTCTATCCTCTCGGCGATGAACAGCATAAACTAGGGCCGACTGCCTCGCATCAGTCTATCCGGCACCTCTGGCTGGTGCTCTCTGCCCACGGCCCATACCATTACCACCTCTGGCCTGACCACAGCCCCTCGGTGGCTGCTGAACTACCCTCGGTGGTTATACAGTACCAGTACCCGGAGCTTGCCTCTGATCAACACTCAGCGGACACTCTCTAATGTGATGTTCCAACGACCCACATCTCAAGCATGCCCCAATCCTCTTCCAACACTTGCCTTGGTGGCGTCTACCACAATCAGTACATGGCTGTTATCTAGTAGCAAAGAATGTGGGCCCCACTCTAACAAACCCATCGATTCGGCCTTTTCTTAGGCCTCAGATGCGAGAACTCGAGGGCTCCAAATCCCTCTTGTTCCTACCCCTCTCTCTATCTCTATTTCGGTTCTCAGCGCGCTTAACATCCTCAGGGATCTTCACCTTTTCGACCAGAATAAAAAAATCCCACTCCCTCTGCGGAGATATTAGAACTCTCAAATTATCTCTGAGTCCATCCTCATAGTAAACACACCTCTCATACACCAATGCCACCATACCTCACGCATAGCGGCTCAGTCTCAAGAACTCGGCCTCATACTCAGCCACATATCGATCTTCCTGAGTAAGGTTCAAGAACTCCCTCCTACGGGCATCCACGTAGCTCGCCCCCACATATTTTCCTTGGAAGGCAATCTTAAAGAACTCCCAGGTCAGGCATTCGAGCTGAGTGCCCTCCTTAACAGTAAGCCACCACTGATATGCCTCATCATGCAGCAACAAGACTGAACCCTTTAATTTCTGCTCTGGGGTGCAATCTAGATCATCCATGATCCTCTACATGGCCTCAATCTAGTACTCGGCCACATTAGGGGCAACTCTAGTGACACCCCTGAATAATTCAGCCCCATTGGACCGGAGTCGTTTCGTAACCGACCCTCAGCCCCCAGAGCTAGTATTGGGCCTAGCGACCCTCTCCAAAATCCTGAGCATAGCCTGGGATAATTCGTCGTCCCTAGCCATATGATCCTGAGACCCAGTCTCAGTCGCAGGTGAAACCGGCGTCTCACTAGTATCCAAGTTAGGCAGGTTGCCAGAAGATGAGGACCCAGCTCGAGCCCCTCTACGGCCTCTAGTACCCCATCCACGGATACCTCGTGGGCTCATATCTAATTGTATTATCTGTATTTAGAAATTTTATGAATCAGTTATAGTTTAATATTTATTAACAGATGTTTTCTGTAGAACATTATCGGTAATTCAGAGTTTGTTTTCGTATATCGCAGTTTCACTACATTTTTCAGTATAGTATACTACCTATAGTAGTTTCAGAATATACTACCAATAACAGTTCCAGTTTAAAACAATGCACAGTTCAAAATTCTTACAGGATCAACGCCAGAGACTCGATGTACCACTTACTCAGTAAAATATTTCAAATAATTTTGTAATCAATTCTTCAAAACCAAATTTTAAAACCCATAATCCACAGTCGAGTTTTGCAACCTGGCTCTAATACCACTAAATGTAACACCCAAAAGCCAGCCCAGATGTTATGGTTGAATCTGGCGATGTCACATGGAATGGAATTTTGAAAACTATTTTATTATGATAAAACCATGTTCATTTTATTACTCTTATTGAGTCCAGAAATCGCTTACTCATCTAGTCGATTATTTTAAAACATAATTCATTGTGGAAGCTTTAAAAACAGTTTAAGTAATCGTGTGTTTAGAGAAATCATTTGTTATTTTGAAAATCGAGCTTTCCTACAACTAGCAGTTGTAAATCCATAAAGTAAAGAAAACTAAGAACCAAATCAAAACAAAAGTCCGTAAGTCCCAATGATCATTGTTTTTATGCGATGTCAAAGTCTTAAAATTTATAATGAGAATGATCGAGCCTAAAAACTAACTATGACAACGATTGAGGCAAGTGTACCTATAGAACAGTAGTTTAGCTTAGTGGCAAGACCGGATTGTCGAACCCAAAGGAACCGAAAGTACTAATACTAACATTCTTTTTATTATTTAGCCTTAAAATTGAAGTGAATCGGTTTAATCTAGAAAATTAACTAACTACTAAGCTAAAGACGATGAGACAAAAAAGAATAAAACTGGGAAAACACTTGTGGGAAAAACCAATTGATTAAAACAATACCCAAGGAAGAATCCACCTATACTTCACTTGTTATCTAACTCTGAACCAGACAATTTATTCATTTGACTTGATCCGTAAGATTCCCTAAGTTATATTAATACCTCCGTCGAGGCTACTAACGTCTAATCCTAGGTTGATTAATTGAAATCTCTTTCTAATTAAAACCCCTAAGATTGCATTAACTCGATCTATGGACTCCCATATTAGGTTTCACCCTAATCCGGTAAAATCTCGTCACCCTATGTCTAGGCGTGCGATCAACTCCGCTTAATTATGCTTGATCTACTCTTAGGTAGGGACTTTTGCTCCTCCACCTAAGCACATCAAACTTGAATTAATATCTGCGAAATATCAACACAAGAATTAAAAACACATAATTAAGAACAAGTCAAATATTTATCATATAGTTCAGCAAATGATAACAAGATTCATCTAAGTTTCATCCACCTCAGGTAATTGAGGGTTTAGTTCATAATGATAACAAAATACATCTCAAAAGAAAAGATAAAACAAAACATAAGAAAAACTCTAAAACCCCCTGAAGGAATTGAAGAGAGATCCTCCGTCTTGAGTATAATTTCGGCTTCTTGAGATGAATCAACTGGCTATCCTTCGAGTAATTTCCACAAATCTAATCTTTCTGGCTCGGCTCCTTGGCCTAGCTGGACCCCCGACAGAGGGCTCCTGTAAAACTCCCCGCTTAAGTTCCCCCTAGGGTGTTTATATAAGCTTGGAGATGCCTTACTTGGCCTCTAAGTATCCTAATCTAAGTAAAGTTCTTACTTGGGTGTTTAAATAGACTTTGGATTGTGTTTCTTTGCCTCCAAGCATCCTATTCCGAGTGAAATTCCTCTTCTCTACGGCAAGGACACGCCCTTGGCACATGCCCGTGTGAATCGTGGCCAGGCCGTGTTCAGGTCTGATTAGGGAGGCACGGGCGTGTTGCTTGGGCCCAGGCCGTGTTAATTTCATGAATTGCGCTATTTGGTCTGCTTTAAGCCTGTTTCTCGTTCTTTTCATCCTCTGGTGCTTTCCTGAGTATAAAACATGAAAACAAAGGATTAAGAGCACCAAATTACACAATTCAAGGCTTAAATCACCCAAAAGTATGCTAAATGTGGGTTTAAAATATGTTACTATTTCGGTTTATCAAATACCCCCACACTTAAGCTTTTACTTGTCCTCAAGCAAAATTCTCAACTCATAATTAAAATGACTTTCCTCAATTCATAATATTTATCGATAATGTTTCATCATAATTCAAAGATAATTTATACATGGATAATTCAACTCAAAGAGTCCTAAAGATTCAAACAATCTAAGTCATACATTTGTAGCACAAAACATAGGTGTTTCCCCTTATCTAAATAATTACCTCTGATCCAAAACCAACAAGAATTGACATCCTCACTAAAGATTCACTCAAATCACTCAAAGTGTTTAAGGTTCAAAATTAAGCATTCAAACGTCAAACCTGAAAAGTTAATCCCATAGGCTTGCATGAAAATCAAATCTCTACCACTATAATATGAAATGATGCATATATCAAAAGGTCTTTAAAAAGGGTTGTAACGGGGCTTGGGTTAAGGTGTGGATAAAGGCCAAATTAAAGGGTTAGAATCGAGATTGACCTGACAAATTACCTAACCAGAAACAACGAAATGAATATAAGTAATTACATCAATTGAAAACTCATAACACTAATAATAACACGAGCTTCTTCTAAAGATGTGAATTTAACTGTTTTGAGCTCATAGAACATAGAACTAATAATGAATATACTTCGTTTTTTTTAAGAACAAATCAAGTAAGTAATAATAATATAGAATTTAACAACTGATAAAGAAAATAGTTAAGTAACTGATCAAATCAAATCTCGATATAAGGGTAGTTAAAAGGAATGGTGATAACAAAAATGAAGGGTTTTGGGTTAATATTAGCGGTTGAGTCAATAAAAAGGGTTGTTAGGATTAAACGGAGTTCACTAGGGGTTAATTGTGAAGGTAGGCTTTTAGTGGAGTAAGTGGGTTAAATCCTAGGTGCCTTCATCATCTCTGTATATCAAATCAAAAGTGTGGTCTCGACAAGTATAATCGATGCAAGTTCTAGAATAACAAATCAATGCTGACACACTCATAATCAATAAAGTGAGCAAGAAAAAGAATATATGCTCTATAAGGCTCAAAATCTCACAAAAATTATGGGTTTTTGATGTCAACCTCGTAAATTTCAAACTTCAAAGTAATATTTAAATTCAGGTAGACAACCTAGAAAAATATTTAATTCTGAAAAATAGACTTATCATGCTTGACTCTCTAGCATCTTAGAATTTAATTATCAATGCACAATTATCAATGACTTAATCCAAGACATATCAACAAAAATCATAAATCAAAGGAATTTCATTCTAATTATAATATGAGAAACTTACTTTAGGACAAGGCATAATTCAGGGATTTTCAAATAATACTATAGTTAACCCCCCACACTTAAGATGTACATTGCCCTCAATGTACAAAGATAGATGATAGCAAAATAATAAAATCATAAGATAGGGAGAGAAGTGAAACTTCCTGAATTTTGGATGGAGTTAATGAAAAGAAATCGAATAAGATTGGCAGAGGTGAACGTGGGGGAACGCCTAGAACCGTTTGAATTTGAATCCTCGAAGCAGCCGACCTGATTTTATTGTATCCTAACCTACATCTAAATGGCATGAAGAAAAAAGAAGAAAATAGTAAAGAAAATAAAAATAAAAATAAAAGTAAATAATGGAAAATGAAAGAAGAAAGACAACTGGAAAAGAAAAAGGAAGAAGGGGGTTTAAATAAAGATGCAGCCCGTGTTTTGGGAAAAATTTTATCCTATTGCCACACGTCTATGGCCACGCCCCTTTTACCTACCTATGGTACCCACACGGCCACAGCCACGGTCGTGTACAAGGCCGTGTGAGTATGGAAAACCTGTGCCTAAACATGGTAATAAATAAAACTAAACTAATTAGTAGGGTTAGTGCTCGGGTTGCCTCCCGAGAAGCGTTCATTTAAAGTCTTGAGCTAGACTTACCTCTCATTCGCATAATCAGGGTGGTTTGAGGAGGTGAAAATCCTTTCTCATGCGATCTCTTCGGTTATTGATATAAAGTTTAAGTCGAGTAGTGTTTACCTTAAAGGTGCTGATTTTAGGACTAGTTACCTCAACTGTTCCATCTAGGAAGATTTTGAGTACCTGATCTCCTATCTTAAGCTGGGTTGTCCCATCGTTAAGTTTCTCATGGAGTTGCCTCATTTTTGCTTCATGTATTTCTTTGAAGTGTATCTTCCACTCATCTAGTTCATCGATTCGAAGCTTTCGTTCCTCATGAATTTCTTCTTTATTGACACGAGGTCTAGGATCTGGCATCTGTGAAAGAGCTTCAAGAAACGGCAAGTTAATATGTAACTTCTTTGGAGGGTTAAGAAATTTATCAAATTGCTCCTCTGTGTGGTCTTTCTTTATCGCATTGGGGTATGGCACATGAGGTTGGTACTCTGTACTTACCAGGTCTAGTAAATCATGGCTTACCTCAACCTTACCTTCACTTACCACAGGCTCTTGCCTAACTCTTCACTATCTTGAGCTGTTATGGCTTGAATTTGCTCCTTTTCCCTTGGTAAGCTTTCTGATTGTATTTCAGAAACTAACTTAGTAAGTTGCCCAATTTGATCCTTGAGCTCCTGTGTCGATGCTTCCTGTTTTTCAAGTTTTGTTTCTATATTCTGGAAACATGTTTATGTGGCTACTATGAATTTTGTCACCATCTCCTCAAGGTTTGACTCCTCTTCCTGTTGGTGAGGTGGTTGTTGAAAATTTGGAGGAAGTTCCGGTCTTTGGCTACTTTGATCATCCCACGAGAAATTGGGATGGTACCTCTAACCTACATTATAAGTGTCACTATAAAAATTATTTTGAGGTCTAGAATAGTTACCCATATAGTGGACTTGTTCGTTCTCCATGCCATATCCGTAGGGTTGGTACTCAGGATTCGCCACACCTCCGCTTGTTTCGTAGTGCATAACTGCAGGTACCTGTGAAGAACCGTATAAACCATCAATTTTTTTATGTAACATCTCTAACTGGTTTGATAGCCTAGTTACTGCGTCGAGGTTGTAAATATCGGTTGCTTTTACTGGCTTTGTCCTCATAACTTGCCACTGATAGTTATTCGGTGCCATCTCCTCTATAAACTAAAATTACCTGACAAAAGCAAATAAAAGAAAAATTAGCAAAATAAAAGTAAAATCTAATTGCAAAAATAAAATATGGCTAGAGTAATAAAAATTGAGCTTTCTTAATATTTTAGTTCCCCGGCAACAGCGCCAAAAACTTGATCGTTGTTTTTATGCGATGTCAAAGTCTTAAAATTTATAATGAGAATGATCGTGCCTAAAAACTAACTATGACAACGATTGAGGCAAGTGTACCTATCGAACAGTAGTATAGCTTAGTGGCAAGACCGGATTGTCGAACCCAAAGGAACCGAAAGTACTAATACTAACATTCTTTTTATTATTTAGCCTTAAAATTGAAGTGAATCGGTTTATTCTAGAAAATTAACTAACTACTAAGCTAAAGACGATGAGACAAAAAAGAATAAAATTGGGAAAAAACTTGTGGGAAAAACCAATTGATTAAAACAATACCCAAGGAAGAATCCACCTAGACTTCACTTGTTATCTAACTCTGAACCAGACGATTTATTCATTTGACTTGATCCGTAAGATTCCCTAAGTTATATTAATACCTCCGTCGAGGCTACTAACGTCTAATCCTAGGTTGATTAATTGAAATCTCTTTCTAATTAAAACCCCTAAGATTGCATTAACTCGATCTATGGACTCCTATATTAGGTTTCACCCTAATCTGGCAAAATCTCGTCACCCTATGTCTAGGCGTGCGATCAACTCTGCTTAATTATGCTTGATCTACTCTTAGGCAGGGACTTTTGCTCCTACACCTAAGCACATCAAACTTGAATTAATATCCGCGAAATATCAACACAAGAATTAAAAACACATAATTAAGAACAAGTCAAATATTTATCATATAGTTCAGCAAATGATAACAAGATTCATCTAAGTTTCATCCCCCTCAGATAATTGAGGGTTTAGTTCATAATGATAACAAAATACATCTCAAAAGAAAAGATAAAACAAAACATAAGAAAAACTCTAAAACCCCCTGAAGGAATTGAAGAGAGATCCTCCGTCTTGAGTATAATTCCGGCTTCTTGAGATGAATCAACTAGCTATCCTTCGAGTAATTTCCACAAATCTGATCTTTCTGGCTCGGCTCCTTGGCCTAGCTGGACCCCCGACATAGGGCTCCTGTCGAACTCCCCGCTTAAGTTGCCCCCTAGGGTGTTTATATAGGCTTGGAGATGCCTTACTTGGCCTCTAAGTATCCTAATCTCAGTGAAGTTCTTACTTGGGTGTTTAAATAGACTTTGGATTGTGTTTCTTTGCCTCCAAGCATCCTATTCCGAGTGAAATACCTCTTCTCCACAACAGGGACACGCCCTTGGCACACGTCATTGTGAATCGTGGCCAGGCCGTGTTTTGGTCTGATTAGGGAGGCACGGCAGTGTTGCTTGGGCCCAGGCCTTGTTGATTTCGTGAATTGGCCTATTTGGTCCGTTTTAAGCTCGTTTCTCGTTCTTTTCATCCTCCAGTGCTTTCCTGATTATAAAACATGAAAACAAAGATTAAGAGCACCAAATTACACAATTCAAGGCTTAAATCACCCAAAAGTATGCTAATTGTGGGTTTAAAATATATTACTATTTCGGTTTATCACCCAATTACAACCAAAAACTTAACCAATAGAAATGAACCCATGAATCATAAATTAAAAATCATAGAAGTCCAAAACCATGGTCACCGTCGAGTCCACTGCCGCACTGAAAATAAACAACAGTAATCACAGTGCACCGTCAAAATCAGTCTTGGGCCTAAGCCCCTTTTAGTATCAGTAGCAGTTGGGCCTTAGCCCATTTCAGTACAGTATCAAATATGCATTAGGGCCTTAGCCCATCACAGTAACAGTAGCAGTCATACAGTATTCAGTATCAAAGTCCTACCCAAATAGCCTCTACACAACATCTCCGTCCAACCCTACACTTCATGTGGGGATTAAATCAACCCACCCATCCCTACACTCCAGGTAGTACCGAATGCAGCACAAAACTGTAATTTGCAGCTGAGCTGCCAGTATATTAGGCTTAAGAGCCTTTCAGTACACTTCCTCCAAATATAATCAACGCAACCCCATACAATGCAACATACAAATAATGACATGCTATCCCATGATATCAGTTCAAATAACTAGTTCAGTATACATGCAAACTATCATCATGCTCAATATATATAAATGAAACAGTTAGTTCACACAATTAGGGGTCTAAGTGATGCTTACCGACCCTACAATAGGTTCACAGTCGACTTGGGCGATCCGTGCAACCTTAGCAATCAATTCAGTGAAAATGGTCTCACACGCCCATGTGGCCTGCCCGTATGGGCCCACACGCCCGTGTGGCCCACACAGTTCAGATTTGCCTTGGCTGTGTGGATCACACGGCCTGGCCCAAAATCCCACACGCCCGTGTGGCCTACATAGCCCAAATCAGTCTAGCCCGTGTGTCGTACACAGCCCACCTGGCCATCACACGGCCGTGTCTTGTTCGCACGGCCTGGCCTCGTCGATCACACGCTCGTGTTGTGTCACATGGCCTACCACACAAGCGACCACATGCTCGTGTGGTGTCAAAAGTGAGGTTTTTGGCATTCACAGAAACCTCGTTTTCTATGCAATCGAGTACACACCTGGTTTTGATTGAAGCTAAGACGAACCCCAAGCCTTCCAGTACCAAGATGGATATGATAACCAGTAGTCACCACACACTGGAAAACCCGTTTAAAACCTTAAGAAAGGAGAAATCAAATGGAAAATTGGCAGCAAGTGGGGAAAAGAAACGGCAGAGAGAAAGGGAGAAGGAAGAGGGAAAAATTCGTCAGAAAAAAACTTGGAAGAATGAGGAGGGAGAGCCGAATGCAACAGCCAACAACAATAGGATAACTAGATAACTCCCCAATCCCTTATTTTTCTCCCCACATCCCCACTAGTCACAACCACTATAGAATTTTGGCTAAACCAAAACTCCTTCAGTTCACAGAGTAATAATATACGCTCATGTACACGCAGGGATTCGAACACAAGACCTTCAGCACACTAACACTCAACTTAACCACCAGTCTAGCAGGCCCATTCTGTTATAAGCTTATCAACAATTAAATAAAAGCCTATTGACCAAAGATAGGGCTTTATTCATAAAAATACCAAAATTTTCCCAAGTCATGGCTTGAACTTGGAACCTCCCACACATACCCAAAACACATAACCACTGAAGCAGATACACATTTGTGTCACACTTTCGCAAAAACAAAAATTTAATTTTTAGGGCATTATAGGTTTGTTATTTCTCACATTGCCAACACTCGTGATAGATGTAGCTTGAGCTTTAGAATTCACAGGTTGATTTCCACGATCTCTAGTCTGATATCCCACTGATGCATTAGATCTACTGTACAAATCTTGGAATTTCTTTGATGAAGAATGAAAAGGTTTATTCATCAAACTTTTCCTCGAATCTCTAGCCTTTGAATAAGCTTTCTTCTTTTATCGGCTAAAGTATTCGACTTTGAAAGCCCGATCAACTAACACAACAAATTCTTTTCAATCTAAAATCCCAACCAGAAGTTTAATGTCTTCGTTCAGCCCATCAACAAATCGCTTGCACATTATCTCTTCAGTAGAAACATACTCTCAAGCATATTTACTTAACCGTACGAATTCTCTTTCATATTCGGTTACAGTCATGCGGCCATGTTTCAATTCTAAAAACTCTTTATGCTTTTGATCCAAAAATCATTGACTGATGTATTTCTCTCGAAATTTAGTCTGATAGAATTCCCAGGTAACTCTCTCCCTCGACACCACAGATAATAACCTATTCCACCACTGATATGCGGTTTCTCTTAGAAGGGATATAGCACACTTTAAACATTCAGTCGGTGTGAAGCAAAGCTCATCAAACACTCAGATCATATTTTCAAGCCAAAACTCGGCTATCTCAGGGTCATCGTCAACATTAGCCTTGAACTCTTCAGCCCTGTGTTTACGAATCTTATCAACTGAAGGCTTGTTCAATCTTAAAAGCTCGACTCCTTGAGGAGCTATGGGTACAGGTTGGGGATTAGGAGGGGGTGGAGGTTGTTGAGCAGCTAGGTTTGTATGAATATATTGAGTGAAACACTCGTTCATCATTTGGAAGAAGGCTTCTTTAGCCTCTCTTCTCTGACTGGCCGTTATGGTCTAGATTCAGATGGCACTGTCCCTTGAGCAGGAGCAGGCGCATTACTCTCAACCTCATCAGTTATAGCTCAGTTGGGATCCATTTACTATATGAAAACACATTTTAAAATGTCAGGAGCCATTACACTATCACAATTTATATATGGCATTTATAGCTAGACTCTCACACACGCTACGTTAGTCCTAGAATCGACTAAACCATAGCTCTGATACTAATAAATGTAACACTCCTCACTGTATTCACCGTCAGAATAGGATTACGAAGCATTTCCAGACTTACAACACTTTTAAACATTCATTTCATGTAACATCCTTGAAAGGGCCTATGCATTTTCGGTTTAATTGTACGAAGTAACATGTTTTATGTACTAAGAATAAATTTTGAACATTTTTAGAAACCTGAAAATGTATGGAAATGGATGGAAATGATTTGGAAATGATTCAAAATAGGAAAGTGCACATTTCTGGAAACTTGGAAATGTAAGAAAATGTCAAGTTTACAGAGCCGAACGAAAATTTTTGGAAACTTAGAAATGACTTAGAAATGTCGAGTTTTAAAGTCTAAAAGAGGAAATTAAGGCAAGGTGGCCTTAAAAGGAAAAGTTTTTGAAATTTGACACACAAACAGGCTTGGAAAAGTGGCCTGAAGATGCCACTTAGGGCCTCTGGAAATGGCGCCACATGCAAGGTGATGGGCCAAGGTTCGAGTCATATGGGAAGCAAATAAAGAAATTTTATTTTTTTGCTTCCAGAAGACTGAGGTGGATGGCACATGCTTCTAGAAAGGAGGTGTTTTATTTTCATAAATATTCGATTAAAAAGGGTGATAAATAAAGGATTTTTAAATTGGATTATTATGAAGAGATAAATGTTGGATTTAAACTCTTTTATTTATGATAATTAAAGGATAAAGTTATCAGATAGAGGAGTGGTGGCCAAGTAAGGGACTCCTTAGATTATAATTTTAGCTATAAAAGGAAGGAGGGCTACTCATCAATTTTTGCTTCCTCCTTTCTCTGTCGAATTCTTAGTGCTCTCTTCTCTTCTTTTCTTTCTTTTCTTTTGTCAAGCCGAAATTAAGTAGTTGTTGGAACCTAGCCGAATATTTTCCTCTCCATTAGAAGCCATAGCCGAATCTCCTGTGAATCTAAGCAAGGAAGCAATCATTGAAATATTAAGGGATCTCTCGGGTTTCTACAGTTTCATCGACTACAAGGAGGAATATTTTGGGATCTAAGGTAAGAAACTATAAGATCCAAAGGTCTTGTTTTAAGTTTTAATGTTTGATTAAACCTAACATGTGATTATAGGAATTTCGACATCCCTAGGAAAGCAAGGATACTTTTAGGATTTGAGAACACAAAGGTATGTGTTTAAGACATTCGGCCAAAGCCTATTTTAAGTATTTGGATTTATTCCCAAAAGCCGAAACTAACCTAGGATGTGTTTTAATGATTGGCCGAATGCAAGAAGGAATACAACAAAGTGTTGGGACTTGATTCTTAAGTCAATCGGCAACAAGGTAGGTTTCGATTATACAAATCCTACTAGGATTTGGTTTTAAAGCCAAAAAGGTTTATTAATGTGTTTAAATGATTGGCCGAATATAGGAGTTAAGGATCTAAATCATGTAGATCGGTTCTTGGGATTTCAAGGACTTCGTTAAGCGAATCGTGTGTGTACCCCACACTAACTTTTAATAAGATTGATGGTAATATGTAAAATATGCATGTTTATAAGAATGTGGCTAAGGTACCATAATATGGTACAAAGTACTCGTGCACGTTTCCTACTCCTATTAGGATTACGAAATATGTTATATTTAACATGTGAAATATGATAAGAATGTGAATTTAAGTATGATATGCATAATATGGGTCATTCGAGATATATGAAAAAGGGAAGTGAATGTGATGACTACGGTCTCACTATCGAATGTGGTGACTTCGGTCACATTATCCGAATGTGGTAACCGGTTACATTATTCGAATGTGGTGTCTCATGACACAATTATCTGAGTGGCTATGCCACAAATTTTATATGGGCGATGAGCACGTCGATTGCAAATGATCGCGCCGATGGTGTGTAGCGGATGGAGGGTTGACTTAGTAGTCCCCACGATGTGCAGGTTGGTACGGGGATGTGTAGCGGATGGAACCTAGGTTTGGGTTTGGGTTGCATCATCATTTTTATCTGTTATATGAATAAATATTGGATATGAAAAATATATGCCTGATCTATTGAATTTTAGTGTGGTGTACACATTGAGTCTGTTGACTCACCCCGTTGTGGGACTATTTTTTAGGTGACGATCAATAATGGACCGGGTTTGTGAAGCTTAGGGATGACCATGCTCGACTTGAAGTTTTATTCAATATGGATATTTAAATTTATTTAAGTATTTTAATTTTATTTTGGGATTTTACTTGATGTAATAAGGCCATAAGTTACATTTCTTTACTTTTATTTTTAATTACTATGTTACGAATTATTTTCAATTAAAGTTAAGTAAAATTTATTTCTTTAAAAATAAACCCTAATTGTTTTTTTCATCTTAATTAATTGGACTTTAAAATAAGATCAATGGGTTTTAACTCAAGCCCAACCCAAAATAATAGTTTTTAAAAATCGCACAAGTTTTCCTCTGGTAATAAAAGAATTTTGTAAACCGTTTACTTAAAGAACATACCAGATCCGGTCCGGGCTCGTGGTAGGGTGTGGGGTGTTTGATTTGGTATCAGAGCCCAGTTTTAAACTCTCGGCCTGTGGGCTAAGGCCCAAAACATTTTCAAATCGAGCCAAGTAAGCTTTTTGAAAGGATTTTATGAAATAAACAGTTTTCGGCATGGCTCCTAAGTCTCCAGACCATGATCCACGGTAAGTACTCTAACTATTTGTGTGATTATGTGTAATGAATATTAGAAGGGTAGAAAAGGAATGGAACATAGAATAGCATGATAGGAACTTGAACCCTAGGACTAGTCTACTCAAACACAAACACATAAGACTTAAGGAAAGTTAAACAAACCTATGGCTAAGTCACCGAGTTAGGGTGTGGTAACCCCTGTGCGCATGTCTAGGATTGGATCCGAGAAGAGCACAGTATTTAAGCGATCCCTAGTGACTCACCTCCTCTTCGCAGAATCCTACCAGTGCGTAGCTTCGGTTCACCCTAACCTGGAGGGCTCAGTAGGTGTGGCAACCTCATGCGCATGTCTAGGAATGGTTTCGGTGGGAGCTTGGTATTTAAGCATCCGCGTGACTCACCTCCTCTCCACTCGAATCCCGCTCAGTGCGTAGCTTTTGTTCACCCTGACCAAGAGGGTTCGGTCATAGGCTAAACACAATGACTAAAACCCGAACCCAACCCCAAACCCTAGTTTTAAAACTCTTAAAAAAAAACTTTCTTTTAAATTTGTGAAAACAATCTTTACAAAATTTTTCAAAAAAATTTCTGATTTGTGAAAAATTACCGAAATACCCCCAAGGTCAAAAATTTCCGAAATACCCCCGGATTTCAAAATTTTTCCAAAACACCCCGGGAATTTAAAAATACCAAAATACTCTGTGACAAAAATCACCAAGGAACTTTTTCCTTTTGAAAAATTACGAAAATACCACAGAGGATGTAATTACGAAAATACCCCTGGGTAGTGGAGAAACAATAACAATGAAAACTACAACGTTTCTCTGAATGAACGAAAGTTCATAATTGTTTGATGGATGTACGAATGAATGGAAAGACTTTGTGCATGTATGAATACGAAAGAACCACTCCTAAATTCTTTTTCATAAAACTTCTTCGCGGGTAAACAAGTGAAAGAAAGACTAATTCATAAAACTTCTTAATCAAATTACGACGTTAGAAATGAGCTCTAGAGGACGTGGTCATCGTGGGACGAGGTAGAGGAAGGATGACGGTGTCGAGAACCGTTAGATCGGGTCAAGGGTCCGACAATGAGATACCATCGCCACCACCACTTTGGTTTGTGGGTGTTGAGCAGCAATCTCGACGGGAGAAGAGGGCGTGTCGCGGTCGTACTACGAGTTTTGGAGTTGGTGGCTGGTGCAGAGGAAATTCGGAACCCGTAAGTGCGTGCTCGAGCGGGCCGAGCTAATGGAGCCGAAATGTTTTCGTGGAGTATCGGGTGTGGCACCCAAGATGCGGTGAGTACTAGTTGGAAGCAACTGAGCGCATCATGGATGAGCTTGATCTGACCTCTGAGGAAAAGTTGAAAGGGATGGTGGCACTGTTACGCGATGAAGCGTATCAGTGGTGGTTAACTATTCGGGATGGTGCCACGGCTGAGGATCTGACCTAGGAATATGTTAAGGAAGCATTTCAGAAGAAATATGTGGGAACCAGGTATACAGATGAGCAAAGGAAAGCTTTTCTGGGGCTGGTTCAAGGGAATAAGTCCGTTGCGGAATATGAAGCTGAATTCCTGAGGTTGAGCCGCTATGCTCGAGGAGTAGTGGCAACTGAGCATGAGCGTTGTGTCCGCTTTGAGGATGGACTAAGAGATGATATGAGACTGTTGATAGCACTGCATCAGGAGCGGGAGTTTTCTGCTTTGGTAGAAAAGGCCAAGGTGGCTGAAGGAATCAAGGATTCTACAAAGCGGCATGGTGGATCGAATAGGCCCAAAAGAGGTTTTGGATCGTGCAGGAAGGCTCAAAAGAGGACTAGAGTTGATGGGCGCAAAATCGCAAGTCAGTGCGGGATGGCGATGATCGTCCTTGTGAACATTGTGGGAAGAAGCACTTAGGGAGTCTTTGGAAAAAGACGGGAGGATGTTTTCGGTGTGGGTCCAAGGACCATATGCTCAAGGATTGTCCTAAGAAACCAGATGAAAGTCGGCCAGCCGCTCAGAATGTTAGTCGAGTTGGTAAAGGAGGACCAGCGACCTCAACGAGGTCGTGGTTCGAGTAATCGAGGTAACGGTCTTTGGTAGAGGGCGAGACACGCAGGCGAGAGGTCTTTGCTAATCTTTGAGGCAAGGCAATCGGGTTTGGTTTATGAGGTTCGCCGTAGGGAGGACGGAAATGCACCGGATGTTATAAGCAAAGACGTTCCTTATTTATGGCAAGCCTTATTATGCCTTAATTGATGTGGGCTCGACCCATTCATATGTTGCATGTAGTGTAGTGGAAACACTAGGCCTAGACTCGAACTTTACGATAGGGAGATAAGCGTAGTAAGCCCATTAGGCCTAAGCGTAATGGTGGATAAGATCTTTTGAATGTACCCCTAGAGATTCAGGAGTGAACTTTCTGGTGACTTAATGGAACTACCTTTGGGGAGTTTGAACTTATACTTGGAATGGGTGGCTAGTAGAGCACCGAGCCGTGTTGGATTGTGCGACTAAATGAATGGAACTAAGGACCCCGGAGGATGAAGTAGTAGTAATGATCGGAGAGAGAAGAAACTACCGCCCAACGTAGTTTCGGCGTTGAAGGTGAGAAAATGGTTAAGAAAGGGTGCAAGGCGTTCTTAGCCTTCGTAAGTGCGTTAGGTGGAAAGGAAGAAGGTGTCGAGTGGAGTTAGAATGGTCAAAGACTTTGAAGATGTATTTAGGAGGAATTACAGAATACCCCGGATAGGGAGGTGGAGTTTGGAATAGACTTCTTTGCCGAGAGCAGCTCCTGTGTCAATCGCTCCATGTACCCGAATGGCGCCAAAGGAGTTAGTTGAGCTCAAGGCTCAAATCCAAGAGTTGTTGGATCGTGGGTTCATACGACCCAGTGTGTCTCCATGGGGAGCACCGATTCTGTTTGTAAAGAAGAAGAAAGACGGAACTATGCGTATGTGCATAGATTACAAATCGATTGAATAAGCTGACCATCAAGAACAAGTATCCTTTTCCAAGGATCGATGACTTGTTCTATCAGCTGAAGGGGGCCGCCGTATTCTCAAAGATAGACTTAAGGTCGGGATATCACCAGTTGAAGGTGAAGGAGGCAGATATCCATAAGACCGCTTTTAGGACAAGATACGGCCATTTTGAGTTTGTGGTGATGCCGTTTGGATTGACAAACGCTCCAGCCGCGTTCATGGATATGATGAACCGAGTTTTTCAACCCTACTTGGATAGGTTCATCGTTGTGTTCATCGACGATATTTTGGTGTACTCCAAGTCTAAAGAAGAGCATGATAAACACCTTCGAATTGTGCTGCAAGTATTAAGGGAGAAGAAGCTCTATGCCAAATTCAGCAAGTGTGAATTTTGGCTTAAGGAGGTGGCATTCCTAGGACATGTGGTATCCGCAGAAGGAATAAGAGTGGACCCTAGGAAGATCGAGGTAGTGTTGGATTAGAAACAACCTAGGTCCGTGGCTGAGATCCGAAGTTTCTTAGGTTTGGCAGGCTATTACAGAAGGTTTGTGGAAGGGTTCTCGTCAATAGCCGCGCCTTTGACAAAGTTGCTAAGGAAGGAAGTACCCTTTGAATGGACAGATAAGCAACAAGAGGGCTTTGAAAAGCTCAAGAAGGTGTTGACGGAAGCTCCAGTGCTAATCCATCCGGAGGCAGGCAAGGATTTTGTGGTGTATTGTGACGCTTCGCATACGGGATTAGGATGTGTGCTAATGCAAGATGGAAAAGTAGTCGCGTATGCGTCTCGGCAACTAAGGCCTCATGAGGTTAACTACCCAACTCATGACTTAGAGTTCCGCAGAGTGGTTTTCGCCCTTAAGGTTTGGAGGCACTACCTCTATGGAGAAAGGTCAGTGATCTACACAGACCACAAGAGCCTTAAGTATCTGTTGACTCAGAAGTAGTTGAACTTGAGGCAACGAAGGTGGGTGGAGTTGTTGAAGGACTGCGACTGTTCGATAGAATATCATCCGGGCAAGGCGAATATGGTAGATGATGCCCTAAGTCGGAAGGTTGTGTCGGATCTAAGGGCTATGTTCGCTCACTTAAGTTTGTACGATGATGGAAGCCTGTTGGCAGAGTTGCAAGTCAAGCCCACATGGCTGAAGGAGGTGAAAGAGGGACAGTCGGTTGATAAGGATCTAAGTGCTAAGTTACAGCAAGTACAGAACGGAGAATTAAAGGACTATGGCGTCAATGATGAAGGAGTATTGTGCTACAAGGGTAAAGTCTGTATGCCGAGAGACGAGGAGTTAAGACAGAGGATTCTTTGGGAGGCGCATAGTAGCCCTTATGCTATGCATCCCGAAGGCAGTAAGCTGTACAGAGATCTAAGGGAACAATTTTGGTGGTCTGATCTTAAACGGGAAGTTACTAAATTCGTGGGAAAATGTCTGACGTGTCAGCAAGTTAAGGCTGAACACCAAGTTCCATCGGGATTGCTTCAACCAATCGAGATTCCCCAATGGAAGTGGGAGAGAATTACCATGGACTTCGTTAGTGGGCTTCCCCTTACGCCTACTAAGAAGGACTCGGTATGGGTGATAGTGGATCGTTTGACCAAGTCCGCGCACTTTATTCCGGTGAGAGTCGACTATTCTCTTCAAAAGTTAGCCAAGTTATATGTGGCAGAGATCGTAAGGTTACACGGAGTACCAGTATCGATCATCTTCGATAGAGACCCAAGGTTTACGTCTCGGTTTTGGAGGGCACTTCATCAAGCTTTAGGCACTAAGTTGGACTTCACTACGGCTTTTCATCCACAATCGGACAGGCGATGCGAGCGAGTTATACAAGTGTTGGAAGATATGTTGAGAGAGCGGTGTGATAGATTTACGAGGAAGTTGGGAAGACTACTTGCCTTTATTTGAGTTCGCCTACAACAACAGCTATCAGGCTAGCATTCGGATGGCACCATATGAAGCATTGTATGGTTGGAAGTGTCGAACTCCTACTTGTTGGACTGAGTTAGGAAAACGTCGAGTTTTGGGTCCAGAGTTAGTGGCCAAAATTGAAGAGAAGGTTGAGATGATCCGAGCACGGTTAAAGGAAGCCTCTGATAGGCAGAAGTCGTACACAGACCTTAAGCGGAAGGAAATAGAGTTTGAAGTGGGAGACCAAGTGTTCCTGAAAGTCTCGCCTTGGAAGAAGGTGATGAGGTTTGGTCGCAAAGGGAAGTTAAGCCCAAGGTTTATAGGGCCCTATAGAATACTGAAGCGAGTTGGGCCAGTGGCATACCAATTGGAGTTGCCACCAGAGTTGCGGCAGATACACGACGTATTCCATGTATCCATTCTACGTCGTTACCGATCGGATCCGTCTCATGTTGTACCTGTCGAAGAAGTAGAGCTAAGGCCAGACTTATCGTATGAGGAAGAGCCAATTCAAATATTGGAGCGTGATGTGAAAGTGTTACGTAGGAAGTCAGTTCCTCTAGTCAAAGTGTTATGGCGCAATCATGGATCGGAAGAAGCTTCGTGGGAACCAGAAGAGGCAATGCGACAACAATACCCTCAATTATTTTAGTTAGAAAATTTTGAGGACGAAATTATTTTAAGGGTAGAAGCGTAACATCACGAAAGGGCCTATGCATTTTCGGTTTAATTGTACGAAGTAACATGTTTTATGTACTAAGAATAAATTTTGAACATTTTTGGAAACCTGAAAATGTATGGAAATGGATGGAAATGATTTGGAAATGATTCAAAATAGGAAAGTGCACATTTCTGGAAACTTGGAAATGTAAGAAAATGTCAAGTTTACAGAGCCGAACGAAAATTTTTGGAAACTTAGAAATGACTTAGAAATGTCGAGTTTTAAAGTCTAAAAGAGTAAATTAAGGCAAGGTGGCCTTAAAAGGAAAAGTTTGTGAAATTTGACACACAAACAGGCTTGGAAAAGTGGCCTGAAGATGCCACTTAGGGCCTCTGGAAATGGCGCCACATGCAAGGTGATGGGCCAAGGTTCGAGTCACATGGGAAGCAAATAAAGAAATTTTATTTTTTTTTGCTTCCAGAAGACTGAGGTGGACGGCACATGCTTCTAGAAAGGAGGTGTTTTATTTTCATAAATATTCGATTAAAAAGGGTGATTAATAAAGGATTTTCAAATTGGATTATTATGAAGAGATAAATGTTGGATTTAAACTCTTTTATTTATGATAATTAAAGGATAAAGTTATCAGATAGAGGAGTGGTGGCCAAGTAAGGGACTCCTTAGATGATAATTTCAGGTATAAAAGGAAGGAGGGCTACTCATCAATTTTTGCTTCCTCCTTTCTCTGCCGAAATCTTAGTGCTCCCTTCTCTTCTTTTCTTTCTTTTCTTTTGTCAAGCCGAAATTAAGTAGTTGTTGGAACCTAGCCGAATATTTTCCTCTCCATTAGAAGCCATAGCCGAATCTCCCTGTGAATCTAAGCAAGGAAGCAGTCGACTGAAGTATTAAGGGGATCTCTCGGGTTTCTACAACTATCAACTATAAGGAGGAATATTTCGGGATCTAAGGTAAGAAACTATAAGATCCAAAGGTCTTGTTTTAAGTTTTAATGTTAGATTAAACCTAACATGTGATTATAGGAATTTCGACATCCCTAGGAAAGCAAGGATACTTTTCGGGATTTGAGATCACAAAGGTATGTGTTTAAGACATTCGGCCAAAGCCTATTTTAAGTATTTGGATTTATTCCCAAAAGCTGAAACTAACCTAGGATGTGTTTTAATGATTGGCTGAATGCAAGAAGGAATACAACAAAGTGTTGGGACTTGATTCTTAAGTCAATCGGCAACAAGGTAGGTTTTCAGTATACAAATCCTACTAGGATTTGGTTTTAAAGCCAAAAAGGTTTATTAATGTGTTTAAATGATTGGCCGAATATAGGAGTTAAGGATCTAAATCAGTAGATCAGTTCTTCGGGATTTCAAGGACTTCGTTAAATGAATCAGGTGTGTACCCCACACTAACTTTTAATAAGATTGATGGTAATATGTAAAATATGCATGTTTATAAGAATGTGGCTAAGGTACCATAATATGGTACAAAGTACTCAGGTACGTTTCCTACTCCTATTAGGATTACGAAATATGTTATATTTAACATGTGAAATATGATAAGAATGTGAATTTAAGTATGATATGCATAATATGGGTCATTCGGGATATATGAAAAAGGGGAAGTGAATGTGATGACTACGGTCTCACTATCCGAATGTGGTGACCGGTCACATTATCCGAATGTGGTAACCGGTTACATTATCTCGAATGTGGTGTCTCATGACACAATTATCTGAGTGGCTATGCCACAAATTTTATATGGGCGATGAGCACGTCATTGCAATGACGCGCCTTCGATGGTGTGCAGCGGATGGAGGGTTGACTTAGTAGTCCCCACGGTGTGCAGGTTGGTACGGGGATGTGTAGCGGATGGCACCTAGGTTTGGGTTTGGGTTGCATAATCATTTTTATCTGTTATATGAATAAATATTGTATATGAAAAATGTATGCCTGATCTATTGAATTTTAGTGTGGTGTACACATTGAGTCTGTTGACTCACCCCGTTGTGGGACTATTTTTTAGGTGACGATCAATAATGGACCGGGTTCGGCGGAAGCTTAGGGATGGCCATGCTCAACTTGAAGTTTTATTCAATATGGATACTTAAATTTATTTAAGTATTTTAATTTTATTTTGGGATTTTACTTGATGTAATAAGGCCATAAGTTACATTTCTTTACTTTTATTTTTAATTACTATGTTACGAATTATTTTCAATTAAAGTTAAGTAAAATTTATTTCTTTAAAAATAAACCCTAATTGTTTTTTTCATCTTAATTAAATGGACTTTAAAATAAGATCAAAGGGTTTTTAACTCAAGCCCAACCCAAAACAATAGTTTTTAAAAATTGCACAAGTTTTCCTCTGGTAATAAAAGAATTTTGTAACCAGTTTACTTAAGGAACATACCAGATCCGGTCCAGGCTCGTGGGCCGGGTGTGGGGTGTTTCATTTCATATACAATTTATCAATTCAAATACAATTCAATCACAATCAATCATAGTATCCCTTAAATGAGCCTACGAGGCCTAAACATGCATTGAGAGTGGTTCGGGACTAAAGCGATAACTTAGCAAATTTTTAAAAACTTATAAAATCAAAAACAGGGGACACACACCCGTATGACCAGGCCGTGTGTCTCACACGGCCACCAGACACGCCCATGTCACAGGCCGTGTGAACATTCGAAATGGGAGCACATGGCCGTGTCCCAGCCCGTGTCCAAACAAGTGAGGTTACTGACTTGGGTCACACGGCCAACCACACACCCGTGTGTCTAGCCCGTGTACCCTTCAAAGTGGCCACACACGCCTGTGTGCCAGTCTGTGTGATAGGCTATGCCAAACCTATAGGGTATACAGACTTATGCAACACGGCCAAGTCACACGCACGTGTGCTAGGCCGTGTGCCAATTAGTGGGTATACTAACTTGTGCCACACGGCCGATCACATGCTGGTGTTTGAGACCGTGTAGAGCATACTGGCTTCATTTCAATTTCAACACCAGGGGACACATGGCCGTGTAACATGACCGTGTGTCATACACGGCTGAGACACACGCCCGTGTCTCTGCCCGTGTGGACAAAAATAGGCTATTTACCAAGCCAATTTACTACCCACATTTTTGCTCACCTAAAAAACCAACATGGCACCAATCTATAGTATAAATAAACATTCAATTTAGCTACAAACAAGGCTAATTCATACAATTTCCAATACTAGCAACCAACATGGTTATATCTCAAATTTTACTCAACTAAAACCTACTAAAATACATATACCAATCAACTAGTTAAACCATTACCTAACATACCTCATTTTGTACCAATTCACAAGCAAGGTACCAATTCCACAAACTTCATAATATGGTCATTCACATATCCATCCAAGAACTCAATATCAACCATATTTGCACACATAAACACCTAACCAAATCCACTAAATTAAGTCAAATCTCATGGCTATATTTACAAACCAAAACATATACATTTACAAGCCATTATAAATGACCAAAATATTTATCAATCCATAATAAAATTGACTCAAAATACCTATACATGCCATATACTCAAAACATAGTTTCAATAGTACTAATGAGTCAGTGGATAGTGTGGTGAAGTCTCCGACGATCCCTGAATCCGAGCTAGCTTTGAAATCACTATAAAACATGGAAAAGAAACAAAGTAAGCTATATAGCTTAGTAAGCTCGTATGTTAACAATGAGCGACTATCATCATTCATTAATCATTCATATAATTGAAAACAATGTGCAACAATTCTATTAAATCTCAAGCTATCAACTGATCTTTTATATAACTTACCAAGGAACTCATCAATTTCATAGTTTTCAATACTCAATTCATTTCCGTACGTACCTGTACCATCTCATACCAATCTCATATTCAACTATATCCTTCTTTTACCCGTTGAACCATTCAGAATGGAAGTCGAGTACTCAAGGTCTCACACGATAAGTACATATACCATGGCTCAAAGCCAAATCAAGGTAACTTATCCGAAATTCTGATATCATGGCCTGAAGCCAAATCAGATGATATGCATGGCCCGAAGCCAAATTGGTGTATCTCGCACTCGAAGTGCTAATAACATGTCCCGAAGCCAACTCAAAGTATACCTAATGACATGTCTCTAGCATCCTAAACTATTCCTAACGTTCAACTGGGATTTCCAACTGTCGAATCTTCGTTGAATCATTTCCGAACTCATCCGTAATCACATAATCACAATTCATGCTATACCGAAGCATATAAAATACATTTGAAACGAAATTATAACATACGAACTTACCTCAGATGTTAAAACAACGAATCGAGTCAATTTGTCGATAACATTATATTTTCCCTTATCCAAGTCCGTATTTCACTTTTCTTGATCTAAATATATTAAAAATTAACTTATTAATAATCTATTCATTCAATTTAGTCCAAAACACTCTTTAAGGCACATTTACACTTTTGCCTCTAAACTTTCACATTTTCACAATTTAGTCCTTATTTCATAAAATCACAAATTAATGAAATTCCAATTATAACAATGCTAGCCAAATTACTTTTATGCCCCTAGTAGCCCATAATTTTTATTTATTTCACATTTTAACTACCAACTTTACACATTTCTCAATTTAATCCCTATTTTGTATTTTTACTCAAAATCAACTAACAAAACTTATATATCTATTAACAAACATTCGTAATCTATAAAGAAACTTCAAAGCACATTCTTACTCATCAATGGCAACATTCAAAATCTTTAACAATTTTGCAAATTAGTCCCTGGGCTAGCTAGTACTAGTTGCAACGATCACAAAAACATAGAAATCATCAAAAACAGGACAAAAAATGTACCTTAATGAGCAAAATAGCATAGCCGAAACAAGAACCCTAAAACTTTGGCTTTTCTTCTTGCAACATTCGACTAAGGAAGATGATAGCCAACAATAAAAGATTTTTGTTTTATTTATTTGATGTTATTAACCAATTTACAAAATTAACCTTATTATTAAACCATTAAAACACCTTAATAAATGTCCATATATGTCCACTCATGAGTCAAATGGTCATATTACAACATAAGGACCTCCATTTTAATGATCCATAGCTAATAGACACATTTAACTAATAGAACATGCATTTTACACTTTACGCGATTTAGTCCTTTTTCTCAAATTGACCAATTAAACGATAAAATTACTTAACTAAAATTTCACACAATCATATATTCATATTGTAGACATTAAAATAATAATAAAATAAATATTTTGATCTCGAATTTGTGGTCCCGAAACCACTATTCTGATTTGACCAAAAACGGGCTGCTACAATAATCTTTTCTAGTTGCTTTCAAAATTTCTTCTTGTTGGGTTTTAGCGAGTGCATGGTCCCACCATCCTTTTAATTGACTAGTAAACTCAGCAACTAAAAGATTGGCTATAGCATGATCACTAATTAATCCATTTTGGTTTTGGGTTTTATAAACATTTGAAACCATTTTCATTTGTTATAATAAACTAAAAATATTAAATTCAGACATTCCATCTATATTCCATTCATAAATTGTATTATCATTGTATTTCTTCTATACTAAGATCAGGTGCAATGATTTTTGGATAATATAATCTTTTTGGTTCTTTCCAAGCCATTTTATTAATTTGTTGTTCATCTGACTGGTCAAAGTTAGATTTGGAAGATTGGTGTAATGTATTTACTGAATGTTAGGCTTACACCGGGGTATCAGGTGCAATTAATTCAGACTTGTAACTTTCCAAAGCATTAAGTCTATTTTGGATTTCTATTAAGAAATCATTTTGAGATTTTTGGAAAGGTTTTGGAATTTCATAAGGTGTAAATATTGGTTCTTTAGAACTTTTTTCTGTTACCTCTTTTACTGATTCTTTCCTAATCGGTTGACTATCTACCAAATTCTCAATATAATCTAATTGTTTTCCTATTGTATGAAGACTGATATTTGTATAGTTGTTTTGTTCCACTATCATTTTAATATCTTTGGATGATATTTGTTCTCCTGCATCAGGAGCTCTCATTCTTAAAGGATTGTCATTTATTCCAGTATTTTTGTGAAGATACTGAACCTCTATTAAAGGGGGATGTTGAGATTCAACTACTAATTTATTAGTCTGCCATCTAGTGTTATGTATTATTGCATTAACTGATTCTAAATAATATTCTTCAAACCATTCAAAAAATTTATATGAATTTTATGGGTATTCATGAATTCATAATATTCTTCAAGCGTGGCTATGGTTGATGATATGCTTATGTTTTGTGTGTTATGCATATGAAACGAGTGTGGAAAGGTAATGAAATAGTAAGTTCATACTTGAAGTGTAAAATGATGAAAAAGGGAACGAAGAATTGAATTGATGTTGTTATTTAAGCTAAAGATAGTAAATGCAATGGAAAGTAATGAAATTCAAATAAAAATAAGAAAATTTGAAAGGGTTTAAAGTTTTATAAAATCCTACTATGCTAGGGATGATATGTATATGTGATACTGTGGATTTAGCCATGTTGTGAGTTTTTAAATATGGTTTCAGGAATCCTACAGTATTGGTATAAGATTATTCTTGATATGTATAAATTTCATATTTGAAATGGATTGATATGACTAAAGTTTATACGAGCTTACTAAGCATTCATTACTTACATAATTGTTCGTCCCTTACTTTTTAGATTATTGAAAGCTCGATCGGGTTGGAAGCTCGTCAGAGATCTATCACACTACCCAGTGATTATATTCGGTAGATTTTGATGTCTTGGTTAAGGTTATAATGACATGTGTAGGTGAACTTATGGTTGACGATTAGTTGAAGGTTAGTTGATGTGTTTGGAATGTATATGTCATTTTGCGTTATATAACCTTGGTAGATTTGGTGCCTTGTTGATATGTGTTAATTTGATAATGTGTTAAAGAATGTTTGAATGGCCAAAGTGATATATGATGAATTGACCTCAACATGGTCACGATATGGTATGCTTTGGAAAGGTTTTGAACTAGATATGACATAAATCTAATATGGTGTGGTGATTTGGTACATTTGTTATAAATGACCTACATGGCTATTGGTTCTAGTTGTTGAATGGCACATTTGGTACCATTTGGTGTGTTATTGATAGGTAAATCAAATGGTATGTTTTGATGTAAACTTAGTTTGAAGTTAGTGAACATTTTTGGCAAATTTGAGTATATGGTTATACATGTTTAGCTGTTGAGATTGAGGTGCCCTTTGGGCATATTAGTTGTATGCAAATGAACAATATTTGGCTAGCTTGATTATGTATGGTCTTGATGCATTTTGATGGCTTGTTTAATTGTGCAAAAGTGATTATAGGTACATGCATGAATGGGTGAGAAAAATGGCTTGGAAATGACATATTTTTTGTCCACACGGGAAGAGACATGGGCGTGTGTCTCAGTCGTGTGTGACACACGACCTGGCGACACGGTCGTGTGTCCCCTATAGCTTTCAAAGGGTTGCAAGTTAGGCTATTTCACGACCTAGCACACGGCCTGGCACACGGGCGTGTGAGGTCATTTCGAAGGGTACACGGCCGAGCACACGGGCCTGTGGCTTGGTCGTGTGTCCCAAGTCAGTGAGTTAGACGGGCACGAACAAAGGCTGGGACACGGTCGTGTGTCCCTACTTCGAATGGCAACATGGCCTGAGACACGGAAGAGTCTCTTGAAATTAATGATCTTGAAATTTGAGTTTTGAACTCACAAGATTCATCAAAAAAATTGAAAAAAGAGAACTTACACAAACTAGGTGATAGGGGTGGCAATAGCACTTGTTGGCAACAATAGGGATCGATCTTGGAGATCCAAAATTTCAGATTTTGGGCTGGAAAATTAAGGGAAAAATGGTAGCAAGATTGTAACACCCCAAACCCGACCCAAAAGTTAGGCCTGAATCTGGCGTGTCACATTGAAGTGTTTTTTGAAAACCATGTTTTCATTGAAAACCCTCCTTAACATTTAAAAACTAAAGCCTTAGTTCGTGTTCGTTCAATTTCAAAACGTGGTTCATTGAAAAGTTAATCAATTTTAAAAATGTTATTAACTTTAAAAATCTCTTTTAGTTGCGGAAGCTAATTTAAGGTAAAGAAGTTTAAAACGTATGTTCTTGAAAACAATAATTGGGTTGAAAACTCGTCTACGTCTAACAGATATAAAATGTAACAAAATCCCAAATTCAGAATTAAATCCAGAGAGGCCTTATTACAGAAATGAAAACCCAAAACGGAATTTAACACATATATGAAGCCCAAATCATAATAACCGCAATCGTATGGTCACCTCCGAGTCCCTCACAGCACCGATCCTCCTAACGCTGAGGATTACCTGCACAGTTAAAAATGGTGTGACTTTACAAAAACTCAGTGTGTAATCCCCTTACTAAAGTAACGATCGAAGATCTCGAGAAATAGAAGCAGAAAGCGATGCAGGCCAAAGCCCTTTACTTGAGAATGATGCAGTCCGATTCAGAGCATACGTGGGCCAAAACCCACTATAATATCATTTGGGTCACAGCCTATAACAGAATAAATTGGGCCTAGCCCAAACCAATAACAGAACAAGTGGGTCTAAGCCCAGTATTGTGACAGATCTCACAAACAGACATGCAACAGTATAAGGATGCATCCCACCCCGATCCAGCCAACACACCATCAGTACCAACCCTACACTTACGTGGGGATAAAATCGACCCACCCAGCCAACATACCAAGCTTAGCACTGGTTGCGGCACTAAGTCAACAGAACGGCTCAGCGCCGTGAACAGAACGGCTTAAAGCCATAAACAGAATGGTTACAAACCATAATCAGAATGGCACAAAGCTATCGATAACTGTAATAAGTTTGGCACATAGCCATCAGCGACGGTAATATAATCGGCACACAGCCACAGGTAATTATGATTGACACAGGGTCATCAATATATATGTTAGGCACATAGCCACGGTAAATACGATTGACACAAAGCCATAATCAAGATGGCACAGAGCCATATTTAGGTTGGCACAGAGCCAAAATCAGATTACGAGGCTTTAAGCCATCCGTTGGTCCACAGTCATCATGCGACCCGTGCGACCCTATCAGAACTTCCTCCGTATCAATGTCCCACCCCATGCAATATGTCGTGTATGTCATGCTCAATCATTACACGTGTATGCAAAATGGCCATGCTCAGTAACAGTCGTTTAAACGTATATTAAAAGCATATCAGTCACACGACCACAGTCAAGTCAGTTAAAACACAGTCATACGATCACAGTCATATCAGTCAAATTCATAGTCTAAGTCAGTCATTTACCCACAAGGGTAAAATAGTCATTTTACCCTACAAGGGCATTACGATCATTTTACAAACTGGGGGTATTTCAATAATTTTGTAAACTGGGCGTATTTTAGTAATTTTGCAAACCGAAGGTATTTCGATAATTTTACAAACTGGGGCTATTTCAGTAATTTTGCAAATCGGGGGTATTTTGGTAATTTTACAAACCGAGGGTATTTTGATAATTTTACAAATTGGGGGTATTTCAGTAATTTTGTAAACTGGGGGTATTTCGGTAATTTTACAAAATGGGGGTATTTCAGTAATTTTTCAAACCGGGGGTATTTCGGTAATTTTATAAATCGGGGGTTTTTCGATAATTTTACAAGTCGGGGGTATTTCGGTAATTTTACAAACCGGGGTCTCAGCGACCCAACAGAAGGTCCACCGTTGCCTCAAGCGACTTAAGTAACCTATACAGCCCCAACGGTGTAAATGGGCCTAAGGCCCATTACTTGGCCCAAGTGGGCCCACACACTCGTGTGACCCATTTAGCCCAAAAATAGCCACAGTTATACAAACGCCACAGTCCAAACAACACTTAACACATCACATACATTTTATCCATGTGGGCCCACAAGCCCATTGGGCCCACACAGCCTATTTCGGCCCAACGAGGCCCAGAACAGCCAAGACCACGAGAGTGCTCGTGGTGGCCTCTACAGACTAACACCCATGTTCGGGGGCTCGGTTCACCACACGCACGATCGCACGCTCGTGTGGCATCATTCGCCATATTTCTGGCTTTTTGGCATTTTGCCGATCTAAAGACCAATCAGTGTGGAATACACACCTTTGGCTTTTCAGCCGATCATCAACAGAGCACAAAGTTACACACCTGATCATGTAGAGTACTAAGAATTCCCGTGCACCGGAACCTATTCAAACATAACAACAGTTAATCACTTATCAACAGAGTTAAAAGAACATTAACCAAACCCCCTAGCCGAAGGATTGACTACCACTTGCCTTGACTCGATCGGTCAACTATGATTCACCGACTCAAACCAAAGTTTGGTGCAGCCACCCTTTCGCATCCTGGCAGAAAGTCCCGAATAGCCGACACCGCACGCCTCTTGAACTTGGGAGTAGAGGCTACACGCTCAACCTCAACCGATACCTTTGCCATCGCTTTATTACTAGCACACTCTTCACCCATCGAAAGTTCTAGAACCCGAAAGGACATACACAGGAGAGGAAGCGGTCATAAGGGATCGCACCACTGGCTTAATCAGTAAAAGAGAGTACAAAAAGGAACCGAGAACCAAATAAAAGTAAGGAATACTTACCCGAGATTAATTGATAGAAACGGTAGAATACAGTAACAATCGGCCACTTGACAGAGGTTGGCGTCACAAGAAAAGAGAACAAGAGAAGAAGAAGATGAATCAGATTCGGCCAAAGAAGAGATTAAGGAAGAAGAAAAGAGGAATGCCGAATCGGCAGAGAGATGAAGAAGGAGAAGAACTTCAAGGGAGAACTCAGCACCTGATGCTTATGTTTCGTCAAAGAGTGGGCAGCAATTGAGAAGTAAAGATGAAAAGAAAAGACCCGAATGGTCAAAAATGTTGTACGAGATGCCACAAAAGAAGTAAATCCCGAAATGAAAAAGAGAAAAACCCGAAATTGCAGAGAGGATTTCTTGTTCCTATCCTCTAACAAAGTTGCCAAAATGCACAAATGACATTCCCTTAGCCGAAATCCCCCTACTCAAGCTCTCCCATTCGGCCAAGACTCCTCTCACATCCTAACTCCTAGAAAGTCTCCACCTATTTCTCCTTGATTCACTCCACACCTCCCATTCAAACTCATTCAAACTTGATGACCAAGTCTTCAACCACCTCTACAGAGTTTGAATCAAACTCTACCTCTCACGCCAAAAAGATATAAAATAAAACCTCCTATTTGCATACCATGGAATTCGAACCCACTCCCTCTCACATGCCCCAACACGCCACTTGCCAACCCAACACAGGATCACTTGTATCACAAAATAAGCACACTTAATATATATGCCCTATAAGTTAACATCCAGGTTCATTTAAGGGGAAAAAAATCAAAATTGTTGCAAGGGCCAAGACTTTGAACCCAGGCTCCCTTGCAACCTTAATGACGCCACAACCACTAGGCCACATGCTTCCTTGTGTCATTTATTTAACACAATAAATTAAAAGGCCTACATCCAAGCATCAGGGTTTTATCCACTTAAAACCAAAATTTTACTAAAGCCCCGGTTTGAACCCAAGACTTCTCCAATACTTCTCAGGACCCTTAACCACCAAAGCAGTCATACTTTTATGTTATTCACTTGCACAGTTAAATTCCAATTCCTCCGATCACGTGAAGCCCATTTCTTCTAGGCCCAAAAGTCGGGGCGTTACAAAGATGGAGAGGGACACGGTGCAAGATCTTGTGGAAAAACAAAAGAAAAATATGGTAGATCAAGAAGCTTAGGGCGGGGACAACAAGGACGAAAGAAAAAAAATGAAAGAGAAGAGGAGATGAGAAGGAGAGGGATGGCTAGGGTGGGAAGAATGAGATTACTGATTATTTTGTCTAAAAATAATATTTATAACCAGGTCTAAGAGGGTATGGACGACACACATAAAAAAACAAGGGATTTTGCAAAATTTAATTATTTTGCAAGGGAAGATTCAAACTTGGGACCTTAATTTAATTCCATACTTTTCAATTTATCCATTAACTACTAGGCTATTTCCTTATTTTTTTAAATAATTTTGCAATATTTATTTTTTAAAAAATAAGGCATGTCACATACTAGGGTTTGATGCAAAATAATAAAAATGGTACGAGAGAAGGGATTTAAAATTCAGTTTTAAGGAACATTTCACTAACACTTAACCAACAAACCAATACCTCATTTATTTCCTAAAAACGCTCAGATAATCTCAAAAATTAGGGTATGACCACACTCTCTCTCGATTCACAAACCCGATTCTAGTAACCCCCAATTTTTGGGATGTTACATAATCCCATTACCATATACCTTATACTTATCAGATTTTTTTCCCCAGTGTTGAAAAAAAATAATTCCACTTTGCACACATAGGGACTTGAACACAAGACTAAAGGATAAGCTAAAGCCTTACCAGTGAACCAACAAACTCATTCTTGTCATTAATTGAACGAATATAATATATAACTCTAATATCCAAAGTCAGGGGTTGGGCAAAAAATAAAAAAAAAAATGCAAGGAAAAGGATTCAATGTAACACCCAAAACCCGGCCTAGACGTTATGGCAAAATCTGGCGATGTCACATGATAGGGTGTTTGAAAAATAAGTTTCTACTATAAATCCTTTTCCGTTTCACTACTCTTGTTGACTCCGAAATCGCTTACTTATTTACTCAAATTTTTTAAAAACAATCAGTTGCGGAAGCTTTAGAAATCATTTAATTTATGAAAAACCGAGTTAATTAGGTAAATCCATCCATCTTAGAAAAACCCATTTGTTTTGAAGAAAACCGTTTGTTCGCTGAGTTTGTGCAGTTATTAAATCCACAAAAACAGTCTAAAATCTGAAATAAAAGTAAATAGTCCAAAAAGTCCAATTTACATAAAATTAACCCAAAAATAATTAAGAAATGAATACCAAAACTAAAATTAAAACAGTTTAAAATACGTGTGGCCACTGTCGAGTCCTCCGCTACACTGATCCATCAAGTTTGGGGATTACCTGTACCTATTAAACAGAAGAGGGTGAGTTTACGTAAACTCATTGTGTAATCCCACAGAAAACAAACAATCAGTTTGCAATCATACGCAGTCTGGGCCTAAGCCCTTTTCAGTATCAATGGCAGTTGGGCCTTAGCCCATTACAGTTATCAGTATCAGTCATGCATAGGGCCTTAGCCATCACAGTATCAGTAATAGATATACAATATTCAATAACAAAGTCATATCCAACCAATCTCTACACACCATCTCCGTCCAACCCTACACTACATGTGGGGATTAAATCAACCCACCCATCCCTACACTCCAAGTAGTACCGAATGCGACACGAACAGTAGTTTGCAGCTAAGCTGCCAGTATATTAGGCTAAAGAGCCTTTCAGTACACTTCCTCCAAATAATATCATCCCAACCCAATCAAATGCAACATACAATAGATGACATGCTATTAGGTGATTATCAGTAAATACACTAAATTTAGTTTACATACAAATTATTAACATGCTCAGTACAGATATCATACAAGCAGTTTCACACTTTTAGGAGTCTAAGTAGTGCTTACCGAACCTACAGTAGGTTCATAGTCGATTTGGGCGACCCGTGCAACCTTAACAATCAATTCAGTTAAAATGGGCTCACACGCCCATGTGGCCTGCCCGTGTGGGCCCACACGCCCAGATTGGCCTTGGCCTGTGTGGATCACACGGCCTGGCCCAAATTCCCACACGCCTGTGTGGAGTACCCGTGTGGGCCCACACGCCCGTGTGGCCCACATGCCCCAAATAAGTCTAGCCCGTGAGTCACCTACGGCCTACCTGGCCATCACACGGCCGTGTCTTGCGCGCATGGCCTGGCCTCATCGATCACACGCCCGTGTTAGGGCACACGGCCTACCACACGGGCGACCACACGCCCGTGTGGCGTTAATAGTGGGGTTTTTTTGCTTTTCGCCAAACCCCATTTTCTGCATTTTGGGTACACACCTGGTTTCAATTGAAGCTAAAACGATCCCCGAACACTCCAGAATCTATTTTCGACCATCCAAAAACCAATTCCAGTCACTTAAACCTATATCAAACCGAATTATTAAGAACGCATAATCCCAAATATTTCCGACAACTCATACCTTGAACCCACAATAACGAAATCGTACTTCCTCGGCACTGATTGGAACCCACAACTGCCTAAGGGTCTCCTAAACACGAAATAATTCCATTAATTACCGAGTCAAGAACACAGAAACTAAAACACGCTTACCCAAATTACAGAAATAGATAAAATCGACGGTTTCACCCAAAGAGACGATTTGCAAGAAATAAAGGAAACAAAAAGAGCGGGGCAAAGAGAAGAAAAATTCGACTATAGAGAAAAAAAGATGGAGGAAAAGAAAAAGTGGCAGAAGAGGGAGTTAGACGTCGGTTACAAAGAGGACTTTGGGGAAACTGATTCACTCAATCCCACTACCCATATTATCTCAACCACCCACTATTTAGTTATCAATTACAACTGAAACTCTCAGTCACCAAACTAAGCAAAAATAACTCCCCCCTTCCCACGCAGAGACTCGAACCCACGACCTCTAGCATACTAACGCTCCACTTAACCACCAGACCAGCAGGCCCATTCTGTTGTATACTTACAAACATTTAAATAAAAGCCCACTGAATAAGAGTGAGGCTTAACTTAGAAAAATTTCAAAATTTGCCAAAGGTATGGCTTGAACTTGGGACCTCCCACACATACCCAGAACACTTAACCACTGAAGCAGATACAGATTTGTGTCACGTATACCCAAAAACAAAAATTAAAATTTTGGGGCACTACAATTCTACCCCCCTAAAAAAAATTTCGGCCTCGAAATTTACCTAATCAGAACAGATAAGGATACTGCTGACGCATCACATCCTCAGGCTCCCATGTGGCCTCCTCAATGCTATGAGTCCGCCACAATTCCTTTACCAAAGGAATAGATTTCCTCCTCAGAACCTTTACGTCGCGATCCAGAATCTGAACTGGCTCCTAATCAAAGATCAAGTCTGGCCTAACCTCAATCTCCTCAACAGGGACAATGTGCGTGGGATCAGAGCGGTAGCGCCTCAACATCGAGACGTGGAATACGTCATAAATATGGTCTAGCTCTGGAGGTAACTCCAACTGATAAGTGACCTGTCCCACTCGCTTTAGAATACAGTAAGGTCCAATAAACCTAGGGCTCATCTTGCCCTTGTAACCAAACCTCAGAACCTTCTTCCATGGTGAAACCTTGAGAAATACAAAGTCCCACACAGAATACTCAATCTCGTGTCTCTTTAGATCCGCATAAGATTTCTATATGTCTGATGCCGCTTTCAGTCGATCCTGAATCAATCTGACCTTATCCTTAGTCTCAGAAACCAACTCAGGACCCAGAACACGTCATTCACCCAACTTAGTCCAACACAAGGGAGTGTGACACTTACAACCATACAGAGCCTCGTAAGGTGCTATCTGAATGCTAGACTAGAAACTGTTATTATAAGCAAACTCCGCTAGTGGCAGATACTCCTCCCAACTGCCTCAAAAATCAATAGCACAGCTCCTCAACATATCCTCCAGTATCTAAATCACCCTCTCTGATTGACCATCGGTCTAAGGATGGAATGCAGTATTGAAGTCCAACCTTGAACCTAGAGCCTCATGTAGCTTTTTCCAGAACCGAGACATTAAGCGAGGATCCCTGTCAGAGATAATCGAAACCGGTACCCCATGCAGTCTTACTATCTCAGTAATATAAAGCTTCGCCAGCTTTTGCAAAGAATAATCTATCCTAACTCGGATGAAGTGCACCGACTTGGTCAATCGATCCACGATGACCCAGACAAAATCCCTCTTAGTGGGTGTCAAGGGCAACCCACTAACAAAGTCCATCGTTACTCGTTCCCACTTCCATAACAGAATCTTAACCGGCTGCAGCAAACCCGAAGGCAACTGATGCTCAGCGTTAACCTACTGGCATGTCAAACATCTAGCCACAAAATCAGTAACCTCTCGCTTCAACCCTAGCCACCAATACAACTCTCGAAGATCTCGGTACATCTTATTTCCACCAGGGTGCATAGCGTAAGGGCTACTATGCGCCTCTGTCAGTATATACTGTCTCAAATCAGAATTATTCAGCACACATATCTAGCCTCGAAAACACAACATCCCCTCAGAGTTTAACCCAAAGTCCGTAGTGCTACCACTCTCAATCTGTCGAAACTGAAGACCCAAAGATTCATCCTCCAACTACTTAACCTTAATCTGCTCGATCCAAGTCGATTTAACTTGTAGCTCAGCCAACAAACTCCCATCGTCAAACAGGCTAAGTCAAGCGAACATCGCTCTTAGATCAGTCATAGCCCTACGGCTCAATGCATCGGCCACCGCATTAGCCTTGCCTGGATGGTGCTCAATGGTACAGTCGTAATCCTTAAGTAACTCAATCCATCTACACTGCCTAAGATTTAACTTCTTCTAAGTAAGGAGATACTTAAGCCTCTTGTGATCAGTGTAGATGATACACTTCTCACCGTACAGATAATGCTTTCAGATTTTTAGTGCAAATACTACGGCAGCCAACTCCAAGTCATGCTGTAACACCCCAAACTCGGCCTAGAAGTTAGGCCCGAATCCGGAATGTCACATTAAAGGCACAATTCAAAATGGTTTTGCTAATTAAAAATTTAAGGCCCAAAAGCCCAAAATCTTTTAGTCTTATTAATTAAAGATAAAAACCCATTTTTTTTTCATTTTAAGTATTTTGAAAGCCAAGTTTGAACATTTACTTAGGTTTAATAATTAAATAAACAATTAATCTCAAAACCCAAAATAAATCTGAAGTCAAAACGGAGTACAAGGCCTTATTACATCCACCAAAAATTAAGTAAATAAAAACATGTATTTTGAAACAAATAAATGAAGATTCAAGCCTCTTGTAGTGTGGCCATCTCCGAGTCCTCTCCCACGTCGAGTCGTCTATGCAGGATTACCTGAAACATTAAATAAAAGGGGTGTGAGTTTCGAAACTCAGTGTGCACAACCCTTGGCAATCAAATCAGTCACAAATATTCACATTGGGCCTAAGCCCTATCAAAATCGGTGGTCTTGGGATTTAGCCCACAATGACCTCATATCATATCATATCGTATCACTTATAAACAAATAATGCAAAACTCACCCCAAAAATCCATCCGCTACACACACCATTTCCCTTCCAACCTTATGACTCTTGTGGGGAATTCTAGCTCGACCCATCCCTCCGCTACACACCAAGGGTAGCCCTTGGTTGTGATACTCAACGTTGCAAAACAAAGTCGCTAATCATATGTTGGGCTTAAAGCCTTCGGTGGATCCATACCATACGGCCATACGATCCTCAAATCTTCCTCCGTACCATAATTCCCACCCATATACATCCTAAGCAGAATATCATATGAATGCATCAAACACAGAAGTAACATCTATAAGCTTATATTCGTCACATAGGGGTATTCTCGTCATTTCACTACTAAGGGGTATTTTCATAATTCTACCCTACAGGGGTATTTTTATAATTTGGAAAAAATAAGGGTATCTTGGTAATTTTGAAAACAGGGGTATTTTGATACTTTTGCAAAATAGGGGTATTCTGGTAATTTACAAATCTAGGGGTATTTTAGTAATTTTACACATAAGGGTATTTTAGTAATTTTACAAATACAAGGGTATTTTAGTAATTTTACAAATATAAGGGTATTTGGTCCCTCTCGAGTTTTAGTTATAAATTTTGGCCCATAAACAAGTCCTCGCGGTTGAAGTGAACAAACACAATGCACCAGGTCGGATCTCAGAAAAGAGGAGGTGGGTCACTCAAACCGCTTAAGTACCAAGCTCTCACTAGATCCAATCCTAGACATGCATATGTCGGTTACCACACTCTAACTAATCGACTTGTCCACAGATATGTTTAATTAGCTTACGTCTTATGAAATTACAAAGTTGTTCAAGCTAGGCCTAAAGTCCATTAACCCTAACATAATTGTCTACGCCCCCATATGCCCACCTCATGTCCTTACAGCCCGTTAGGCCCAAATCTCATCATATGGCCTATTAGGCCCAAAACATATCCAGATCATGTATCAAGCATAGCTAACTTAATTCGTATAATCAACCAAACCATTTTATCAAACTTAGCCTCAGGGCCCACCGGGCCCATTTAGCCACTTTCGACACCGACTTTTGGCATTGCCGATATCGTGTGTGTAGTGTTTGTACACACCTGGTAACCTTGTGTGCTGCGAACTCCTTAGTCACGAACCTACAATTGACATTACTAGCGATTAACAAAAGTTTTAACATTAACTGACCAAAACTGAAACCTCACCGTACCCTTACTGTGTACCTCACGTTCTAGTAGCCCTTCCTTTGCTACTATTGGCGATTATCCTCTAGATCTGCACCCAACCAAGTGACCCATATTGCACATAAGTCACCCTTACGAGCCACATCTATGAGATTCACATAGCCTAATCCAACATCTACTACACAAACAAACAATTTATTCATATGGGCCCACGAGCCCATTGGGCCCACTTCGACCCATCGTGGCCCAAGTAGCCTCAACCTACAAGAGTACTCATGGTGGCCTTGACTATCGCGTCGAAGCTCCCACACGTGCGCTCGTACGCTCGTGTGGCTACCATCACCGTGTAACCGGCACTTCGACATTTGTCGCTCTACAACTAGAGTAGTGCAGAATACACACCGGATAGGAATCTGAAGCTGCTAATCCACGCTCCGAACACTCCTATGCCCAACGCCCACCAAGGTATGTTTTCTCTCCAATCATAGATAGCTCTATATATATATAGCCAGCTTTTCACCTTCCCTCTTTGTATCTTTCCGATGTGGGATCCCTCCGCTAGCAGAGTTTAAATCCAACTCAAATTCTTGCCGTCCAGTTGGCAAAATAAATACTCATTTGCTTGTCATGAGATTCGAACCCTGGCTCCCTTCAATAGCTCAACACGCCACTTGCCACCAAGCCACAAGCTCCTCTTGTGACAAAAATCATGCGCAACTAAATATAACCCTATGGCCAAAGTCTAAATTCACTGAAAAAAATAAAACAAAAAGAAATGCAAGTGCCAAGACTTGAACCTTGGACCTCCTTCCTTCCTTGTGGCGTCACCCCCTTGTCTCTTATGTGGCGTCACTTTGCCACTACACCACACACTCCTTTTGTGTCATTTTTCTCCACATTTTATTCTTAGAGCCTACCTACTAACTCCCAGGGTTTTTTTCACCTAAAACCAAAATTTTCCTATGGTCTTCCCTATCTCTAAGGCCTCAAATAATCCCGATAATGCCTTAAAATTAATATTCTAAGTGCTACATATATCCCAAAAATTTTAAACGCTCCCATTCCCAAGGCCCATTGGGCCTAATTCTTTTAGGCCCAAATTTGGGATGTTACAGATCTACCCTCCTTAAAGAAATATCGTCCTCGAAATTTCCAACTAACTACTAAATGCATCGCTCAAGCCACACCACTATGCTTTCACTGCGCACTCTGATTTAATAACAAAATAAACACTCAGCACACTATGGTAGAGTACACACCGGTATTCGCATCTGGAGCTTCCTCGTCCCCTTGGCGACGTGCTGCATAGACCAAAGCTGGCTGCCTCGCCTCAGCATAACCTGCACCTCCACCTGGTGCTCCACGACCACGTCCTGCGCCATTGCCACCATTGACTTGACCACGGCCCCTTGGTGGTTGCTGACCACCCCTCCGAGGTTGAAAATTACCTCTACCATTGGCTTGCTCCTGATCTAGCCTTCCCGGGCATTGCCTAACCCTATGCTCCATGGATCCACAGTCCAAACATGCTCCCATCCTCCTCCAACATTCGCCCGGATGCCTTCTCCCACACTCAGCAGAAAGTGGTATCCCATTATTAGCAGCAGCAGTAGTAGGGCCTCAGCCCTAACCGGCCCATTCACTCTGGCCCTCCTTGCAGGCCTCTGTTCAGCTCCCATAGGTTCCATAATCCTCTTGTTCTTGCCCCTCTCTTTCTCTCGGTTGCAGCGTTCCGTGCTCTTTACCTCTTCTGCTATTTTTGCTTTCTCCACCAAGACCGCAAAATCTCGCTCCCTCTGTGGAGCTATCAATACCCTAAGGCTATCCCTTAATCTATCCTCGAACCGTACGTATCTTTCGTACTCTGTTGCTACTATCCCCTTAGCATACCGACCGAGTAGGCGCAAAACTCACCTCATACTCGCTACGGTTTATCTCCTGCGTCAAACTCAAAAACTCCTTTCTTCGAGCATCCACATAGGCTGCTCCAATGTACTTCCCCTGAAATGTCGATTTAAAGAACTCCCAAGTGACTTGCTCCGGTTGGTTGCCCTCTTTTACGGTTAACCACCACTGATAGGCTTCCTCCCTAAGTAAGGATGTCGCCCCTTTTAACTTCTGTTCTGCCGTGCAATCCAGGTCATCCATTATTCTTTCAGTAGCTTCCAACCAATACTTTGCCACATTTGGGGCCACCCCCGCCACTCCTTTGAAAATCTCAGCCCCATTAGCTCGGAGTCGCTCCACGATCAACCCACGACTCTCCGTACCATTATTGGGCCCAACAACCCTTTCTAAGATTCTCAACATGGCCTGCGATACGGTATCTTCTGTAGCGATAGCCTGTTCATTTGCTCCTCTTTCAGCTACTAGTGAGGTCAGAGCCTCCCCTACTCCTATGTTAGGCATATGGCCTGACTCGGACGACCCTGCCCTAACACTTCCACGGGCTCTACCGCGGCCTCTTCCACCTCGTCTAACGCTCATCATTGCGTATTTCTAAATTAAGAATTTTATGAAATTAGTACTTAGTTCCACTTGTTTAGGGCACATGTCTTATGTAAGTAACAACAATTTCTTAGAGTTATTCAACGGTCGAAAATCCACTACAGGCTTAGGTTTCCTACAGGCTTTAGTCTCTAAAAGCCTATTTTTAAGTAGCCCATTATCTATACAGTTCAATAATTCAAACAATAACAGAAAAAAATACTTGCCTCGACGTCGAGGGCTCGGTGAACCACACTTCAAGAATCTTGCAAAAACTTCTTAATCTACTTGTTTTAGAAAAAACAAAATCTAAGGCCCATTTCAGAGCCGAGTTTTGCAACTGGGCTCTGATACCACTAAATGTAACACCCCAAACTCGGAATAGAAGTTAGGCCCGAATCCGGAATGTCACATTAAAGGCACAATTCAAAAGGGTTTTGCTAATTAAAAATTTAAGGCCCCAAAGCCCAAAATATTTTAGTCTTATTAATTAAAGATAAAAACCCATTTTTTTCATTTTAAGTATTCCAGAAGCCAAGTTTGAACATTTACTTAGGTTTAATAATTAAATAAACAATTAATCTCAAAACCCAAAAAAAATCTGAAGTCAAAATGGAGTACAAGGCCTTATTATATCCACCAAAAATAAAGTAAATAAAAACATGTATTTTGAAACAAATAAATGAAGATTCAAGCCTCTTGTAGTGTGGCCATCTCCGAGTCCTCTCCCACGTCGAGTCGTCTATTCGGGATTACCTGAAACATTAAATAAAAGGGGTGTGAGTTTCGAAACTCAGTGTGCACAACCCTTGGCAATCAAATCACTCACAAATATTCACATTGGGCCTAAGCCCTATCAAAATCGGTGGTCTTGGGCTTTAGCCCACAATGACCTCATATCATATCATATCGTATCACTTATAAACAAATAATGCAAAACCCACCCCAAAAAGCCATCCGCTACACACACCATTTCCCTTCCAACCTTATGACTCCTGTGGGGAATTCTAGCTCGACCCACCCCTGTGCTACACACCAAGGGTAGCCCGGTTGTCGTACTACCGAACATTGCAGCAAAGCTGCTAATCATATGTTGGGCTTAAAGCCTTCTGTGGATCCATACCATACGACCATGCGATCCTCAAATCTTCCTCCGTACCATAATTCCCACCCATATGCATCCTAAGCAGAATATCATATGAATGCATCAAACACAGAAGTAACATCTATAAGCTTATATTCGTCACATAGGGGTATTCTCGTCATTTCACTACCAAGGGGTATTTTCGTAATTCTACCCTACAGGGGTATTTTGGTAATTTGGAAAAAATAGGGGTATCTTGGTAATTTTGAAAACAGGGGTATTTTGATACTTTTTCAAAATAGGGGTATTCTGGTAATTTATAAATATAGGGGTATTTTAGTAATTTTACACATAAGGGTATTTTAGTAATTTTACAAATACAATGGTATTTTAGTAATTTTACAAATATAAGGGTATTTGTTCCCTCTCAGATTTTAGTTATAAATTTTGGCCCATAAACAAGTCCTCGCGGTTAAAGTGAACAAACACTATGCACCAGGTCGGATCTCAGAAAAGAGGAGGTGGGTCACTCGGACCGCTTAAGTACCAAGCTCTCACTAGATCCAATCCTAGACATGCATATGTCGGTTACCACACTCTAACTAATCGACATGTCCACAGACATGTTTAATTAGCTTAAGTCTTATGAAATTACAAAGTTGTTCAAGCTAGGCCTAAAGTCCATTAACCCTAACATACTTGTCTACGCCCCCAAAAGCCCATCTCATGTCCTTACGGGCCCGTTAGGCCCAAATCTCATCATATGGTCTATTAGGCCCAAA
This sequence comes from Gossypium sturtianum, assembly GCA_025698515.1. Lineage (NCBI taxonomy): Eukaryota > Viridiplantae > Streptophyta > Magnoliopsida > Malvales > Malvaceae > Gossypium > Gossypium sturtianum. The sequence continues at coordinate 64,214,770 of CM046955.1, forward strand.
ACATATCCAGATCATGTATCAAGCATAGCTAACTTAATTCATATAATCAACCAAACCATTTTATCAAACTTAGCTTCAGGGCCCACCGGGCCCATTTAGCCACTTTCGGCTTTTCGGCTTTTCGGCATTGCCGATATCGTGTGTGTAGTGTTTGTACACACCTGGTAACCTTGTGTGTTGCGAACACCTTAGTCACGAACCTACAATTGACATTACTAGCGATTAACAAAAGTTTTAACATACACTGACCAAAACTGAAACCTCACCGTACCCTTACCGTGTACCTCACATTCTAGTAGCCCTTCCATTGCTACTATTGGCGATTATCCTCTAGATCTGCACCCAACCAAGTGACCCATATTGCACATAAGTCACCCCTACGAGCCACATCTATGAGATTCACATAGTCTAATCCAACATCTACTACAAAAACATACAATTTATTCATATGGGCCCACGGGCCCATTAGGCCCACTTCAGCCCATCGTGGCCCAAGCAGCCTCAACCTACAAAAATACTCATGGTGGCCTCGACTATCGTATCAAAGCTCCCACACGTGCGCTCGCACGCTTGTGTGGCTACCATCGCCGTGTAACCGGCACTTCGACATTTGCCGCTCTACAACTAGAGTAGTGCAGAATACACTCCTGATAGGAATCTGAAGCTGCTAATCCGCGCTCCGAACACTCCTATGCCCAATGTCCACCAAGGTATGTTTTCTCTCCAATCATAGATAGCTCTCTATATATATAGCCAGCTTCTCACCTTCCCTCTTTGTATCTTTCCGATGTGGGATCCCTCCGCTAGGAGAGTTTAAATCCAACTCAAACTCTTGCCGTCCAGTCCGCAAAATAAATACTCTTTTGCTTGTCATGAGATTCAAACCCTGGCTCCCTTCAATAGCTCAACACGCCACTTGCCACCAAGCCACAGGCTCCTCTTGTGACAAAAATCATGCGCAACTAAATATAACCCTATGGCCAAAGTCTAACTTCACTAAAAAAAAATAAAACAAAAAGAAATGCAAGTGCCAAGACTTGAACCTTGGACCTCCTTCCTTCCTTGTGGCGTCACCCCCTTGTCTCTTATGTGGCATCCCTTTGCCACTACACCACAGACTCCTTTTATGTCATTTTTCTCAACATTTTATTCTTAGAGCCTACCTACTAACTCCCAAGGTTTTTTTCACCTAAAACCAAAATTTTCCTATGGTCTTCCCTATCTCTAAGGCCTCAAATAATCCCGATAATGCCTTAAAATTAATATTCTAAGTGCTAAATATATCCCAAAAAATTTAAACGCTCCCATTCCCAAGGGCCATTGGGCCCAATTCTTTTAGGCCCAAATTCGGGATGTTACACATGCGTTGGGTAGTTCGCCTCATGCGTCCTAAGATGACGAGACGCATATGCTGCCACCTTACCATCCTACATCAACACACATCCCAAACCGACATGTGATGCATCACTATAAACTGTGAACTCCTTTTAAGGTTCAGGATGTATCATAATAGGAGCCTCAGTCCGTATAGTCTTAAGCTTCTCAAAGCTCTCTTGCTATGTATCAGTCCAGAAAAATGGTACACCTTTACATAGGAACTTAGTTACGGGCACTGCTATCAGTAAGAAACCTTCCACAAACTATCGATAATAACCTGCCAGTCCCAGAAAACTGCGGATCTCAGATGCATTCTTAGGCTGTTTCCAATCCAGTAAAGCCTCAATCTTTCGAGGATCGACTCGAATCCCCTCAACAGACAACACATGACCCAGAAATGTTACTTCACGTAACCAAAACTCGCACTTGCTGAACTTAGCATAGAGCTGCTTTTCCCTCAAAATCTGAAGAGCAATCCTAAGGTGCTCATCATGCTCATCCTTAGTTCTCGAGTAAACCAATATGTCATCAATGAACACCACCACAAACCAATCCAGGTAGGGCTGAAATACTCGATTCATCAGATCCATGAAAGCTATCGGTGCATTAGTCAGTCCAAATGGCATCACTAGGAACTCGTAGTGACCATAACGAGTCCTAAATGCTATCTTATGCACATCGGCCTCCTTAACCCTCAATTGATGGTACCCAGACCAGAGATCAATCTTAGAAAATACTGAAGCTCCTTGAAACTGGTCAAATAGGTCATCAATCCTCGATAACGGATACTTGTTCTTGACGGTTAGCTTATTCAGTTGCAAGTAGTTAATACACATACTCATGGATCCATCCTTTTTTCTTAACAAACAGTACCGGTGCTCCCCCTGGAGACACACTAGGGCGGATGAACCCACGATCCAATAACTCCTGAATCTGAGCCTTAAGCTCCGTAATCTCCTTCGGCGCCATTCGATAGGGAGCGATAGACACCGGAGCTGGACCAGGGAAAAGCTCAATCCTAAACTCCACTTCTCGATTCGGAGGTAAACCCAATAGCTTCTCAGGAAAAACATTCGGGAAATCTCTTACAGTGCGGATATCCTTTAAAGTAGAGTTTCTAGAAGCGGAAACACTCACATAGGCCAAGAACGTCTCACATCCCTTACGAACCAGTTTCTCAGCCACCAGTGCAGAAATTACATTAGATAAGTAATTCTGATGCTCTCCAATCATAAATACATCATTACTCTCTTCGGTTCACAATACAACCCTTTTAGTCGCACAGTCCAAGCTGACACGATGCTTGACCAACCAGTCCATTCCCAATATTTGGTCGAACTCCCCAAACAGAAGCTCCATTAAGTCAGCCAAGAAGATAGCCCCTTGAACCTCTAATGGTACATCTCTGAATAGCTTATTAACCCTTATAGACTGCCCCAACAGACTTAGTACAATAACCTCACTCGTAGTGCTCTCAACCGACATCCCTAAGTTTTCAGATATGTTGCTAGCTATGTGTGAGTGAGTAGACCCTATGTCTATCAATGCAAGATATGGTACATCATAAATTAAGAACGTACCCGTGATGACGTCTGGAGCGCCTCTATCCTCTCAACGACGTGCAACATATACTAAAGCAGGCTACCTCGCCTCAGTCTGTCCAGCACCTCTGCAGGTGCTCTCTGTCCACGACACATACCGTTACCACCCCTAGCCTGACCATGGCCTATCAGTGGTTGCTGTGCTACCCTCTGTGGTTCTGTAGTACCAGTACCCTGAGCTTGCATCTGATCGGCCTTTAACAGACACTCCCTAATACGATGATCCAATGATCCACACCTCAGACACGCCCCAGTCCTCCTCCAACACTCGCCCTGGTGGTGTCTACCACAATCCACACACGGCTGCAGTCCAGTGGCAATAACAGGGGGCCCAGCTCTAACTGGCCCATCAGATCTGGCCTTTTTCTTAGGCCTCTGTACAGAACTCGAGGGCTCCGAATCCCTCTTGTTCTTACCTCTCTCTCTGTCACAGTTTTGGCGCTCAGTATGCTTAACCTCCTCGGTGATCTTCGCCTTCTCAACTAGTGAAGAAAAATCACGCTCCCTCTGCGGAGCTATTAGGACTCTCAAATTATCCCTGAGGCCATCCTCAAAGCAGACACATCACTCATACTCAGTCGCCACTATACCTCGTACATAGCGGCTCAATCGCTGGAATTCGGCCTCATACTCAGCCACAGATCGATCTCCCTGAGTAAGGTTCAGGAAATCCCTCCTACGGGCATCCACGTAGCTCGCCCCCACATATTTCCCCTGGAAGGCAATCTTAAAGAACTCCCAGGTCAGAATAAGGCAATCTTAAAGAACTCCCAGGTCAAACGTTCAGGCTGAGTGCCCTCCTTAATAGTTAGCCACCACTGGTAGGCCTCATCTCGTAGTAGTGAGACTGCACCCTTTAATTTCTCCTCGGGGGTGCAATCTAGATCATCCATGATCCTCTCTGTGGCCTTAATCTAGTATTTAGCCACATTAGGGGCGACCCTAGTGACACCTCTGAAGAGCTCAGCTCCATTGGACCGAAGTCATTTCGTAACCGACCCTCGGCCCCCAGATCCAGTATTGGGTCCAACGACCCTCTCCAATATCCTTAGCATAGCCTAGGACAATGCGTCATCCCCATCCATGTGATCTTGAGACCTAGTCTCAGTAGCAGGCGACACTAGCGTCTCACTCATGTCCGAATTAGGTATGCTGCCAGATGACAAGAACTCAAATCGAGCCCCTCTACGACCTCTTCCACGACCTCTAGTACCCCATCCGCGAATACCTCGTGCGCTCATGTCTAGTCAGATTTTATCTGTATTACGAATTTTATGAATCAGTTACGGTTTCAGTATTTATTAGTAGATATTTTATGTAAACAGTTTCAGTAATTCAGAGTGATTTTCATAAATCGCAATTTTTATCATTTTTTCTACAGTCTCAATTTACTACAGTTTCAGTATACACTAACTAGAGTGTTTCAGAACAGACTATTGATAACGGTTTATCAGAATACTTATAGGATCGGCGCCGGAGATTCGGTGTGCCACATTCTCAGTCAAATCACTTCAAATAATTTGAAAATCAATTCTTAAAATCCAAATTTTAAAACCCAAATCCATAGCTAATTTTTGTAACCTGGCTCTGATACCACTAAATGTAACACCCCAATTCTGGCCTAGACGTTATGGCCGAATTTGGCGATGTCACATGATAGGGTGTTTGAAAACTAAGTTTCTATTATAAATCCTTTTCCGTTTCACTACTCTTGTTGACTCCAAAATCGCTTACTTATTTACTCAATTATTTTAAAACACAATTCGTTGCGGAAGCTTTAGAAATCATTTAATTTATGAAAAACTGAGTTAATAAGGTAAATCCATCCATCTTAGAAAAACCCATTTGTTTTAGAGAAAATCATTTGTTCGTTGAGTTTGTGCTGTTATTAAATCTATGAAAACAGTCTAAAATCTGAAATAAAAGCAAACAGTCCAAAAAGTCCAATTTACATCAAAATTAACCCTTAAAATAATTAAGAAAATACCAAAACTGAAATTAAAACAGTTTAAAATATGTGTGGTCACCATCGAGTCCTCTGCTGCACCGATCCGTCAAGTTTGGGGATTACCTGTACACATTAAAAAAAGGAGGGTGAGTTTACGTAAACTCATTGTGTAATCCCACAGAAAAAAAACAACCAGTTTACAATCATACGCAGTCTGGGCCTAAGCCCTTTTCAGTATCAATGGCAGTTGGGCCTTAGCCCATTACAGTTATCAGTATTAGTAACAGATATACAGTATTCAAAAACAAAGTCCTACCCAACCAGCCTCTACACACCATCTCCGTCCAACCCAACACTCCATGTGGGGATTGAGTCAACCCACCCATCCCTACACTCCATGTAGTACCGAATACGGCACAAACAGTAGTTTGTAGCTGAGCTACCAGCATATTAGGTTTAAGAGCCTTTCAGTACGCTTCCATCAAATAATATAATCCCAGCCAAATGCAATGCAACATACAATAGATGACATGCTATTAGGTGATTATCAGTACATGCACTCAATTCAGTTTACATGCAAATTACTAACATGCTCAGTACAGATATCATACAAGCAGTTTCACACTATTAGGGGTCTAAGTAGTGCTTACCGACCCTACAGTAGGTTCACAGTCGACTTGGGCGACCCGTGCAACCTTAACAATCAATTCAGTGAAAATGGGCTCACACGCCCATGTGGCCTGCCCGTGTGGCCCACACACCCAGATTGCCCTTGGCCCGTGTGGATCACACGGCCTGGCCCAAATCCCCACACGCCCGTGTGGACTACTCGTGTGGGCCCACACTCTCGTGTGGCCCACACAACCCAAATCAGTCTAGCCCGTGTGTCGTACACGGCCTACCTGGCCATCACACGGCCGTGTCTTGCCACACAGCCTGGCCTCGTCGATAACATGCTCGTGTTAGGGCACACGGCCTACCATCCGGGCGACTACACGCCCGTGTGGCATTGACAGTGGGATTTTTTGTCTTTTTGCTGAACCTCGTTTTCTACATTTCGGGTACACACCTGGTTTCAATTGAAGCTAAAACGATCCCCGAGCACTCTAAAACCTATTTTCGACCATCCAAAAACCAATTCAAGTCACTTAAACCGATACCAAATCGAATTATTAAGAACAGACAATCCCAAATATTTTTGACCACTCATACCTTGAACGCACAATAAAGAAATCGCACTTCCTCGTCACTGATTGGAACCCACAGCCACCTAAGGGTCTCTTAAACACGAAATAATTACATTAATTACTGATTCAAGAATACCGAAACTAAAACACGCTTATCCAACTTACCGAAATAGATAAAATCGACGATTGCACCCAAATAGACGATTTGCAATAAATAAAAGAAACAAAAAGAGTGGGGGGAAAAGAAGAAAAATTCGGCTATAGAGAAAAAAGAGATGGAGGAAAAGACAAGCAAGGAAAAGAAAAACTGGCAGAAGAGGGAGTTAGACGTCGGTTACAAAGAGGACTTTGGGGAAATTGATTCACTAAATCCCACTACCCACATTATCTTAACCACCCACTATTCAGTTATCAATTACAACTCAAACTCTTAGTCACCAAACCGAGCAAAAATAACTCTCCCTTCCCCACGTAGAGATTTGAACCCACGACCTCCAGCATACTAACACTCCACTTAACCACCAGACTAGCAAGCCCTGTAACGCCCCTTACCCGGGTTCTATGCCGGGAACCGGGCCCGAGGTGATACTGAACTCAAACCACTTGATCGCCACTTAATCTCAACGTAATTACTCTCTAAAACCTCATTCTCGACTTACGAGGCCTCACTCATACACACGAGGGCTCTCGAGACTAATTCGAAACTTTTTCCAATCTTAAAATTTTTCCTTTCAAAACAGGTCTTACACGCCCGTGCAAGATTAAACACGCTCGTGCATAGACATGCACGCCCATGTCCCCTGACCGTGCCTAAAAACCCAAGCATTCTGCCAAATGCCCACGGGTAAGGCACACGCCCATGCGTTTTAGGAACACGCCCGTGGGCCTAAACAGTGTGCCATACCTTAATATACTGACTTGTTCAACACGGTCTAGGCACGCCCGTGTGCTTTAACCGTGCGACCATTCAAATTCCAATTTCAATGTGCAGACTTCACACGGCCTGGGCACACGCCCATGGCTTGATCGTGTGTCTCACACGGCCTAGACACACGCCTGTGTGCCTACCCATGTGGACAAGAACAAGGCTGTTTGCCAAGCTCTTAGCACCCCTATAGCTTACATTACGTGAATCCATTCAACATGCTAATAAACATCTCATAATTTTCATCATGAACTCCCATAGATAACCTCGTAATTTCATAGATAGTAAAATGAGCCATCATGCATGGCAAGTTACAAAATTAAATGTCTTAACAAGAGCCAATACACCTTTGGCCAAAATAACAAAATAATCTAACTAGTCTAGCCCCTATACATGCCATTTACAAAATCATTAAGTCTAGGTATACTGAGAGGAGCTGATAGTGTGGGCGGTCTTCCGGTTAGCTGCGTATTTCGGCTCGACTCTTCAACCCTATAAAACAAGGGAAAAAGAGAAGGGGGAGTAAGCTTTAAGCTTAGTAAGTTTACATATAAACAACACAACATTATAACATGTATTGAACAAATACATAGTATTACGTAATAAGCAAGAAGTAATTTACATTCATGACATGCTTACTTATTTTCTCCATTCCCACATTTCAACCATCTCACATCTTAATGCACACACTCATTAAGAGTTTCCCTGTACTTAGTATCACAAGGTCACATAATACAACATTCACTATTTCTAATTCCATTTCACACAGTCAAGCCACTCGGTGGTTTCGCATTTAGCCCACCAAAAAGATTAGTTATGGTGGTATCGCACATAGCCCACCAAAAGATGAATAGACGATGGTCTCGCACATAGCCCATCGTAAATTAAGCAACAAGGTGGTATCGCACTTAGCCCACCAAAAGATTTTAGACGATGGTTTCGCACATAGCCCATCGTAAATTAAGCAACAAGGTGGTATCGCACTTAACCCACCAAAAAGTGTCGACATTACATATTTATATGACTATTTCATCATTTATACAGTAATTATTCAACAATTTCCACATTCAATCCATTTGAACCACACATGTTCTCGATCTTGCCTTACACTAGTTAACCACACAATATTTACACAATCATGCATTGTTTACACATAAACTTACCTCGGTGCAAAACGTGATAACCAACGATCTAATCCATCACCTTGCCTTTTCCTCGGTCAAGGTTGATTCCGCGCTCTTCTTGATTTGTGAAGAAGATGAGTTGCTGAAATTTTAAAGCATTCAAAACCCCTCTAAGCTTGAATTTTTTGGTGGAGAGGAAGAGTGAATAGTGAAAGATGATAGCTTTTGTCTTTACCATATTTTATTCATCTTTTCTCACCTAATTCACCCAAATTTTGACCAAGAATTAAATTCCCTTGTCTCCCCTATCCATATGCACTAGATAAATGGCCTAATTACACTTTAAAATCCTCCCAATTACATTCTTTGGCTATTAGACACCTCTGTCATGAAAAATAGAACTTTCGCATTTTATGCGATTTAGTCTTTTTTCGCAATTAAGCATGCTATCACTCAATATGAAACACCAAAATTTTCATGCATCCAAATAATCATGCTACAGCACATAATTTAACGTCAAAATAATTTTCCTCGACCTCGGATTAGTGGTCTCGAAACCACTGTTCTGACTAGCCCCAAAACTAGACTATTACAAGCCCATTCTGTTGTATACTTACAAACATTTAAATAAAAGCCCACTGAACAAAAGTGAGGCTTAACTTAGAAAAAATTTAAAATTTGCCAAAGGTATGGCTTGATCTTGGGACCTCTCACACATACCCAGAACACTTAACCACTGAAGCAGATATAGATTTGTGTCACGTATACCCAAAAAAAAATTAAAATTTGGGGGTGTTACATTCAAACTCAGAACCTCTCACACACAAGCACACCACTTAACCAGAGAACCTAATCAAGTCACTTTACATGATTTTCACAATCTTAACTCAAAATTAGGATGTGATTACTCTTGGTTTCATCAACCCAAATTCTTCTAACCCGATTTTTGGGATGTGATAGGGTTAGGAGGTAGAAATTAAGGATTTAATTAAGTTAAAAAGAAGAAATTAAGTAAAATAGATTGTACAAAATAAGTCGAATAAGTATATGTGAGTGAAGAGCCGTTGTATGAACACGAAGAGATAAGTTAGAATTTCTTTGGATGCTTAGTAATTTGTATATTTTTGTGAGAAGCTGAAAACCTTGGTGGATCCTCAACAAACCGAGATAAAGGTAATCATAAAGTATTCTAGTTCGACGAGCCGTTGTGAACGACAGGTGAGTGCATTTGTATGCCATATTTTAGCATGAATTACGAGATCTAGAAGTTGAAGTGAGGCTTGCGAACCCCCACTTGTGGTATGCGAAACTTGGCACTAGATACTTGCACTACACCAAAACAGACTTTTAGCGGCATTTTTAGTGGTGTTTTAATAAAAAAACGCCGCAAATATTATACATTAGCGGCGTTTGAAAGAAAACGCCACAAAAAGTTGAGCAATAGCGGCGTTTTTGGCCCAAACGCCGCTAAAAAGGAGCAATAGCGGCGTTTTTTGCCCAAACGCCACTATAGATCTAAGCATTCACGGCGCTTTCGTAAAAACGCCGCTATAGATTTGAGCATTAGCGGCGCTTTCGTAAAAACGCCGCTATAGATCTAAGCATTAGCGGCGCTTTTGTAAAAACGCCGCTATAGATCTGAGCATTAGCGGCTCTTCCATAAAAACGCCGCTATAGATCTGAGCATTAGCGGCACTTTCGTAGAAACGCCGCTACAGATCTGAGCATTAGCGGCGCTTCCATAAAAATGCCGCTATAGATCTGAGCATTAGCGGCGCTTTCGTAAAAACACCGCTATAGATCTAAGCATTAGCGGCGCTTCCTTGAAAACGCCGCTATAGATCTGAGCATTAGCAACGCTTCCTTAAAAACACCACAATAGATCTGAGCATTAGCGGCGCTTCCTTAAGAACGCCGCAATAGGTAAGCTTTAGTGGCGTTTTTTATAAAAACGCCGTAAAAAAATATTTTATTTTAGGGTTTAAAATTTAAGGTTTAAAGTCTATGGTTTAGAGTTTTTGGGTTTATGATATAATGTTTATTATTTTGGGTTAAGGGTTTATGTTTTATAGTTTAGGGTTTAAGGTTTAGAGTTTTATAGTTTGGGTTTGGGGTTTAAGATTTAAGGATCTTTGTTTGAAAATGAAAAACATTTGGAATTCTATCAAGTTCATGCCATTTTGTACTACACCCATATTATTTAATATAAGAATATAAAATATATGTTTTGTACTACACTAACATTGGCCACATGAATTCCCAAAAATTTGGTCTCGGATTATGGTTTAAGGTTTGCGATTTAGAGTTTAGGGTTCAGGTTTATGGTCTAGGATATGGTTTGGGGTTTTGAGTTTGGGGTTTAGGGTTTGGTGTTTGTGGGTTATTGTATAACATTTAGGGTCTAGGGTTTATGATTTAGGGATTAATCTTGGATTTTTTAGAATACAAATCAAAATAAGATAAATATAAATTATTATTTTAAAAAATATATATCAAAATGGGTTAAATCCCAAAAGCATACATGAACAATGGTTTAGTGTGCAATTGTATACATGAACTTTAATTTGATCCAGATCTTGTAAAATATTAACACAATTATTGATATAATTAACATCATTTTTTATTTATATATTGCATACATAAAAATTATATTTATTCAATATAAAAATATATTGATGTATTTATATTTTAAAATAATGTGTATGATTAAATCAAAATTAAAGTTTCAACTATACATTTAAACCACAATTAGAATTTCACATAAAACCAAATTTCATATATAAATTTGAGATGTATCTATATCAAAATTTAGGTGTATACATATAATTAAATGCCATTTATATAAAAATCTAAACAACTAATGCAAACCATACTTAAAAGAATAATGTTGATGTAAAAAGAAAGAAAAAAGAAATTCGTAAAAGAGTTGATAATGGTAATTAAATTTTTAAAATTTAATAATAAAAAAATAAAAAATTAGAACTTAAAAACTTAAAAATTTAATATTTAATATTTTAGTTAAAAAGTTCAATACTCAAAATATAATAAAAATAAAAATTCAAAAAAATGATAACCTGAGCACAAAAATTTTGAAAGAAAAAACATAAAAAAATATAGGTTAAAAATAAAAAAAATTAAAATTATGTAATAGTGGCGTTTTTGTGAAAAAAGCCACAAAAAATTAAGATATAGTGGTGTTTTTAGTAAAAAAGCCGCAAAAAATAAGCTATCCTGGCGTTTTACTATAAAACGCCGCAAAATTTCATACACAAAACGATATCTTTTTTTCTCTGCTAAAAACCTCGATTTTTATTTCCCCAAACCTAAATTTCTTAAGTCCCCAAATTTTCTCTATATCGGTTTCCCAAAATCCCCTAACGAAAATCCCCCAAATCGGTTTCCCCCACCGATCTTCGTCCATATGTTAGCACCGATTTTCGCCCATTACTCAGGTAGAGTAAGTATAAGTTAAATTTGAAACTTGTTGAAACATAGAAGAAAAAAGGAAACACAGAAGCCAAGCAAGCAAGCAAAGGAAGAAAGCCTTTCAAACTTGTTGAATTTGAAAGAGAGAAGAAAAAAATGTATCATCCAACCAGAGGCGGCATTCGTGGTGGCAGAGATCGTAAGTTTATTCCAGTTTTGTTAAGTTGAGGTTTACAATTTAGTTTTTAAGCTTTGTGGGGTTCTTTTTGTTGTTGTTGTTGTTTATTCCATTTTTGTGTGTATTTTGCAGAGAATGGAAGAAAATTACAGGAGGTTGAAGGAGATAAACAAGAAGCTGAGAAGGGAGATTAGGTATAATGAAAATTATAGACCTTTCCCATTGTATGTATATATATATAAACCAAAGCTAGGGTTTATTTGTCAATGAAAAAAAGGGGTTCATGCTTTTTTTGTTGTTGTTGATTAAGGGAACGAGTTTTTTTTTTTTTATTTGCAGGCAGAGAATGGGTGGAGACTTGAATGAACTTAACATTAAGGAACTGCAAGTTCTTGAAGCTAAAATGGATTCTTCTTTGCTAGCTATACGTGAGAGAAAGGTTTGAAATTATTGGAACTCTTTTTTTGTACCAAAAGGGTGTGGATATATATATATATATCTATGTTGTGTGTATGTGTGCATTATTATATATATTGGGTTTTTGTTTTTTCATTGTTTTTATATATATATATATATCATCTTTCTGCTAATTTTAACTCCATTTCAGCCTCCATTGAATAGACTCCTGACAATGTTTTTGGGGTAAAAACAAGGCTAATGGTGTTTCTTTTGGCATTTCCAATTAGGGTATGATTGAACCAAGTTGAATTTGAATGATTAGGAAGCTTAGTCTTTGAATTTAGTTTGATTGAATCTGCCACAAGAATTAATCGAGTTAAATTCAATTAAGTTTCTTTATCAATTTTTATATTCAAATTTAAATTCAAATTTGATTAAACTCATTTATATTATATAATAAAAGTAAAAATATAATTTCATTATAAATATTTATTAAAATGAAGAGCTCGATTAAGATTTCAAGCTATCCAAAACGAATATTATAGTGCTTAAATTTGGCTCGACGATAGCTCAAGCTGCTCGAACTTGAATTTGACTCAATAATTATCAATTTAAATTTAAATTTTTTAAATCAAATTCAAATAAATTACGAGTATTAGTGTCTCATCTCAAGCACTTTGCCTTTACATTTTTGGGTTCAAAAATTCGACAAATCCCAGTTAAGCAATGTTGTTAAGTTAGCTAGGCGATATATATATAAGAGTATTTGTAAGTAATTATATGTAATTGCATAAAGCTTAGACATAATAAACCCTAAAATCTGATTTAATTTATCTACAAAATCACTGCAACTGATTTTATAAATCAAATTATGAAATTAATGAATATGAATTGATTATTTCACAGTACCATGTCATCAAAACTCAAACAGACAAACACAAGAAGAAGATAAGTAAATTGAACAACTCAAATTATCAACCTTTTTCTAAAAAAAAAGGGTTTTATTTGATTCAAAATTTGGAGAAATTTTAAACCTTTTCTTGTTGCAGGTAAGGAATTTGGAGGAAAGACATGCAAATCTTGTCATGGACTTGGTAAGAATCTTTGGGGATTTAATTTTCTTAATGTTATGATCATCCAATAGTTGAATGAAATGTAGGGCAAAGCAGGTTTGGCAATTTTATTAATATAGAAATTTCTTTTTTTTTTTTCAATTTTGTACACTTTAGTAAAGTTATATATTTTGGTTCCAAAAAGTATCAATATAAATTTTTTAGCATTTAATTCTGGTTTTAAGGTTAATTCGATGAAAGTTAATTATTAGTATTATTAGTGTTGAATTTTCATGATTTGTTAATAAAATAGATTTAGTTTTAATTGTGAATTTGTTTGATTTTGTGTTTAATTTGTTAAATAAGTCTGATGCTTGTGTTTTTTTTGGGTTATAGAGTTGAATTGATGAAAGCTAATTGTTGATATTATTAGTTAAGGGTAAATATAATTTTTGGTAGTTGAATTTAGATTTAATGTTCAAATTGATACATATGTTTATTCTTGCTCAGATTAGTACCCAAATTTGACTTTCGTCACACCTTTTAATTTGTTTTTATAACTTCATTAAAATTGGATGAAGTGGACCAACATCAAGTTACATGTAACAGGTACATCAGCTAATGATGTGGCATGTGTGTCACGTGTCTAAACCTAATTGGTCCACGTCATCTAAATTTGACTGAGTTACAAAAATAGGTTGTCAAATGTGTGACGAAAGCCAAATTTAGATACCAATTTAAACAATAAAAAAAAGTGTATATTGTTAAGCTTCTATTTGTGCATATTGTTAATATCAGTATGCAAAAAAGGTGCTTTAAGTATGCTTTTTTGAGTTTTTACTTTTCTGTGAATTTTTGTTTGGTTTCTGTATAATGCAATTCATTTACCAATTGACACCAGAATTTAACTCACATCAGCTCAAATATTGAAGATACTGGCTTTTTCTTCTTCATTTCCCCGATATTTTTCCGTATTTGATTCACCATTTTGAATATTTTAGAGTGATTCAGAGGGCATGCTTTGCAACTGAATGGCAAGGGATTTATCTTATATGTATGTGGTCATATTGTTTCGTTTTCTGATAGGTTGTTTTAGGCATATAGAAGTGTTGAAACTCCTTAGAGTTTAATTCATATTGGTAGAACATTGGGAGCATGCATATATATTCAAATATAACTTGGTTTATCTTTGTATCAAATGTTTTTAAGTCTTGGAACTTCTTTTTTAAATTATTGGCTTCTTTGAGATCCTCCCTATAGAGTGACAATATAAAAATGCACAAATTGTCTGCAAATGTGAAGAGGTCAACTCATGACTTTGGAAGAATTGTTGCACAGGATGTATATCAGCCTCCGTGGTGTAACTATAGGCTATTGTTTATACTTTAGTCTTCTTTTAATATCTTTTTCTTTCCTTGGTGTGGAGTTGCTATTTATTTAATTTTCTTTTTTTCTAATTTGTCTTTCCATTTGCCATATCCTTTTTCAGATAATGGTAGTACTCTATCTTTCTTTGTATTTGGAGGTCACGAGAAAGGTTCTTCATTAAAGCCTCACATCACAGGAACCTGATACATGACTGTACTCTTGTTAGCAAGTTACTTTAATGTTTTGATGCTCATCCTTTTAGCAGACTTCTATGACTGCATGAAAGAAATATTTCTATTTTGTGTTATTTAACTATATTTTTTAAAAGGAACAGTTAGGATATAGAGGAATGCTAAATTTGTCATCCCCTAGAAATTCCTTCATATGTGTTCTTTATCTCCTACAAAAAATCAAATTGTAGGCTTCTTGTAATCATGGGATTGTTTAATCGGAAGTCTAGCGCGATTTGTAAAAGACCATCTTTGTCATGTCGAGTTTCCCAACAAGGAGTGAATCTAGTTCATGCATTCAAAACTCTCATGATGGTAATAAGCTACTTTGAACAAGATTGATATTTGTCTAATACTCTATGTTAATTCTTTGTTACATATACGCATTGAAGTGTCTTATTATCTAGTTTACTAAGTGCACACATCAACTAGATAATAGGAAATTAGAATATACTTTCTTGTATGTATGCCTTCGCATGCATTCCCGCCTTTAAACCTATTAGTTCATTCTCTACGTGGTGCTTGCTAGCATAAGAATCTATTGGTTCTTCACTCAATTCATTTGTTTACTTATATGCATGCATGCATGATAGGCTTTCTTTAACTTGTTCTTTTCTTTAAAAAAGGAAGATAAATTATGTTTGATATTTTGGCTTTCAATGTGCTTGTCGATTGTTGATAGATTCATCAAATGTAGACGTGGCCCCTCAAGGTTTTGAAACTAATGGGGCTGATGTTCAGCAACTAATTTTGGATGAAGAAAATTGGGAGCTTCAAAAATGACTCTCGATTTTGTCGATTCTGCCTGTGATGGGGAGAATGGCAAGTTTTGTTTCTTTTAGGACCTTACTTTGTGAATTTAGTTGTTAATTTCCTTTTTGCTCTGCATTTTGAAGATATGACATAGGTGATTTGGCTTCCAACTTACTTTGCATTCTCTTTAATGATGGTTTACTAATTTGAGAAATCGCACTTGCTGTGCCTCAAACCTTTCATATAGGAGACTACGAATGGTGTCGAGGATTAAAACTTGGCGGTATTTTAAGACATATCTTGTAAACCTAGCGTCGTTTATCGGTAAGAATAAGCATTTAGCCAGATTAGCAAAGTAGAAAGTAGAGGACTATATGGGGCTTCAGTTGTGAACATATTTGAAGAAAAAGACAAGATGGTAGCATACTTTTAATATTTAGATGTTGTTTCGAGTAAGATATGAGATCGATATTTGCTTGAACACGATTTGTAGTTAGAGACACTTTGAGTTTGAGAATGACATCTGCCTCTTTGTGATTCTTTGATATAGGGTGGTTCTAGTTATGTTCGTGGTGTGCGTTTTGAAAATGTGAGGATGGAAGATGTTGCTAACCCCATCATTATTGATCAATTCTACTGCGTGATTCACCAACAACTTTGCCAAAACCAAAGCGTAATCCAAGTTACTCAAGATATCGTATGATGATTGCATTAGAGTCTCGATTCTTGAAAGATTATCTCATCCAATTAGAATACTGCTCACATGAATTCATTGTTCTTCTTTTATTCATTAGACATCAGCAGTGCAAATAAGCTAGATTGTATACCAAAACATTAGCGGGACAACGAAAAGCAAGCAAGCAATCAAGTTTTCTTGCAGTAATACAGTTCCCTGTAGCAATTTAGTCCTAATCAATGTAAACTTGGAGAAGAAATATGGCACAGTTGAGACCTACTGCAACTCTGCACAAGGCTTCGACTACGGGCTTAGAAATTAAACATTTGCCATTACCAAGCTCCTGCATATCAATTTGCAAAATTGGGTGTGTTGAATTGAGACTGTAGCATTAGAAAACAAATTCATCCTACATATACTTTGCTTCTTTTTTTTTTAAATTCTTGTTGAATATTGTTTGCTATTGATTTTTTTTTTTTTTTGGTTTAAATGTTATAAATTTGAAAAATGTTTAATTTTCTTGCTTTTTCCTTAAATTTTTTATAATGTTTTAATCTTATTCTTTTTATAATATTTTATTTTTTTATTTTTCATGACTTTTAGCGGCATTTTTTATAAAAGCGCCGCTAAAGACTAGGACCTTTAGCGGCGTTTTCTAAAAAGCGCCGCTAAATACCAGGACCTTTAGCGGCGTTTTCTAAAAAGCGTCGCTAAAGACCAGGACCTTTAGCGGCATTTTTTTAAAAAGCGCCGCTAAAGACCAAGACCTTTAGCGGCATTTTCTAAAAAGAGCCGCTAAAGACCAGGACCTTTAGCGGTGTTTTTTCAAATAAACGCCGCAAATTTTAGCGGCGTTATCTATAGCAGCGTATTTTACGGCACTTGTGAAAGCGCCGCAAATAGTTTTAGCGCCGCTAAAGGAAAAAAAAACGCCTAAAAAGTTTGTTTTCCTGTAGTGTTGATGTGCTAAGTGTGTGTGAATTATGAATTTCGTTGTTGCATGTGTAAGTGAATTGTGCATTAAAAATGTTGCGTGTGTGTGCAGATTGTTAACTGGAAGTTGTTGTATTAATTATATTTATCTATATAATATATGTGCATGTAGGGCTTCATGTAACACCCCTAACCCGTATCCGTTGCCAGAACAGGGTTTCAGAACGTTACTGGAACATTAAAAACATTTATTGATTAATTCAGGCAAGTTACTATTCATTCACCGAGGTCATTCATAATGTCCCTTAAATGGACCCTCGAGGCCCAATACGAGCATTAGAATCAAGTCAGGACTAAATCAAGAACTCAGGGAATTTTTCGCGAAATTCTAAAATTTTCCAAGGTGTAGGGGTAAGGGACACGCCCGTGTGACCCTGGGACACGCCCGTGCTGCATGCCGTGTTCAACACTAACAGCTCTCTGACTTGAACTACACGGCCATGCCACACACCCATGTGCTAGGCCGTGTGGTTAATTAATTCAATTCGAATTAGGTGCAGGTTTCACAGGCCAAGACACACGCCCATGCTCTAAGCCATGTGGCACACACGGTTGAGACACACGCCTATGTCTCTGCCCGTGTGCTCAATTCTGAGCATTCTGTTTCTCAAAATTAAGGTGTAGGGGACACACGGCCTGACCACATGCCCGTGTTACCAGGCCGTGTGTCACACACGGTCTAGACACACACCCGTGTGTCTGCCCGTGTTGGCAAAATAAAGCCATTCCTAGCTTACTTTTCTCACCCCAATCTTTTCCATAATCCTACACCACATTTTGCATTCATAACCCAACAAATCCAAGCATTTTATTCAAGATAGTTCTATCATTTATCTTGATATATCATCACATACAATTACTAACCAATTCGGGCATTCTAATCAAGCATATTTCATCCATCATCATGGCATATCATTTCATGCATACATGTTTACAATCTTACCTTCATTATGTCCTCATGTTAGACACAATTTGATCAACTACTTAACATATATGTGGCTAACATAATATGACATTACAAGTATATCAAAACAATCATTACTAGCCATTCCAATGGCTAGATTACAAGCATCATTTATGTTTACATGCCAATATGACCAACATATCCTATACATGCCATTACAGCCGCAATTGAATTACCATACTATACCGACATGGGCCGATGGATAGTGTGAGTGATCTCCGCCAAGCTTCCAATCCAACGAGCTTCCGATTACTCTAAAACAGGGGAAATAAAATAGAGTAAGCATAAAATGCTTAGTAAGTTCGTATAACACGGTACTTTGATCTCAAGCCCTACACACATCCTCATTTCCCTTGTTAATCATATATTCCATAGTAATATCAAGACATGTATGGGTTCAAAAATAATCAAGTTTCCAAGCACATATGCTTTCCACATCATGTATTCATTCAACATACATAATTCATCTCATTATTTCGAGTATAATTTCATAATAGTTTATTTCGAGTTCAGATCATTTCGCATCAGAACTTTACACATATTACTCGGGATATTAAAGTCACGATTAGTACACTCTAGGTGTACAAGTCTATAATCAAGAATGAACATTCTCATCAAATAGTTTCCATGTACAAATATCATCATCTCATATTTCATATATCACTTGTCATGTATCATGGTTTTATTGCATTTCATGGAATATTCTTTCATGTCATATTTCCATATCATATTGATCGTTGTGTTATGCGATGTCAAAGTCTTAAAATTTATAATGAGAATGATCGAACCTGGAAACTAACTATGACAACGATTTGAGGCAAGCGCACCTATCGAACAGTAGTATAGTTAAGGCAAGATCGGAATGTCGAACCCAAAGGAACTAAAAGTACTAATACTAACTTTCTTTTTATTATCTAGCCTAAAATAAAGGGAATTTGTTGTTTAATCTAAATTAACTAATTATTAAACTAAAGACTCTAAGACAAAGAAGAATGAATTTGGGGAAAATACTTGTGGGAAAAACCAATTGATTAAGACGATACCCGAAGAAGAATCTACCTAGACTTCACTTGTTATCTAACTCTGAACCAGACAATTTATTCACTTGACTTGATCCGTAGGATTCCCTAATGTATATTAGACATTCTCTCGAGGCGAATAACGTCTAACCCTAGGTTGCTTAATTGAAATCTCTTTCTAATTAAAACCCCTATAATTGCATTAACTCAATCTATGGAATCCCATATTAGGTTTCACCCTAATCCGGCAAAATCTCGTCACCCTATCTCTAGGAGTGCGATCAACTCCGCTTAACTATGCTAGATCTACTCTTAGGCAGGGACTTTTGCTCCTCCACCTAAGTACATCAAACTTAAATTAATATCCCAGAAATATCAACACAAGAATTAAGAACACATAATTAAGAACAAATCAAATATTTATCATATAGTTCAGCAAACGATAACAAGATTCGTCTTAGGTTTCATCCCCCTCGGGTATCTGAGGGTTTAGTTCATAATAATAAAAGAAAACATCTCAGAAGAAAAGATAAAACAAAACATAAGAAATCCCTAAAACCCCCTGAAGGAATTGAAGGAGAGATCCTCCGTCTTGAGTATGATTCCGGCTTCTTGAGATGAATCAACTGGCTTTCTTCGAGTAAATTCCACAAATCTGCCTCCTTCGGCCTAGCTAGACGCCCTGACAGAAGGCTTCTATTGACTCCCCTTTTTAGGTCATACTTAGGGTGTTTATATAGGCTTCGGAATGTGTTACTTCGCCTCTAAGTATCCTAATCTGAGTGAAATTTCTCTTTGTCACGGCAGGGACACGGCTATGGCACACGCCCGTGTGAATCGTGGCCAGGCCGTGTTCAAGTCTGATAAGGAGGCACGGCCTGTGGTCTTGGGCCCAAGCCCTGTCGATTTCGTGATATGGCCCATTTGGTCCGTTTTAAGCCCGTTTCTTGTTTTTTTCATCCTCCGGTGCTTACCTGAGTATAAAACATGAAAACAAAGGATTAAGAGCACCAAATTACATAAAATAAAGGATAATTCATCCAAAAGAATGCTAAATGTGAGCTTAAGATATGTTACTATTTCGGTTTATCAAATACCCCCACACTTAAGCTTTTGCTTGTCCTCAAGCAAAATTCTCAACTCATAATTAAAACAAACTTCCTCGATTCATGATATTCATCAATAATGTTTCATCATAATTCAAAGATAATTCATACATGGATAATTCAACTCAAAGAGTTCTAAAGATTCAAACAATCTAAGTCATACATTTTTGTAGCACAAAACATAGGTGTTTCCCCTCATCTAAATAATTACCTCTGATTTAAAATCGACTAGGGTTGACATCCTCACTAAAGATTCACTCAAATCACTCAAAGTGTTTAAGGTTCAGGAAAAAGCACTCATAAGTCGAACATGAGAATTTAATCCCATAGGCTTGCATGAAAATCAAATCTCCACCACTATAATATGAGATGATACACAAATCAAAAAGTCTTTTAACAGGGTTGTAACGGGGCTTGGGTTAAAGGTGTGGATAAAGGCTGAATTAGAGAGTTAGAATCGAGATTGAATTGACAAATTACCAAACTAGAAACATAAGCTAATAATTACATCAACTAAAAACTTTTAATACTAATAATACAAGCTTTTTCTTCAATAATTGGGATTTAAACATATAAGCTCACCCAATCACAAAACTAATAATGAATATACTTCGATTTTTTTAAGAACAAATCAAAAATACATAATAAATGATGAGTTTACTATCGAAATAAATAGGCAATCGATCAAATCAAACCTCGATATAAGGGTAGTCAAAAGGAACGGTGATAACAAAAACAAAGGGTTTTGGTTAATATTAGTGGGTGATTCAATAAAAAGGGTTGTTAGGATCAAAAGGGGTTCACTAGAGGTTAATTATGAAGGTAGGCTGTTAGTGGAGTAAGTGGGTTAAAACCTAGGTGCCTTTATCATCTCTATATATCAAATCAAAGGTGTGGTCTCGACATGTATAATCAATGCAAGTTCTAGAATAACAACTCAATGTTGACACACTCATAATCAATTAAGTGAGCAAGAAAAAGAATATATGCTCTAAAGGCTCAAAATCTCACAAAAAATTATGGGTATTCGATGTCAACCTCGTAAATTTCAAACTTCAAGGTAATATTCAAATTCAGGTAGACAACCTAGAAGATTTTAATTTCTGAAAAAAAAATAGACTTATCATGCTTGATTCTATAGTATCTTAAAGTATAAATCATCAATGCATAATTATCAATGACTTAATCCAAAACATATCAACAAAAATCATAAATTAAAGGAAATTTCATTCTAATCATAATATAAGAAACTTACTTTAAGACAAGGCATAATTCAGGATTTGAGAATAATGCAAAAAGTTTGGTACTTTTAAGATTCACCCCCCACACTTAAGATGTACATTGCCCTCAATGTACAAAGATAGATAATAGCATAATAAAATTAAAAGATAGGGAGAGAAGTGAAACTTCCTGAATTATGGATGTAATACTTAGAGGATGTTCCATGACGAATGTGATGACTAGGTATAAGTGATATTTTTATTCCTTGAGTTGTATATTTAATCTATTTAATCTACGAAGTCATCAAGTAAATATTCAGGGAGAAAAATTTAATGAGAGTTGTTAGAGATACTCGAGGGTTAGACAGCCAGTAATAGAAGAAATTAAACTGTACTAATAAAAGTTGTAAAGATGAAGGACAAAAAGTCTTAATTAAAACAAAAATAGATTAAAAAATAAAAATGGAAAATAAAATTGAAAAATGAAATCAATAAAAGGACTCAAAGGTCCTCGTCATTGGCTGGGTCGCGAGGTGGTGGCGGCGATGCACGGGCATGGAGGTACAAGGCACGGGCGTGTTTGTAATTTGTTGAAATGACACGGTGGTGGAACACTGTTGGGGCGGCCGTGTACCTGTTTTTGATGTGTTTTTTTTTTTTTTTTGAAGGAAGGAGGGAGATAACAGGTAGGGGAAGTCAAAGGTGGTGATTTCTGGGATGGTGGCCGGAGTGGGGGAAAGGGATTTTGAGGAAAATGTTTTAGGGTTGGGAATTTTGGGGAGTTTGAGGGTGACGGTGGACGATATTCTTAAATAGGGTAGGGGACACGGGTAGGCGCCACGCCCTTGTGGATTTAATTCAGCCCGTTTTTTTCATGAATTTCAAATTTAGGCGCGATTGAGGTGTTGCCCATGCCCGTGCTCCTTGGGCGTGTGCTATTATGCTCGCTTCTCCCACGCCCATGCTCCTGTTGCCACGCCCGTGTCCATGTAGTCAGTGTGTCACACGATTAGTAGGCATGGGCGTGGCCCATGCCCGTGCTGGTTACTTAGTTTAGACCACGGTTGGTAGGCACGGGCGTGGCCAGTGCCCATTCTACTTATTCAGGATAGACCACGGCTGCATCGCACGGCCGTGGTCATGTTATCGCAGCCCGTGTTGGGAATTTTTTTTTTGTCTTTATCCCGTACGACTACCGGCACGCCTTTTTTTCATCCCATGGCATCCACACGGCCACGGGCACGCCCGTGTTTAAGGCCGTGTGGGGAGAAACCTGCGCTCACTTAATCAGTTAGTTTGGAGTTAGATGCACAAATATAGTGTTAGTGAAGTTAGTGCTCGGGTTGCCTCCCGAGAAGCGCTCATTTATAGTCTTAAGCTAGACTCACCCTGTTTTCGTTTCTAAATGAAGGTTCACGGAGCTGAAGCTCCTCTCTCAATTCCTTGAAATCTTCACCATTATAAAGTTTCAGTTGATGACCGTTTACCTTGAATGTTCCCTGAGTTGGATGGGTTACCTCGACTGTTCCGTAAGGAAAAATAGTTTTGATCACAAATGGGCCTGACCACATTGACTTTAGCTTTCCAGGAAATAATTTGAGCCTTGAATTGTGCAGCAAGACTAAGTCTCCTACTTCGAATTACTTTGATTGTTTTAAGCGAGCGTCATGGCGTCATTTTGTTACCTCTTTATATAGTCATGAGTTTTCATAGGCTTCAGCTCGCCATTCATCTAGCTCGTTCAACTGCATCATCCTCTTCTCACATGCGATTTTAAGATCATAATTCAAGAATTTTATAGCCCAGTAAGCTTTATGCTCTAACTCAAATGGTAAATGACAACTTTTTCCGTAGACAAGTTTGTACGGGGATGTTCCTAAAAGAGTTTTAAACGCTGTTCTATAGGCCCATAAAGTATCATCTACTTTTAATGCCCAATCTTTCCTGTTTGATTCGACTGTTTTCTCTAAGATTCGTTTAAGCTCTCGGTTTGCCACTTCCACTTGTCCACTGGTTTGAGGATGATAAGAGGTAGCTGTCCTGTGATGTACTTCATATATTTTTAAGACTTTGTCAAATTGATTATTACAAAAGTGAGTACCCCTATCACTAATAATCGCTCTGGGTGTCACAAAATGAGAGAAGAGTTTCTTAAGAAACCTTACTACAGTTCTAGCATCGTTAGTAGGTAAAGCTTGGGCTTCCACTCATTTGGACATGTAATCTACTGCTACTAAGATGTAATTATTTCTGAATGAACTAGGGAATGGACCCATAAAGTCAATACCCTATATGTCGAATATTTCACATGATAACATATATGTTTGGGGCATTTCATTGTGTTTAGAGTTATTACCTGTTCTTTGACATTTATCACACGAAGCGACATACCTGTTGGCGTCTTTAAACAGGGTTGGCCTATAAAATCCTGATTTGAGCATTTTGTGTGATGTCTTAATCCCGCTGTAATGTCCTCCTGAAGGTCCTGAATGGAAATGTTCTAGGATTTTGCCTACTTCTGCCTTTGTAACGCATCTCCGAATTACTTGATCTGGACATATGCGGAAAAGAAAGGGGTCCTCCCAAAAATAGTTCTTTGCATCAGCAAAGAATAGCTTCTTTTGATGATTTGTTAACCTTTTTGGTAGGATGTTAGCAGCTAAATAATTTGTAATATCTGCAAACCATGGTACCTCGGAGCTAGTTATAGAAAAGAGTTGTTCCTCAGGGAACGAGTCGTTTATCTCGCTCTCGTCAAGTTCTTCGATATGTTAGTTGTCAAGCCTGGAGAGGTGATCTGCTACCAGATTTTTAGCTCCCTTCTTATCCTGAATTTCCAAATCAAATTCTTGTAAGAGTAAGATCCATCGTATGAGTCGAGGTTTTGCATCCGGTTTAGTTAAAAGATAACGAAGAGCTGAATGGTCAATGTAAACGACAACTTTAGATAATATCAGATACTGTCTAAATTTGTCAAATGCAAAAACTATAGCTAGCAATTCTTTCTCTATGGTAGTATAGTTTTCTTGTGCAGGCGTCAATGTTCTGCTAGCATAATAAATTGGTTGAAAATGCTTGTTTCTTCGCTGTCCCAAAACTGCACCTACTGCAAAATCACTTGCATCGCACATTAGTTCAAAGGGTAGATTCCAATAAGGTGCGATTATAATCAGAGCATTTATTAGTTTTTCTTTGAGGATATTAAATGCATCTAAACACTCCTGAACAAAATTAAAAAGAACATCTTTTTCTAATAATTTTGTTAAAGGCTTAGCTATTTTAGAGAACTCTTTAATGAATCTTCTATAAAATCCAGCATGTCCTAAAAAACTTCTAATAACCTTAACTGAACTAGGGGGAGGTAATTTTTCTATGGTTTCAATCTTTGCTTTATCTACCTCGATCCCTTTACTAGAAATCTTATGTCCTAACACAATCCCCTCTCTAACCATGAAGTGACATTTTTCCCAATTTAAAACAAGGTTCTTTTCCTCACATCTCATTAGAACTCGTTCTAAATTTTTAAGGCAAAGATGGAAAGAATTACCAAATACTGAGAAGTCGTCCATAAATACCTCCATAATATCTTCCACAAGTTCGTCAAAGATGGCCAGCATGCATCACTGAAAAGTAGCAGGAGCATTACATAATCCGAAAGGCATTCTACGATAAGAAAACGTACCGTATGGACATGTAAATGTTGTCTTTTCTTGATCCTCAGGAGCTATTGGGATTGGGAAGTAGCCGGAGAGTCCGTCCAAGAAGTAGTAGTACATATGCCCAGATAATCTTTCTAACATCTGATCAATAAAGGGCAAAGGGAAGTGATCTTTTCTGGTGGCGTCGTTCAACTTTCTATAGTCAATACATACTCTCCAACATGTGATTGTTCTTGTAGGAATCAGTTCATTCTTTTCGTTGGCTACAACAGTCATGCCTCCTTTTTTTGGAACTACCTACACAGAACTTACCCAAGTACTGTCAGAAATAGGATAAATTATTCCTGCATCTAGAAGTTTAATTACCTCAGCTTTAACAACTTCTTTCATATTGGGGTTCAAACGTCTCTGAGGCTGCACACATGGTTTATACTCATCTTCCATTAAAATTTTGTGAGTGCAGAATGATGGGCTTATTCCTTTAATGTCAGACATTTTCCACGCTATGGTTCTTTTATGTTTCCTTAATACCCTTAGCAACTCTTCTTTCTCCTTGGGACCTATTTCTGAAGAGATGATTACTGGTAGCGTAGAATTATCCCCGAGGAAAGCATATTCTAAGTGTTTTGGCAACTGTTTTAATTCTAATTTGGGCGGCTCATCAATAGAGGGTTTTTGTTTTAGTTTATCGTTGATTTCAATACCCTCTATTTTCGTCTCTCTAGAGGAGGATGTATTAGGATTCAATTTGTCGATATCGTGTCATTGTGTAGGATGTATTAGGGTTCTATTCCCTCTCCTTGTGTAGGACACAGTTCCATCGTGTTATTGTGTATGATTTCCTGCAAGGACTCTTGAATAATATGATTAGTGGCATCAACAAAATAACAAGAATCATCTTGTTCTCTAGAATATCGCGTAGCATCATAAATTTGAAAAATAATTTCCTCATCGCCTACCCTAAGCGCAAGTTTACCATCACCAACATCAATGACGGCCCTAACAGTAGCTAGAAAGGGTCGCATAAAAATTAAAGGTACCTCCCACTACAATATCATTTGGGTCACAGCCCATAACAGAATCAATTGGGCCTAGCCCAAACCAATATCAGAACAAGTGGCCTAAGCCCAGTACAGTGATAGGTCTCATAAACAGATATGCAACAGTATGAGGATGCATATCAACCCAGTCCAGCCAACACAGCTCCCGTACCAACCAACACACCACGTGGGGACCAAGTCGACCCACCCAGCCAGCACACCAAAAACGCAGCCTAGCTGCTAATAATAATAACGCGACAAAAGCGCTAATAACGATATCGTGGTGAGCCAATCAAATCAGATTACGTGGCGATGCCACTATAACAGTAAAATGTGGCAAAGCCACTAGTACAGTACTTTCTCCAACACAAGTCCCAACCCCATGCAATATGTCGTGTATGTCATGCTCAATCATTACACGTGTATGCAAAATGGCCATGCTTAGTAACAGTTATTTCAACACATATTAACAGCATATCAGACACACGCCCACAGTCAAGACAGTTAAAACACAGTCATACGATCACAGTCAAATCGGTCAAATCATAGCACAAGTTAGTCATTTTACCCTATAAGGGTATGTCGGTAATCCTACCCCTCAGGGGTATTTCAGTAATTCTACCCTACGGGGTAATTCGGTGATTCTACCCTACAGGGGTAATTCAGTAATTCTACCCTACAAGGGTAATTCAGTAATTCTACCCTACAAGGGTATTTCAGTAATTTCACAAATTAGAGTATTTCGGTAATTTTGCAAATCGGGGTATTTCAGTAATTTGTAAACCAAGGGTATTTCAGTAATTTTACAAACTGAGGGTATTTCAGTAATTTTACAAATCGAAGGTATTTCAGTAATTTTACAAACAGAGGGTATTTTAATAATTTTACAAACTGAGGGTATCTAAATAATTTTACAACTCGAGGGTATTTCGGTAATTTTGTAAACCAAGGGTATTTCGGTAATTTTACGACTCAAGGGTATTTTGGTAATTTCGCAAACTAAGGGTATTTCGGTAATTTTACGACTAGAGGTTATTTTGGTAATTTCACAAACCAAGGGAATTTCAGTAATTTTACGACCTCCTAGAAGGTCTACAGTCGCTTCGAGCGGCTTAAGAAACCTAATTTGACTTAACGGTGAAAATGGCCTGAGGCCCATTACCCTGCCCAAGTGGGCCCACACACTCGTGTGGCCCATTTAGCCTAGAAACAACCACGGCTATGCGACGGCACAGCCTAAATCAATAACTTATCACATCACAGACATTTCATCTGTGTGGGCCCACAAGCCCATTGAGCCCACACGGCCCCCTTTCGGCCTTACGGCCCAAACACCTAAGTTATGGGCGCGACCTGATAAGCTTGTCAATTTCCCATTTAACAGTGAGATTCAACCCAATGGGCCCACGGGCCCTCTTGGCCCATCAAGGCCCAGGACGGCCCATGCCATGTACGTGTCATGACAAGCCTCCCTATCTCCCATTCGACAGTCTAGCTTGCATTTGCAGGCCCGTGGGCCCATTGGGCCCATCGAGGCCCATTCCATCCCAAGTGGCCCACTACAGCCCAAGCCCATGAATTCGCTCATGGTGGCTTTCCTCATCACACGCTCATACTCCATGAGCTCGGTTCACCACACGCGTGATCGCACGCTCGTATGGCATCGTTCGCCGATATTTTGGCTTTTCGGCATAATGCCGATCAACAGTCAAGATAATACAATATACGCACCTTCGGCTTTTCAACCGATTAACAATCAGAACAGTGTATACAGATACACACCTTATCACGTACAGTACTAAATAATCACGAGCGTCGTCACCTTCACTAGAGCGATCAACTACGATTTGCCCAGTTAAACCAAAGTATTCTAAACAGAGATAATGATGTGAATGGGCCTAGGGCCCATTCTAAGCCCAAATGGACCCACACTCTCGTGTGGGCCATTCAGCCAAAATCTAGCCACAGATATGAGATTCACATAAAGAAGTCCAATATCTACTACACGATCCTACAATTTATTCACATGGGCCCACTCGGCCCAAGGCAGCCTAAACCAATGAGAACATTCATGAGGGCCTCAACTATCGCGTCGAAGCTCCCACACGTGCGCTCGTAAGCTCGTGTGGCTACCATCGCCGTGACCGGCATTTCGGCATTTGCCGCTCTACAGCTAGAGTAGTGCGAAATACACACCTGATAGGGATCTGGAGTTAATCCGTGCTCCGAACACTCCTATGCCCAAATGCCAACCTAGGTATGCTTACTCGCCTCATAGATCGCTCTATTTAAAGCCAGCTTCTCGCCCAACCTCATGTTAGCTTCCCGATGTGGGATACCTCCATCAATCTTCCAAAACCGTCCCAAATTAGCAAAATAGTCACCTTTCGCATGCAAGGGGTTTCGAACCTCAGACCATCAGAACATTCCACACGTCACTTTCCACCTTTACCAGTAGACTCCTTGTGTAACAAAACAAGTACAACTAAATATAAGTCTATGGGCCAAAGTCTAAGTTCATTTAAAAGGAAATCAAAATGAATTGCAAGAGCCATGACTTGAACCCATGCTTCCTGGCAACCTTAATGACGCCTTGCCACTTGACAACTCACTTCCTTGTGTCATTTTTTTCTCACAATTTATTCTTAAAGCCTACTTACTTACTCCCAGGGTTTTATTCACCTAAAACCAATTTTTTTCCTAAAGCCCTGGTTTGAACCCGGGACTTCATGGAAGCCCCCTAGCCTTCCAAAATCTTTTCAAGCCTTTTTGAAATAATACTTTTAGAAATTCTATTTTGAAGACCCAATCCACAGCCGAGTTTTGCAACCTGGCTCTGATACTAATAAATGTAACACCCCAAACCCGGCCTAGAAGTTAGGTTCGAATCTGGCGTGCCACATGGAAGTCTTTTTCAAAACCAGGTTTCCTCTTTTTAAAACTTGTTTGTGAGTTAAAACCTCTTTGTTAAGACTCAAAACACTTGAGCAATTGTTATCCACTTGCAAATGTAATTACTTTTAAAAATTTATCTATTTCGGAAGCATATTTAAAATAAATAATTTACGTAAATGTGATGTTTAAAAATTGAGTAGTAGAAGCATTTTGAAAACGTTGTGGAAACGTAGTGTTTTGAAGACAATTATCGTTTTGGAAATCGTATCCCACTTTTAGTAGTTAGAAAACATCATAAAAAAATATCAGAAATAATAAGTTAAAATTAGAGAGGCCCTATAACAACCCAATTAAAAATATTTAAAAGTAAATAATCAAAACAACAAG
Source organism: Gossypium sturtianum (assembly GCA_025698515.1). Classification (NCBI taxonomy): domain Eukaryota; kingdom Viridiplantae; phylum Streptophyta; class Magnoliopsida; order Malvales; family Malvaceae; genus Gossypium; species Gossypium sturtianum. The sequence goes on from CM046955.1 coordinate 64,244,297, forward strand.
CATAAGCAGTGTGTGGTCTTCTCCGAGTCCCTTGCAGCTCCGATCCGTCTAAAGTGAGGATTACACTGCTTATGATTAAATCTGGGGTGAGTTTATGAAAACTCAGTGTGCAATCCCCTTACTAGAGTAACAATCGATATCTGAAATAGAAAGCTGAAGCGATGCGGGCCAAAGCCCTTTAAAATGTGATCTGATCGATTAAAAGCATACGTGAGTCAAAGCCCACTACAATATCATTTGGGTCACGACCCTCATTGAGAATCAATTGGGCCTAGCCCAAACCAATATCAGAACAAGTGGCCTAAGCCTAGTACAATGACAAGTCTCATAAACAGATATGCAACAGTATGAGGATGTATACCAACCCACTCCAGCCAACACACCTCCCGTACCAACCAACACACCACGTGGGGACCAAGTCGACCCACCCAGCCAGCACACCAATAACGCAGCCTAGCTGCTAATAATAATGCAGCAAAGCTGCTAATAACAGTATACGTGGCTGAGCCACTCAAATTAAATTACGTGGTGATGCCACTATAATGGTAAAACATGGCAAAGCCACTAGTACAGTACTTCCTCCAACACAAGTCCCAACCCCATGCAATATGTCGTGTATGTCATGCTCAATCATTACACGTGTATGCAAAATGGCCATGCTTAGTAACAGTCATTTCAACACATATTAACAGCATATCAGAAACACGCCCACAGTCAAGTCAGTTAAAACACAGTCATACGATCACAGTCAAATCGGTCAAATCATAGCACAAGTCAGTCATTTTATCCTATAAGGGTATGTCGGTAATCCTAACCCTCAGGGGTATTTCGGTAATTCTACCCTATAGGGGTATTTCGGTAATTTCAAAAATCTGGGTATTTCGGTAATTTTGCAAATTAGGGTATTTGAATAATTTGTAAACCAAGGGTATTTCAATAATTTTAAAAACTGAGGGTATTTCAGTAATTTTACAAACCGAGGGTATTTTAGTAATTTTAAAAATCGAGGGTATTTCAGTAATTTTACAAACTGAGGGTATTTAAGTAATTTCACAAATCGATGGTATTTCAATAATTTTACAACTCAAGGGTATTTCGATAATTTTGCAATCCAAGGGTATTTCGGTAATTTTACGACTCAAGGGTATTTCGGTAATTTCGCAAACCAATGGTATTTCAGTAATTTTACGACTCGAGGGTATTTTAGTAATTTTGCAAACCAATGGTATTTCGGTAATTTTACAAACTCCTAGAAAGTCTACAGTCGCCTCGAGCGGCTTAAGAAACCTAATTTGACTTAACGGTGAAAATGGCTTTAAGCCCATTACCCTGCCCAAGTGGGCCCACACACTCGTGTGGCCCATTTAGCCTAGAAAAAACCACGGCTATGCGACGGTACTTCCCAAATCAATAACTTATCACATCACAGACATTTCATCTATGTGGGCCCACAAGCCCATTGAGCCCACACGGCCCCCTTTCGGCCTTACGCGGCCCAAACACCTAAGTTATGGGCGCGACTTGATAAGCTTGTCTATTTCCCATTTAACAGTGAGATTCAACCCAATGGGCCCATAGGCCCTCTCGGCCCATCAAGGCCCAGGACGGCCCATGCCATGTGGGTGTCATGACAAGCCTCCCTATCTCCCATTCGACAGTCTACCTTGCATTCGCGGGCTCTACGGCCCATTGGGCCCATCGAGGCCCATTCCATCCCAAGTGGCCCACTATGGCCCAAGCCCATGAATTCGCTCATGGTGGCCTTCCTCATCACACGCTCATGCTCCGTGAGCTCGGTTCACCACATGCGTGATCGCACGCTCGTATGGCATCGTTCGTCGGTATTTTAGCTTTTCGGCATAATGCCGATCAACAGTCAAGATAATACAATATACGCACTTTCAGATTTTTAACCGATTAACAATCAGAACAGTGTATACGGATACACACCTTATCACGTAGAGTACTAAATAATCACGAGCGCCGTCACCTTCACTAGAGCGATTAACTGCGATTTGCCCAGTTCAACCAAAGTATTGTAAACAGAGATAATGATGCGAATGGGCCTAGGGCCCATTCTCAGCCCAAATGGGCTCACATGCTCGTGTGGCCCATTCAGCCCAAATCTAGCCACAAATATGAGATTCACATAGATAAGTCCAATATCTACTACACGATCCTACATTTTATTCACATGGGCCCATGGGCCCATTGGGCCCACTCGACCCAAGGCAGCCTATATCCATGAGAACACTCATGAGGGCCTCAACTATCACGTTGAAGCTCTCACACGTGCACTCGCACGCTCGTGTGGCTACCATCACCGTGTGACCGGCATTTCGGCATTTGCCGCTCTACAGCTAGAGTAGTGCGAAATACACACCTGATAGGGATCTGGAGTTAATCCGCGCTCCGAACACTCCTATGCCCAAATGCCAACCAAGGTATGCTTACTCTCCTTATAGATCGCTCTATTTAAAGCCAGCTTCTCGCCCAACCACATGTTAGCTTCCCGATGTGGGATCCCTACATCAATCTTCCAAAACCATCCCAAATTAGAAAAATAGTCACCTTTCGCATGCAAGGGGTTTCGAACCTCAGACCATTAGGACATTCCACACGCCACTTGCCACCTTTACCAGTAGACTCCTTCTGTAATAATACAAGTACAACTAAATATAAGTCTATGGGCCAAAGTCTAAGTTCATTTAAAAGGAAACCAAAATGAATTGCAAGCGCCAAGACTTGAACTCATGCTCCCTTGCAACCTTAATGACGCATTGCCACTTGACCACTCACTTTCTTGTGTCATTTTTTTCCCACAATTTATTCTGAAAGCCTACTTACTTACTCCCAGGGTTTTATTCACCTAAAACCAAAATTTTTCCTAAAGCCCAGGTTTGAACCCGGGACTTCATGAAAGCCCCCTAGCCTTCCAAAATCACTCACCTAATAGGTCCAACTCGCATTAGTGCCGTTCTCTTGTTCTCAAAAAAAAATTTAAACGCTCTCATGCCCAAGGCCCAATAGGGCCAATTCTACTAGGCCCAAAAATCTGGGGCGTTACAATTTTACCCCCTTAAGAAATTTCATCCTCAAAATTTCCAACTATTGGAACAGTCGCACATCCTAACCAAGCACACTGCGCTCTCGCTGTGCACTCTGATCTTAATAACACAAGCACGCACCACACTATCTATCCATCAGAGCGGATGGATATCACACGCAAATCATTTCCAGAATATACACAGAATAAATACAAACTCTAAGTTTAAGTATAGCCATACAGTCTAATATCTAAGAAATCATAGTATTTTTATCTACTGCTTTTCAATGAAACCAACAACAATTTTAGAAACTTACGAAATCGGTGCCGGAGACTCGGTGTACCACACTTTCGGAAAACGATCAATACAATTTCAGAACTTTAAATCTTTTCAAGCCTTTTTAAAAAATACATTCAAAAATTCAATTTTGAAGACCCAATCCACATCCGAGTTTTGCAAACTGGCTCTGATACCAATAAATGTAACACCCCAAACTCGGCCTAGAAGTTAGGCCCGAATCCAGTGTGCCACATGAAAGTGTTTTTCAAAACCAGGTTTCCTGTTGTTAAAACTTGTTTGTGAGTTAAAGCCTCTATGTTAAGACTCAAAACACTTGAGCAATTGTTATCCACTTGCAAACGTAATTACTTTTAAAACTTTATCTATTGCGGAAGCATATTTAAAATAAAAAATTTACGTAAATGTGATGTTTAAAAATTGAGTAGCAGAAGCATTTTGAAAACGTTGCGGAAACGTAGTGTTCTGAAGACAGTTATCATTTTGGAAATCGTATCCCACTTTTAGCAGTTAGAAAACATCATAAATAAATATCAAAAATAATAAGTTAAAATTAGAGAGTCCCTATAACAACCCAAATAAAAATATTTAAAAGCAAATAATAAAAACAACAAGCATAAGTAGTGTGTGGTCTTCTCCGAGTCCCTCGTAGCTTCGATCTGTCTAAGGCTGAGGATGACCTGCACAGTTAAATACGGGGTGAGTTTATGAAAACTCAGTGTGTAATCCCCTTACTAGAGTAACAATCGGTATCTGACGTAAACGATGCAGGCCAAAGCCCTTTAAGAGTAATAAAGATGATCGATTCAAAGCATACGTGAGTCAAAGCCCACTACAATATCATTTGGGTCACGACCCATACTTGAATCAATTGGGCCTAGACCAAACCAATATCAGAACAAGTGGCCTAAGCCCAGTACAGTGGCAGGTCTCATAAACAAATATGCAACAGTATGAGGATGCATCCCAACCCGATCCGACCAACACATCTCTGTACCAACCAACACACCACGTGGGGACCAAGTCGACCCACCCGGCCCGGCACACCAATAACGCACCTGAAGTCACGCTAATAATAGCGCAGCAAAGCTGCTAATAACAATATACGTGCCTGAGGCACTCAAATTAAATTACGTGGCGATGCCACTATAACGGTAAAACGTGGCAAAGCCACTAGTACAGTACTTCCTCCAACACAAGTCCCAACCCCATGCAATATGTCGTTTATGTCATGCTCAATCATTACACGTGTATGCAAAATGGCCATGCTTAGTAACAGTCATTTCAGCACATATTAACAGCATATAGACACACGCCCACAGTCAAGTCAATTAAAACACAGTCATACAATCACAGTCAAATCGGTCATCATAGCACAAGTCTGTCATTTTACCCTATAATGGTATGTCGGTAATCCTACCCCTCAAGGGTATTTCAGTAATTCTACCCTACAGGGTAATTTAGTGATTCTACCCTACAGGGGTAATTCAGTAATTCTACCCTACAGGGGTAATTCAATAATTCTACCCTACAGGGGTATTTCAGTAATTTCACAAATCAGAGTATTTTGGTAATTTTGCAAATCAGGGTTTTTCAGTAATTTGTAAACCAAGGGTATTTTAATAATTTTACAAACTGAGGGTATTTTAGAAATTTTACAAATCGAGGGTATTTCAGTAATTTCACAACTCGAGGGTATTTCAGTAATTTTGCAAACCAAGGGTATTTCGATAATTTTACGAGTTGAGGGTATTTCAGTAATTTCACAAACCAAGGGTATTTTGGTAATTTTACGACTCGAGGGTATTTCGGTAATTTTGCAAACCAATGGTATTTCAGTAATTTTACGACCTCCTAGAAGGTCTACAGTCGCCTCGAGCGGCTTAAGAAACCTAATTTGACTTCACGGTGAAAATGGCTTGAGGTCTATTACCCTGCCCTAGTGGGCCCACACACTCGTGTGGCCCATTTAGCCTAGAAACAACCACGTCTATGCAACGGCACAGCCCAAATCAATAACATATCACATCACAGACATTTCATCTGTATGGGCCCATAAGCCCATTGAGCCCACACGGCCCCATTTCGGCCTTACGCGGCCCAAACACCTAAGTTATGGGCGTGACCTGATAAGCTTGTCTATTTCCCATTTAACAGTGAGATTCAACCCAATGGGCCCACGGGCCCATCGGGCCCTCTCGGCCCATAAAGGCCCAGGACGGCCCATGCCATTGCATGTCATGACAAGCCTCCCTATCTCCCATTCGACAGTCTAACTTGTATTCGCGAGCCCTACGACCCATTGGGCCCATCTAGGCCCAATCCATCCCAAGTGGCCGACTACGGCCCAAGCCCATGAATTCGCTCATGGTGGCCTTCCTCATCACACACTCATACTCTGTGAGCTCGGTTCACCACACGCGCGATCACACGCTCGTATGGCATCGTTCGCCAGTATTTCAGCTTTTCAGCATAATGCCGATCAACAGTCAAGATAATACAATATAAGCACCTTCGACTTTTCAACCGATTAACAATCAGAACAGTGTATACGGATACACACCTTATCACGTAGAGTACTAAATAATCACAAGTGCCATCACCTTCACTAGAGCGATCAACTGCGATTTGCCCAGTTAAACCAAAGTATTCTAAACAGAGGTAATGATGCGAATGGGCCTAGGGCCCATTCTCAGCCCAAATGGCCCCACACACTCGTGTGGCCCATTCAGCCCAAATCTAGCCACAGATATGAGATTCACATAGACAAGTCCAATATCTACTACACAATCCTATAATTTATTCACATGGGCCCATGGGCCCATTGGGCCCACTCGGCCCAAGGCAGCCTAAACCCATGAGAACACTCATGAGGGCCTCAACTATGGCGTCGATGCTCCCACACATGCACTCGCACGCTCGTGTGGCTACCATCGCGGTGTGACCGGCATTTCGGCATTTGCCGCTCTACAGCTAGAGTAGTGCGAAATGCACACCTGATAGGGATCTGGAGTTAATCCGCGCTCCGAACACTCCTATGCCCAAATGCCAGCCAAGGCATGCTTAATCTCCTCATAGATCGCTCTATTTAAAGCCAGCTTCTCGCCCAACCTCATGTTAGCTTCCCAATATGGGATCCCTCCATCAATCTTCCAAAACCGTCCCAAATTAGCAAAATAGTCACCTTTCACATGCAAGGGGTTTCGAACCTCAAACAATTAGGACATTCCACACACCACTTGCCACCTTTACGAGTAGACTCCTTGTGTAACAAAACAAGTACAACTAAATATAAGTCTATGGGCCAATGTCTAAGTTCATTTAAAAGGAAATCAAAATGAATTGCAAGCGCCAAGACTTGAACCCATGCTCCCTTGCAACCTTAATGACGCCTTGCCAATTGACCACTCACTTCATTGTGTCATTTTTTTCCCACAATTTATTCTTAAAGCCTACTTACTTACTCCCAGGGTTTTATTCACCTAAAACCAAAATTTTTCCTAAAGCCCAGGTTTGAACCCGGGACTTCATGGAAGCCCCCTAGCCTTCCAAAATCACTCACCTAATAGGTCCAACTCGCATTAGTGCCGTTCTCTTGTTCTCAAAAAAAAATTTTAAACGCTCCCATGCCCAAGGCCCAATAGGCCCAATTCTACTAGGCCCAAAAATCTGGGGCGTTATAATTTTACCCCCTTAAGAAATTTCATCCTCAAAATTTCCAACTATTGGAACAGTCGCACATCCTAACCAAGCACACTGCGCTCTCACTGTGCACTCTAATCTTAATAACACAAGCACGCACCACACTATCTATCCATCAGAGCGGATGGATATCACACGCAAATCATTTCCAGAATATACACAGAATAAATACAAACTCTAAGTTTAAGTATAGCCATACAGTCTAATATCTAAGAAATCATAATATCTTTATCTACTGCTTTTCAACGAAACCAACAACAGTTTTAGAAACTTACGTATTCGGCGCCAGAGACTCAGTGTACCACACTTTCGGAAAACGGTCAATACAATTTCAAACCTTTAAATCTTTTCAAGCCTTTTTGAAACAATACTTTTAAAAATTCAATTTAGAAGACCTAATCCATAGCCGAGTTTTACAACCTGACTCTGATACCAATAAATGTAACACCCCAAACCCGACCTAGAAGTTAGGCCCAAATCCGGCGTGCCAAATAGAAGTGTTTTTCAAAACCATGTTTCCTGTTGTTAAAACTTGTTTGTGAGTTAAAAACTCTTTGTTAAGACTCAAAACACTTGAGCAATTATTATCCACTTGCAAACATAATTACTTTTAAAACTTTATCTGTTGCGGAAGCATATTTAAAATAAATAATTTACGTAAGTGTGATGTTTAAAAATTTAGTAGCAGAAGCATTTTAAAAACGTTGCAGAAACGTAGTGTTTTGAAAACAGTTATCGTTTTGGAAATCGTATCCCACTTTTAGCACTTAGAAAACATCATAAAAAATATCAAAAATAATAAGTTAAAATTAGAGAGGCGCTATAACAACCCAAATAAAAATATTTAAAACTAAATAATAAAAACAGCAAGCATAAGCAGTGTGTGGTCTTCTCCGAGTCCCTCGCAGCTCCGATTCGTCTAAGGCTGGGGATTACCTGCACAGTTAAATACGGGGTGAGTTTATGAAAACTCAGTGTGTAATCCCCTTACTAGAGTAACAATCAGCATACAGAAATAGAAACTGAAACAGTCTAGGCCAAAGCCCATTAAGAGTAACAGTACAGTCAGTTCAAAGCATACGTAGGTCAAAGCCCACTACAATATCATTTGGGTCACACCCCATAACAGAATCAATTGGGCCTAACCTAAACCAATATCAGAACAAGTGTCCTAAGCCCAATACAGTGACATGTCTCATAAATAGATATGCAACAGTATGAGGATGCATCCCAACCCAGTCCAGCCAACACACCTCCCTAACCAACCAACACACCACGTGGGGACCAAGTCGACCCACCCAGCCAGCACACTAATAACGCAGCCTAGCTGCTAATAATAACGCAGCAAAGCTGCTAATAATAGTATACGTGGCTGAGCCACTCAAATCAGATTACGTGGCGATGCCATTATAACGGTAAAACGTGGCAAAGCCACTAGTACAGTACTTCCTCCAACACAAGTCCCAACCCCATGCAATATGTCGTGTATGTCATGCTCAATCATTACACGTGTATGCAAAATGGCCATGCTTAGTGTGATCATTTCAACACATATTAATGACATATCGACGCACGCCCACGATCAAGTCGGTTAAAAACACGATCATACGATCACAGTCAAGCCGGTCAAATCATAGCACAAGTCAGTCATTTTAACCTATAAGGGTATGTCGGTAATCCTACCCCTCAAGGTTATTTCGGTAATTTTACCCTACAGGGTAATTCGGTGATTCTACCCTATAGGCATAATTCAGTAATTCTACCCTACAGGGGTAATTCGGTAATTCTACCCTTCAGGGTTATTTTGGTAATTTCACAAATTAGGGTATTTTGGTAATTTTACAAATCAGGGTATTTCAGTAATTTGTAAACCAAGGGTATTTCAGTAATTTTACAAACTGAGGGTATTTCAGTAATTTTACAAACCGAGGGTATTTCAGTAATTTTACAAAGTGAGGGTATTTCAGTAATTTCACAAACCGAGGGTATTTCAAAAATTTTACAACTCGAGGGTATTTCGATAATTTCACAAACCAAGGGTATTTCGGTAATTTTATGACTCGAGTGTATTTCGGTAATTTCACAAACCAAGGGTATTTTGATTATTTTACGACTCGAGGGTATTTCGGTAATTTTGCAAACCAAGGGTATTTTGGTAATTTTACAACCTCCTAGAAGGTCTACAGTCGCCTCGAGCGGCTTAATAAACCTAATTTGACTTAACGGTGAAAATGGCCTGAGGCTCATTACCCTGCCCAAGTGGGCCCACACACTCGTGTGGCCCATTTAGCCTAGAAACAACCACAGCTATGCGACGGCACAACCCAAATCAATAACTTATCACATCACAGGCATTTCATCTGTGTGGGCCCACAAGCCCATTGAGCCTACACGGCCCCCTTTCGGCCTTATGCGGCCCAAACACCTAAGTTATGGGCGCGACCTGATAAGCTTGTCTATTTCCCATTTAACAGTGAGATTCAAGACAATGGGCTCACGGGCCCATCGGGCCCTCTAGGCCCATCAAGGCCCAGGACGGCCCATGCCATGTGCGTGTCATGACAAGCCTCCCTATCTCCCATTCGATAGTATAACTTGCATTCGTGGGCCGTACGGCCCATTGGGCCCATCGAGGCCCATTCCATCCCAAGTGGCGCACTACGGCACAAGCCCATGAATTCACTCATGGTGGCCTTCCTCATCACACGCTCATGCTCCGTGAGCTCAGTTCACCACACGCGCAATCGCACGCTTGTATGGCATCGTTCGCCGATATTTCGGCTTTTCGGCATAATGCCGATCAACAGTCAAGATAATACAATATACGCCCCTTCGGCTTTTCAACCGATTAACAATGAGAACAGTGTATACGGATACACACCTTATCACGTAGAGTACTAAATAATCACGAGCGCCGCCACCTTCACTAGAGCGATCAACTGCGATTTGCCCAGTTAAACCAAAGTATTCTAAATAGAGATAATGATGCAAATGGGCCTAGGGCCCATTCTCAGCCCAAATGGGCCCACACGCTCGTGTGGTCCATTCAGCCCAAATCTAGCCACAGATATGAGATTCACATAGACAAGTCCAATATCTACTACACAATCCTACAATTTATTCACATGGGCCCACGGGCTCATTGGGCCCACTCGGCCCAAGGCAGCCTAAACCCATGAGAACACTCATGAGGGCCTCAACTATCGCGTTAAAGCTCCCACACGTGCGCTCGCATGCTCATGTGGCTACCATCACCGTGTGACCGGTATTTCGGAATTTGCTGCTCTACAGCTAGAGTAGTGCGAAATACACACCTGATAGGGATCTGGAGTTAATCCGCGCTCCAAACACTCCTATGCCCAAATGCCAACCAAGGTATGCTTACTCTCTTCATTGATCGCTCTATTTAAAGCCAGCTTCTCGCCCAACCTCATGTTCGCTTCCCGATGTGGGATCCCTCTATAAGCCCAATAGGCCCAATTCTACTAGGCCCAAAAATCCGGGGCGTTACAATATCACATGGCTATGTACATATCTCAACCACAATTCATAATGACTAGCCTATACATGCCATATTTAATATTTGTACTTTCAAAAGGTACCAAAATAAGATTGAGTAGTGTGATGACGATCCTTAACGATTCCCGAGCCTTTCATAGCTTCAACGATCTATAAAACATAGTAAACACACACAAAGTAAGCTTTCAAAAGCTTAGTAAGCCATATACAAATAAACTTAACATAAAATGCACATAAACACATTAATACAAAGTCATTAATATTTCTCATTTGTAATTTCATAACATGTTCTTTGGCTCATTTGTCTAGCCATAAATTACGAACATATCACATCTCAAAGCATCACTTATGCTCATAGCACATTCAAACATATATCATATATTATCTTATCATATCCATACACATATTCATTTTGGTAAATTCATATATAAACTTACCTTTCATACACATACATAGTGTACAATTCAAACGTACCTATTTGCTTAAACATTTTACATAGCCATTCATTTCTCAGATTTTCCCGTTGAACCGTTCGGAATCAAATAGGAAGCTCGGAATACTCGGAATGGTCGTACAATGCCAACGTCCCAAACATGGTCTTACTTGTAACCAGGTATCGATGCCATTGTCCCAGACAGGGTCTTACACAAATCAATACAATGCCAATGTCCTAGACATGGTCTTACACGTAAATCTCAAATCGATGCCAACGTCCCAGACGTGGTCTTACACGATATCACATATTGAACACCTATGTTATGACATATATAATTCTATCTATTCCTAGGTTCGTACGAGACTTTTTCGGATGTTGACATCATGACGATACTATCTCGGATTTCATGTACTCATCATCTCATATACATTCATCATTATAAATTTTCATATGAACATACATATATCAATGTAAATACATTTATTTGTATATAGACTTACCTTAGATTCAGATAAACAGAAACGAACTCGGCTACTCAATTACTTTCGATTTCCCACGATCTAAGTCTGTTTTCTTCGGTTCTTGATCTATACATATTCAAATCTAACTCATTTATTAACTAATTCATTCAATTCAATCCAAAAACACATATTTAGGGTAATTTACAAATTAGCCCTTATATTTTCACATTTTTATATTTTAGTCCCTATTTCATAAAATCACAAAATACACATAATTTGCTTATACCCATGCTTGGCCGAATGTTCACTATAATCATACAAATCCATACATTTCATTTATTTCACAATTTAGTCCCTCAAAATATTATTTTCTCAATTAAGTCCAATTTACTCAAATTCATCAAAAATTCAAATACAAATTATGTTAATCTAACACATATATTTCATATTTCATCATAAAATTTCACAAAGCTCATGAATTCATCATGGCATATTTCAAATTCATCCTCAATTCACAAAATTTAAGCATGGGTTTTGAAGAACACAAAGCAACGATTACAAAAACGTAGAAATTATCAAAAATCGAAGCAAAACATACCTTGAATCAAGGAACATCAATGGCCGAATGTAACCTAAGGTTAAACTCTCTTTTCTTTTCTTATTTTCGGTGATGAAGCATAAAAGATGATGGAATTTGGCTTTTGTTTTTGTTTAATAATCTTTTATATTTCAAATTACCTATTTAGCCTTTTTAATTAACATATAATAACACATATAATGGTTGGTCTTTAATGTCCATTAACATATTAATGGCATAATAACCTCTTAAGGACTTCTCATAATAAAGACAATAACAATTCGACACTTATTCAATTAGAAGGCCACTTTTACCTTTTATGCAATTTAGCCCTTTTCTCAAATTAAGCACACAAATTATCAAATTAAATCACATAAATTTCACATATACTAATTCACATATCATAGGCACGAAAAATAATATTAAAATATTTTTATGACTCAGATTTGTGGTCTCGAAACCACTATTCCAATTAGGGTCTAAACCAGACTGTTACAATTCTCCCCTTAGGGATTTTCGTCCCCGAAAATCTTATCATTGAATAATTTCGGATATTGCTGTCTCATAGAAACTTCAGGCTCCCACGTAGCCTCTTCAACCCCGTGTCTATGCCATAACACTTTTAAAAATGGAATTTTCTTATTTCGCAATTCTTTCACTTCACGAGATAAGATATGGATTGGTTCTTCTTCGTAACTCATATCGGATCGGATTTCAATCTCAGACGAAGGAATCACATGTGATGGATCAGATCTGTATCGATGAAGCATTGACACGTGAAATACATTATGAATCTTTTCTAATTCAGGTGGCAACAACAATCTATATGCTATAGGTCCGATACGCTCGATAATTTCATACGGTCCGATGAACCTCGGACTCATTTTGCCTTTACGTCCGAATCGGAGTACTTTCTTCCACGGAGATACTTTTAAAAATACTTTATCACCGATTTTGAATTCAATGTCTTTTCTTTCAAGCCTGCATAGGACTTCTGACGATCAGACGCTGCTTTCAGACTATCACGGATTACTTTCACTTTCTGTTCTATATCTTTTATCATATCAACCCCGTGTATCTTACTTTCACTGAGCTCAGTCCAATACAAAGGTGTCCGAAATTTATGTCCGTACAAAGCTTCATAGGGTGCCATTTTGATGCTCGACTGGAAACTATTATTATATGCAAATTTAATCAATCGCAAATATTGTTCCCACGTTCCAACAAACTCAAGAATGCAACATCTCAACATATCCTCGAGTATCTGAATAATTCGTACCGATTGACCATCAGTCTGCGGATGAAAAGTAGTACTGAAATGCAATTTTTTACCTAAAGCTTCTTGCAGTTTCTTCCAAAATCGTGATGTAAATCTCGGATCTCTATCAGACACAATAGACAATGGCACTCCGTGCAATCTTACAATATCAGAAATATAAAGCTCAGCTAATTTATCAAGTGAGTAATCAGATCGTACTAGAATAAAATGGGCAGATTTCGTCAATCGATCAACTACAACCCAAATTGCATCTTTCTTTCTCGGAGTCAATGGCAATCCAGAAACAAAGTCCATCGTCACTCTATCCCATTTCCACTCGGGAATCAAGATCAGTTGTAGCAAACCAGATGGAACCTGATGTTCAGCTTTAACTTGCTGACAGACTAAACATTTCGACACAAAAGCAGAGATATCTCTTTTCATACCAGACCACCAATAGTGTTGCTTCAAATCATGATACATCTTTGTACTACCCGGATGAACAGATAAACGACTATTGTGAGCTTCATTCGAAATTAACTGTATTAACTCTGGATTTCTTGGAACACAAATTCGATCTCGAAATCTCAAATAATCATCATCATCAACTTTAAATTTAGAATCAGAATTCGAATCAGATAAGTCTAAATGAGCATTCATAGCACGTAATGCAAACAGTGATTTCCTACTCAAAGCATCAGCAACAACATTTGCTTTACCCAGATGATAATCTATCATAAGTTCGTAATCTTTTAATAGTTCTAACCATCTTCTCTGTCGTAGATTCAAGTCTTTCTGAGTCATTAGGTACTTCAAACTTTTATGATCTGAAAACACGTGACATTTCTCACCGAAAAGATAATGACGCCAAATATTTAATGCAAGCTCAATCGCAACTAGCTCAAGATCATGTGTCGGATAGTTCTTTTCATGCGGCTTCAATTGTCTCGAGGCATAAGCTATAACTTTGCCTTCCTGCATCAAAACATATCTCAGACCATTTAACGAAGCATCACTATAAATTACAAACTCTTTTCCCGATTCTAGCTGTACCAAAACTGGAGCTTCAGTCAACAGAACTTTCAACTGATCAAAGCTTTTCTGACATTTATCTGACCATTCAAACCTCACATCTTTCTGAAGCAATCTAGTCAACGGAGTAGCTATCATCGAGAATTCGTTTACAAACCGTCGACAATAACCAGCTAGTCCCAGAAAACTACGGACTTCAGACACATTCTTCGGAGGTTTCCATTCCAAAATAGCAAAAAATCTTACTCGGACCAACTCGTATTCCAGAGGCTGATACAATATGTCCTAGAAAACTAACTTCTCGCAATAAATATTCACATTTACTAAACTTTGCATACAATTGCTTATCTCGTAGAGTTTGCAAAACAATTCTCAGATGCTTAGCATGCTCAATCTCATTGCTTGAATAAATCAAGATGTCATCAATGAATACAACAACAAATTGATCTAAGTACGGCCTAAAAATTCTGTTCATCAGATCCATAATAATAGTAGGAGCAGTTGTTAGTCCAAAAGGCATAACTAAAAACTCATAATGCCCGTACCTCGTTCTGAAAGCTGTCTTCAAAATATCTAAATCTTTTACCCACAACTGGTAGTATCACGATCTCAGATCTATCTTTGAAAACACAGTGGCTCCTTTTAGTTGATCAAATAAATCATCAATTCTGGGCAGAGGATATTTGTTCTTTATAGTCACCTTGTTCAACTGACGATAATCAATGCCACCTTTCTTTTTCACAAACAGAACAGGAGCACCCCAAGGTGAAAAACTCAGTCTTGCAAATCCTCTGTCAGTCAACTCTTGCAACTGTGACTTTAACTCTTTCAACTCTGTTGGTGCCATTCTATACGGAGCTATCGAAATAGGAGTTGTTCCCGGTAACAAATCAATACCAAATTCAACTCCACGTATCGGAGGTAATCCCGACAATTCTTCAGGAAATACATCAGGGAATTCACAAACCACTGGCACTGATTCAACTTTTTTTTTAGTCACTTTTGAGTCAATTACATAAGAAAAATAAGCTTCATATCCCTTTTTCACATAACTCTGAGCTTTCATCACTGATATCACAGCTGGTAGTCTATTCAAATCATTAGATTCAATCCAAACTATTTCATCATTCTGACATCTCAAATCAATAGTCTTTCTTTTGCAATTCATAACAGCATCATGTAGTGTCAACCAATCCATATTGATCGCTGTTAATCAGAGTTTTAAAATTTATAAAAGAATGATCGAACCTGAAAACCAACTCTGACAACGATTGAGGCAAGTGCACCTATCGAACAGTAGTATAGTTTAGGCAAGACCGGATTATCAAACCCAAAGGAACTAAAATTACTAATACTAACTTTCTTTTTATTATTTAGCCTTAATATAAAGTGATGGTTGTTAAACTAAAATTAATCTACTTACTAAGCTAAGACGCAAAGACAAAAAGAATGAATTCGGGAAGTAACTTTTGGAAAAACTCAGTCGACTCAAGCGATACCCTTAGGAAAAATCCACCTAGACTTCACTTGTTATCTAACCTTGAACCATATGATTTATTTACTTAGTTTGATCCGTGAGACTCCCTAACGTATATTAAACCCTCTCTCGAGGCGAATAATGTCTAACCCTAGGTTAATTAGTGGAACTCTCGTTCACTTATGATAACCCCCTTGAATAGTAGTAAATCGATCTGTGGACTCCCATATTAGGTTTCACCCTAATCCGAAAAAATCTCGTCACCCTATCTCTAGGTGTGCGATCAACTTCGCTTAATTATGTTGGATCTACTCTTAGGCAGGGTCTATTCCTCCTCCACCTAAGCATATTAGATTTGGATTAAGTTCACACAATTAAGAACAAACTAAGTTATTATCATATAATTCAAAAATCAAATAACAAGATTCATCATAGGTTTCATCCCCTTCGGGTATCCGAAGGTTTAGTTCATAACAATAAAGGAAAATAACTCAAGAGAAAAGATAACACAAAACCTAAGAAATCCCTAAAACTCCCTAAAGGAATTGAAGAGGAGAACCTCCGTTTTGAGTAGAATTCCGACTTCTTGAGATGGATCAACTGGCTATCTTCGAGTGATTCCCACAAATCTGACCTTTCCGGCTTGACTTTTTAGCCTAGCTTTCTACCCCCCTTTCAGCTTGTACCTAGGGTGTATTTATAGGCTTTTGAAACACGTTTCTTTCTCCCTAAGTATCCTTTCCTGAATGGAATTTCTCTTCTCTACGGCAGAGGCACGACCATGGTACACGCTCGTGTAAATCATGGCCAGACCGTGTTTGAAACTGTTGAATGAGGCACGGCCGTGTAAGTCGTGGTAAGGCCGTGTTCTAGTAGGAATGGTGGCACGGCCGTGTGGCTTGAAGTCCAGGCCGTGCTGATTTCGTGGCTTGGCCCAACTTGGTCCGTTTTAAGCACGTTTCTCGTTCTTTTCGTCATCGTGTGCTTTCCTGAGTATAAGACATGAAAAGAAAGGATTAAGAGCACCTTTTTACACAAATTAGGGCTTAAATCATCCAAAAGCATACTAAATGTGGGCTTAGAATATGTTACTTTTACAGTTTATCAAATACCCCCACACTTAAGCTTTTGCTTGTCCTCAAGCAAAATTCTCAACTTACAACTAAAACGAACTTCCTGTAATTCATAATTCCTATTGATAGTGTCTCATCATAATTCACAGATAATTTATACATGGATAACTCAATTCAAAGTGTCCTAAAAATTCAAACAGTATAAGTTATAGATTCTATAGCACAAAACATAGGCGTTTCCCTTCATCTAAATAATTACCTCTGATTCGGAATCGACAAGGATTGACATCCTCACAAAAGATTTGCTCAAATCACTCAAAGTGTTTAAGGTTCAAAATTTAGGCGCTCAAAAGTCAAACATGAAGAGTTAATCCCATAGGCTTGCATGAAAATCAAATCTCCACCACTGAAATATGAGATGAAACACAAATCAAAAGGTCTTTGTTAGGGTTGTAACGGGGCTAGGGTTAAGGTGTGGAGTAAGGCTGAATTAGAGGGCTAGAATCGAGATTGAATTAACAAATTACCTAACTAAGAACTAATGAACTAATAATAATAAATACATCAATTGAAAACTAATAATAATAATACGAGCTTCTTCTTCGATATTTGGAATCCAAACGTATAAGCTCATTTAATCACAACTAATAATGAATAATGGATATACTTCGTTTATTTTTTTTAAGAAAAAACTAAAAATACATAACTGAAATAAAAAACATAGTTAGGCTATTAATTAAATCAAATCTCGATATAAGGGTAGTCAAAAGGAGTGGTGATAACAAAAACAAAGGGGTTCTGGGTTAATATCAGTGGGTGAGTCAAAATAGGGTTGTTAGGATTAAAACGGGGTTAACTAGGGGTTAATTTGTGATGGTAGGCTTTTTAGGGAATTAGTGGGTTAAATCCTAGGTGCCTTTATCATCTCTGTGAATCAAATCATAAAATGTGGTCTCGACATGTATAATCGATGCAAGTTCTAGAATAACAAATCAGTGTTGACATACTCATAATCAATAAAGTGAGCAAGAAAAAGAATATATGCTCTATAAGGCTCAAAAACTCACAAAAATTATGGGTATTTTGATGTCAACCTCGTAAATTTCAAACTTCAAAGTAATATTTAAACTCAGTTTGACAACCTAGCAAATTTTTAATTTCTGAGAAATAGACTTATCATGCTTGATTCTCTAGTATTATTAGAATTTAATTATCATTGCACAATTATCAATGACTTAATCTTAAATATATCAATAAAAATCATAAATCATCAGAACTTTCATCCTAATTAGTAATATGAGTAATTTACTTTCAAACAAGACTATATTCAGGGTTTTTGTTAGATATCTTCTTAGGTTTTTTACCCCCCCACACTTAAGATGTACATTGACCTCAATGTACAAAGATATATAATGACAATTAATATGTAAAATCAAAAGAGAGGGGAGAGAGTGACACTCCCTGAATTGGATGATTTCCTAGAGTTGGCAGTGGTCATGGTGAAAGATAAGTTGGAGGGCTCATTTTTGGATGTGGTGGATGCTCACGAGTTCTGCGCTAGATGAAGAAATTGGGGAACTCGTGGAGGATTAGCCAGGATTTATTAAGACAAATTTAAAATAAACTAAATATATAATTAAAGAAAAGAAAAGTAAAGAAAGAGGAAACAAAAATGTAAACGAAATAAAACTAAAAAATAAAGGGGCTTGAGAATCCTTATTGGTGTATGGTTTGCGAGGTGGATGTGACTTCTACGATCACGGAAGTGCTGGCGGTGGTGGAAGTGGCGTGATTCCCAAGCAGCCTTTAGCTCCTAAGTCAAAGAAACTAAGATAGAATAAAATAATTTAAGCGGAAGAGAAGTGTAGATAAGGAAACTTAAGAAAAGAGAAAAATGAAATAAAAACTAAATAGCCTCAAATATCCTTGGCTTGTTGTTGGATGAATCACAGGTATGAACTCATGTGAATCGGTCTCCTTTGGGGAGATTAGCCTCTTACGCTTCCTTGCCATGGATATGATATTGTTGTGGCTCAAGAGTCTAAGGATTTCTTAGGGAAAAGGAAAAAGAATGGAAGAAGGAAAGAAGAAAGAAGTGGGTTAAGAAGAAAAATGAAAAGGGTATGATGTTTAAATAGAATTTCAGTGTCCGGCGGTTTCCCACGCGTGGGTTGAGGGTGTGTAGATTCACACACGCCGCCTCGCCGCCGTGCTCTAGGGCATGTTGATTCCCCACGCTCGTGTCTAGCCTGTGTTTGACAAGTCAGTATATTAGCACGATTAGCTGGCACGGGCGTGTTCAGCCCGTGGTTGGCAAGTCAGTAGCCTCACACGGCCGTCAAGCACTGCCGTGTCACTTTGTCGGTGCCCGTGGGAGAGTGGTTGAGTCCATGATTGCCAAAAATTAGGTCATTCTGACTTGTACCATCCTGCCCTGTTAGTACCCAGATTCTTTGAGGTACACACGGCCACGGCCACGGCCGTGTGCAAGGCCGTGTGTCCTAGAATTCTACACCCCTTGTTAGTTTATAACTACGTATTCAGAAAGAAAAGAAGAAAAGAAAATTTAATTTTAAGGAAAATGTGAGAATAGGTTATGTTAGTGCTCGGGCTGCCTCCCGAGAAGCGCTCGTTTATAGTCTTAAGCTAGACTCTCTTCTCGTTTGCATCTTCAGGGTGGTTTGAGGAGTTGGAAGTCCTTCCTCATGTTATTATCTGTATTCTCGTGAAAAAATTTAAGTCGAGATGTGTTTATAGTAAAAGTACAAAAAATAGGATTACTTACCTCGACTATTTCATATGAAAAAACATTGGTTACCCTAAAAGATATTTCTTTGTCTGTGCTAGGGTCCGGAGGAGATAGTCGAAGATCTGCATGATCTAACAGTACCTTGTCCCCTATTTTGAAGTGGTTTGTTGTTCCTATAAGCTCTTCTGGGGGATCTTTCGATTTTTCCTCGTGTGGTTCTGGTTTTTTGTCGTGTATCCCTAATTTCTCCTTGAAGTGTGTCTTCCATTCGTCTAGATCATCGAACTGGATCCCTCGATCTTCATGAGTTATTTCTTTATTGGGGTTGGGGTCAGGATCGGGTTCAGTTGTATTCTTCGGTGGTGTTTCCTGAAAAGAAGAGTTAACCGAATGGTTATTATGGAAATTTACGTTCTCACCTTGATTACTCGATGTTCTAGCTGAATCGAGAGCCTTGATGGTGACGGTCTCATTACCTACGCAAAGTATGAGTTCTCCTCCATCAACATCAATTTTAGTCCTGGAAGTGGCTAAAAAGGGTCTTCCTAAAATTAGGGGGATCAAATTATCCTCATTCATGTCTAAGACAACAAAATCTCTTTGGAAAACGAATCATCAATTTTTACAAGAACATCTTCGATAATACCCCTAGGAATTCTAAATGATTTTATCAGCTAATTGAATGCTCATCCTAGTTTGTTTGGGTTTCCCTAGACCTAATTATTTAAATAATTTATAAGGCATGACATTTATGCTTGCCCTAAATCACTAACGATTATCAACAATTAGTCTACCAATTAAACATGGAATTGTAAAACTCCCTGGATCTTTTAGTTTCTGTGGTAGCTTATTTTGCAAGATTGCTGAGCACTTTGCATTGAGTTCCACATGCGAATCTCCATCTGGTTTCTGCTTGTTTGTCAGAAGCTTCTTTAAGAATTTCCTTGAATCAGGCATCTGCGAAAGAGCTTCGAGAAGTGGTAAGTTAATGTGTAATTTCTTTAAAAGTTTAAGAAACTTACCGAACTGTTCCTCTGTGTCGTCTCTTTTTAATGCTTCAGGGTAAGGTATGCGAGGTTGGTACTCCTTGATTACCGATTTTGGCTTGTCTTGTGTTACCTCAACTTTACCTTTTTCTACCTCGTTTCCTTGTGTTGGATTGGGTTCGTCTACTCTTTCGCTTTCTTGAGCTGTTATGGCTTGGATTTGCTCCTTTGGATTAATTTCAGTATTACTCGGTAGACGCCCTTGCGGTCATTCGGATAATAGCTTTGCAGTTTCTCCGACTGACTGGGTAATTTCCCTGATTGCTTTTATAAGTCCTCCAACTTGGTTCTCGATCGTTTTGATCGATGTTTGTTGGGTGTTGAGCGTTACCTCATTTTTTTTGGAGACGGGCTCCTGTGGATGCTATGAATTTGTTCAACGTCTCTTCAAGACTTGGCTTCTTTTCTTGTGGATAGGGCTGATTTTAGAAATTTTGAGGAGGTTGTTGTCTTTGATTTCCTTTATTTCGTTGTCCTCCCCACGAAAAATTTGGGTGGTTCCTCCAACCTGGATTATAATTATTACTATATGGGTTATTATTGGATTTGAAATTGTTACCTATATAGTTCATCTGTTCGCTCTCTGGTTGGTAGGGTGGGTACTCAGAATTCGCCACAGTTCCACTTGCGTCGCACTGCATCACTGGATTTACCCGCGAAGAACACAAACTATCAATCTTCTTATTCATCAACTCTACCTGGTTTGATAGCATGGTTACTGCGTCTAGGTTGTAAACTCCGACTGTTTTTGTTGCCCTTGTTCTTGTAACTTGCCACTGATAGTTGTTCAGCGACATCTCTTCAATAAACTCGTAGGCTGCCTCAGGAGTTTTATTATTCAGGGTTCCACCGGCGGCTGAATCAATTAATTGCCTCGTTGAACGATTCACATCATTGTAAAAAGTTTGGACTTGGAGCCACAATGGTAATCTGTGGTGTGGGCATCTCCTCAAGAGATCTTTCTATCTCTCCTATGCGTCGTATAATGTCTATAAATCCATCTGCACAAAAGAAGATATATCATTACGTAAATTGGCCGTTTTGGCCGGTGGGAAATATTTTAATAGAAATTTTTCGGTCATTTGTTCCCATGTAGTGATTGACCCTCGTGGCAATGAGTTTAACAATTGTTTAGCTTTATTTCTTAGTGAAAAGGGAAATAACCGAAGACGTATGGCATCATCAGAAACGCCATTTATTTTGAAGGTATCACAGAACTCTAAAAAGTTAGCTATATGAGTGTTTGGATCTTCGTCCTGCAAACCATCAAATTGAACAAATTATTGAATCATTTGAATAGTGTTAGGCTTTAATTCAAAATTATTAGCAGCGATAGCAGGCCTAACAATACTCGATTCTGCCCCTGTTAAATGAGGTTTAGCATAATCATACATAGTACGAGGGGCATTATTTTCTCCCACATCTTGTGGTGGAGGATTATTTTCGTCCATCCCTTCAAAGTAGGATTGGATCTGTCTTCTCGCTCTCCTTGGTAATTTAGGGCTCGCCTAATTTCTCTACGATTTCTTGACAAAGAGCTTCAATATCACTGTCGTATTCTAAAGGTCCTCTCGGGTTTCTTCTAGTCATAAACTAGAGGTACCTGATTGGAAAAGAAAGAAATAAAATTTAGTAAAAATTAAAATTAAAACTAAAAATAAAAATAAATTGCGAAAAATAAAAAAAATAATGGCTAAAGTAATAAAAATAGAGTTTTCTTAATATTTTAGTTCCCCGGCAACGGCGCCAAAAACTTGATCGCTGTTAATCAGAGTTTTAAAATTTATAAAAGAATGATCGAACCTAGAAACCAACTCTGACAACGATTGAGGCAAGTGCACCTATTGAACAGTAGTATAGTTTAGGCAAGACCAGATTATCGAACCCAAAGGAACTAAAAGTACTAATACTAACTTTCTTTTTATTATTTAGCCTTAATATAAAGTGAGGGTTGTTAAACTAAAATTAATCTACTTACTAAGCTAAGACGCAAAGACAAAAAGAATGAATTCGGGAAGTAAATTTTGGAAAAATTCAGTCGACTCAAGCGATACCCTTAGGAAAAATCCACCTAGACTTCACTTGTTATCTAACCTTGAACCATATGATTTATTTACTTAGTTTGATCCGTGAGACTCCCTAACGTATATTAAACCCTCTCTCGAGGCGAATAACGTCTAACCCTAGGTTAATTAGTGGAACTCTCGTTCGCTTATAATAACCCCTAGAATAGCGAAAGAAATCGATCTGTGGACTCCCATATTAGGTTTCACCTAATGCGGCAAAAATCGTCACCCCTCTCTCTAGGCGTGCGATCAACTCCGCTTAATTATGTTGGATATACTCTAGGCGTGGTCTATTCCTCCTCCACCTAAGCACATTAGATTTGGATTAAGTTCACACAATTAAGAACAAAGTAAGTTATTATCATATAATTCAAAAATCAAATAACAAGATTCATCATAGGTTTCATCTCCTTCTGTATCCAAGTTTTAGTTCATAACAATAAAGGAAAACATCTCAAGAGAAAAGATAACACAAAACATAAGAAATCCTTAAAACCCCTAAAGGAATTGAAGAGGAGAACCTCATTTTGAGTAGAATTAGGCTTCTTGAGATGGATCAACTGGCTATCTTCGAGTGATTCCCACAAATCTGACCTTTCCGGCTTGGCTTTTTAGCCTAGCTTTCCGCCCCACTTTCAGCTGGTACCTAGGGTGTATTTATAGGCATTTGAAACACGTTTCTTTCTCCCTAAGTATCCTTTCTCGAAAGGAATTTCTCTTCTCCACGGTAGAGGCACACCATGATGACACGCTTGTGTAAATCGTGGCGTGCCATGTTCAAATCATGTTGAATGAGGCACGGCCATGTAAGTCGTGGTAAGGCTGTGTTCTAGTAGGAATGGTGGCACGGCCGTGTGGCTTGAAGTCCAGGCCGTGCTGATTTCATGGCTTGGCCCAACTTGGTCCGTTTTAAGCCTGTTTCTCGTTCTTTTCGTCATCAGGTGCTTTCCTGAGTATAAGACATGAAAAGAAAGGATTAAGAGCACCTTTTTACACAAATTAGGGCTTAAATCATCCAAAAGCATACTAAATGTGGGCTTAGAATATGTTACTTTTACGATTTATCACATACCCAAAATTATATCAAACTGATCAAATGGTAATAGCATCAGATCAGCCGGAAAACAAACATCTCTAAACATCAACGGACAAATCTTGCATACTTTATCAACCAAGGCACTTTTACCTAAGGGGTTCGATACTTTAATAACAAATTCAGTAGACTCTACAGGCAAAGTCTTACTGGATACTAAGTTCATGCATATATATGTATGTGTAGAACCTGGGTCTATCAATGCAGTCACATAAGTATCATAAAGAGTAAATGTACTCGTTATTATATCTAGAGATAAAGCTTCTTTACGAGCTCGGATGGCATATGCTCTGGCAGGCGCTCTAGCTTCAGATCTCATAACAGTGTCTTTCGTAGTTCTCTGACTACCACTGACATTTCTTGTATTTCGGGAAGGTCTACCTCTCTTTGAAACATTATCAGATCTTGGATTCTGAACAATCTCTTGCTCAACAGACTCTAGGCAATCTCGGATAAAATGATCTAACGATCCACATCTGAAACAAGCTCGATCATTTAATCTACAACTACCTAGATGTATTTTACCACAGTGCTTACATTTAGGTCGTTCGGATCGAACATTTCCCACACTAGCTATCGATGTAGCTGGAGCTTTAGAATTCGACTGTGATATAGCTCTATCTCTCATATTCGAATGTCCCACATTAGTTCTGGAACGACTATGCTCATCCCTGAATTTCTTTGAAGTAGAATAAAATGATTTGCTCAAAAATCTCTTTCTCGCATCTCCGACTTCAGACTCAGCTTTTCTTTTATCTTTCCCGAGTGCCTCAGCCTTGCACGCTCGATCAACAAGTACAATGAACTCTTTTATTTCTATAATTCCAACAAGAAAACGGAAATCTTAATTAAGGCCATCTTCAAATCTTTTGCACATTATTGCCTCGGTCGATACACATTCCCGAGCATACTGACTTAATCTTACGAACTATCGTTCATACTCAGTCACTGTCATCCGACCCTATTTCAGCTCAAGAAATTATTTTCGTTTCTGATCAATAAACCTCTAACTAATGTATTTCTTTCTAAACTCAGACTAAAAGAAATCCCATGTGACCCGTTCTTTCGGAACAATGGAAATTAAGGTCTTCCACCATTGATAAGCTGCATCTCGTAACAAGGATACAACACATTTTATACATTCTTCAGGAGTTAGCGACATTTCATCAAATACTCGGATAGTGTTCTCGAGCCAAAATTCCGCTCTCTCAGCATCATCATCACTGGTGGCCTTAAACTCTTCAGCCCCATACTTGCGGATTTTATCGATCAGATGTTTACTCAACAAATTCAAGTTCATAACCAGAGGCACAACTGAAGCCTGAGGGGGATTAGATGGGGGTGGAGGTTGTGAAATAGTCGGATTATTTCTTACATACGTAGTGAACCACTCGTTCATCATTTGGAAGAAAGCGTGTTTAGCCTCTCCCTCTTGACTGCTAGTAGTCGGTCTTGAATCAGATGGCGCTGTCCCTTGAGCGGGAGCAAGCGCATTGCTTTTAACATCGTCAGCTACAGCTCTTTCGGGATCCATTACTATACAAAAACACATTTTATACATCAGGATTCATCACACTATCACATTTCATATATATGGCATGTATAGCTAGACTCTCACACGCTGCGTTAGTCTGAGAATCGACTAAATCGTAGCTCTGATACCAATCAAATATAACACCCCTAACCCGTAACCATCGCCGGTTTAGGGTTAAGATGCATTACCAGACAACCAGAAACTTTTACGGACATTTCATAACTTAATATGACAAATCACATCAAAGGGTCCCTTAAATAGGTCTTTGAGACCTTTAACATACTTTAGAATAGGGTCGGGACTAAACCAAATACATATGGAAACTTTCAAAAAATTTAAAATTTTTCTAAGTTACAGATGTCACACGCCCGTGTGGGCAGGCCATGTGCCTCCTACGGCCTCAGACACGCCCGTGTGTCTAAGACGTGTCCACATAGGGCATACATACTGACTTGTCCACACGGCCGTGGACATGCCCGTGTGCCTCACCCGTGGTCACTACTGACTTGCACCACACGGCCAGTCACACGCCCGTGTGTCTAGCCCGTGGTCGAGTCTGACTTGTTTTGAAATACAACCACGAGGGACACGATCGAGCCACACGCCCGTGTGCTCAACCGTGTGGGCAAATATAGGCCATTTTCAAGGCCAAAATGCCACCCACAATTGGGTTTTCCCTACAAGCCAATACCAATTCAATTCATGCCATAATTAACCAACCATTTCTAGCATTCAAAAGCATATCAAGCACACCATTTTATATGACAATTAGCTCAATCTATTCATAATCATTTCCAAACATAATTCAACACAAACATACCATTTCCTTATGAAAACCATTCATCATTTATATGCATACATTGCATCAATAAACTTACCATTATTTTGACCATTTCATTGGTCATTAAGCCATACCAAACAAACATCATATAACACAGCTATTCATTCATAACACAACCATTTATCTAGCCATATCACATGGCTATGTACATATCTCAACCACAATTCATAATGACTAGCCTATACATGCCATATTTAATATTTATACTTTCAAAAGGTACCAAAATAAGATTGAGTAGTGTGATGACGATCCTTGACGATTCCCGAGCCTTTCGTAGCTTCAACGATCTATAAAACATAGTAAACACACACAAAGTAAGCTTTCAAAAGCTTAGTAAGCCATATAAAAATAAACTTAACATAAAATGCACATAAACACATTAATACAAAGTCATTAATATTTCTCATTTGTAATTTCATAACATGTTCTTTGGCTCATTTGTCTAGCCATAAATTACTAACATATCACATCTCAAAGCATCACTTATGCTCATAGCACATTCAAACATATATCACATATTATCTTATCATATCCATACACATATTCATTTTGGTAAATTCATATATACACTTACCATTCCTACACATACATAGTTTACAATTCAAACGTACCTGTTTGCTTAAACATTTTACATAGTCTTTCATGTAACACCCCATACCCGAGTCCAAGGCTAAGACTGGATACGAGACATTACCATGCTTGAACTCACTTACACATGTACTTACGGGCTGTAAAATTTTGTTCCGAAATAGAAACTCTTCTTTCTTAGTCAAAACGTACATATCATGGGCCTATGAGGCCTTAAACACATATCCGGGAACTTTCGAAATACAATCGGGAACTTTTCCCCGAAACAGGGGTCACACGCCCATGTGGCTTGGGGCACGCCCATGTACCCCTAAGACATGCCCATGTCTCCCAACCGTGGTCGACACTGACTAATCTCACACGGCCTTGACACACCCGTGGACTGAAACCGTGTGTTATACCATGATATACTGACTTGTTCACACAGTCGGGGCACACGCCCATGTTCTAACCGTGTATCACACACAGTCTAAACAAACGGCCGTGGGATTAGCCCGTGGTCTATTCTGACTTAAGATACAAAGGTACAGGGTGCACACGGCCTAGACACACGCCCGTTTGTCCATCCGTGTGGGCACTTAGAGGCTATTTACCAAGCCAATTGCCACCTGAAATCAAGACCAAACTCATGCTCAATTCAGCAACTCAAGTATTACATCTAACATGAACAAGGATGCATACTTCATTGATAGATTAAAACATACATACTTAATCATTCATGACTCATCTCTTTGGCCATATACAAAAAGAATACTAAGCTTGATAGCCAACACTTTGGCTAGTTTTAAAACATAACTCGAAATAAATGTTTCCTATACATGCCATACTTAATATAAACAACTTGGCTATACCAAAATAGCGATTGATAGTGTGCTCCGAGCTCCGATGACGATGATCCACGAGATTAGCTTGGCGGGACTACATGGAAAGAAAGAATAAAGGATGTAAGCATTTAGCTTAGTAAGTTTGCATGTAATTCTCCTAGCAATGTATTTGCTTAACATTAACCATTCATCATAAACAATGGCATTATGAAATCTCAAGTATTTAAGCTTACTTACTCTTACTGATTCTTACATATCTCATGGTACTTACTATTCTCATGCTCAAATGCGGTAACAAGATACCTGTATCACTTGATCACATAGATCAGTATACTTTACTATGATAAGCATAATCTCAACTTCATCATTGATATCATGAATAATACTCTTAATTAACTCTGACTAGCATAACTTGATAATAACTTTACTTACATAACTTTCTTACTTTCTCATTTAATCTTTACTCTTTTGCCCGACGAATTACTATGAATAATAGAGGATACTAAATCTCAAAACACATGTGTCATGATGCCAATGCTATATCCTTGATATAGTCTTACATGGTATCTCTTACTTGGTATTGATGCCATGTCTTGACATGGGCTTACACGAAGTCTTCCTTATGAGTTCCCTTGGGAACTTACCATTGCCATGTCTCGACATGGTC
Source organism: Gossypium sturtianum (assembly GCA_025698515.1). Taxonomy (NCBI): domain Eukaryota; kingdom Viridiplantae; phylum Streptophyta; class Magnoliopsida; order Malvales; family Malvaceae; genus Gossypium; species Gossypium sturtianum. The sequence goes on from CM046955.1 coordinate 64,272,584, forward strand.
TTACTTGGTATCTTTACTTGTCAATGCTGAGCCTTGTCTTGGAATTACATGAAATCTTCCTTGGTACTCACCAATGCCATGCCTTGGCTTGGACTTACATGGGATCTTTATCTCATGAAAACTTTTCAATGCCAAGACTTGTCTTGGACTTACATGACAACTTTGCTTAGAGACTCACCAATGCCATGCCTTGGCTTGGGCTTATATGGGTCTTCCTCTCATAATAACTCTTCAATGCCAAGACTTTTCTTGGTCTTACATGATAACTTGCTTGGTTACCGATGGCTTAGTCTTATACGGACTTTCTTGTTTCATCTGATAGATCGAGTATCCTAAGTAATTCAACTTCAATCGAGACTTTCTCATGCTTGATCTCATCGATTTCTTTGTTTAACATAGCATTAAACAATCTCATGGAATTAAAATATATTCTACATTATACTAAGCAATTCAATGATATTAATCATAAAGCTTAGAAAACATACAAACTTACCTTAATATACAAAATGTGTGTAGATATGCAATTTAGTCCTCGACTTTGTTCTTGCCTCAGTTTCTATTCGGGCTTCGTTTTTCTTGATCTATAACAATAATCAATTCTCACTATTTCTAATAGGTATAACCAATTTCATAACTATTACAAATTAGTCCATACTATCATTTTTCATGAAATTCACTAAGGAAAAGATGTTTATCTAACATCAAACTCTCATAAACTTCCATAAAATATCATTTTACAAGCATGTCACTATTGGGTAGATTTTTGAACATGCATCTTAGCTCATTTTATAGCTAAAAATAGCTAATTCATAATACGAGAACTTCAAAAATACGAAGAATATTAAAAACGAGGCTAAGATGAACTTACTAGCAAGCTTAAAAGATGAACATACCCTAGCTATGGGGTTCTTCAAATTTTCGACACCAAGGAAAAAGATGAATGAAATTTTTATCATCTTTTTCCTATTTTAATTATTTAATTTGTAAATGACCAAAATGCCATTCTCTTTAAAAATTTACAATTTACTAACTCATGTCCATTTTTGTCCAAAAATTATAATTTGGGCAAATTGCTATTTAAGGACTTCTAATTAATATTCTAAATCTATTTCATACAAAAAGCTTTTAGAAACTCATATTTTGCAACTTTTACAATTTAGTCCTATTTGATCATTCCATGTCAATTTCACAAAATTTCTACATGGAACTTTAATACTATCATGCAAACATGTCATAAACCTTAAGAATTCAATTTACTAAATCAGATTTGTGGTCTCGCACAACTATTCTGACTAGGCCCTAAATCGGGCTGTTAAATTCTCCTCCTCTTAGGAATTTTCATCCTCGAAAATCTTACCAGCAAACAGGTTTGGATACTAGTTTCTCATGCTCTTTTCTGGTTCCCACGTTGCTTCTTCTATTCCATGTCTTTGCCAAAATACTTTTACCAGGGCAATGCTTTTATTTCTTAGCTGCATGACTTCCCGAGCTAAAATATTAATTGGTTCTTCACCATAAGTCATGTCGGGATGAATCTCTATCTCTGACGGGGTAATTACATGTGAAGGATCTGATCGGTAGCATCGCAACATGGACACGTGAAACACATCGTGAATCTTTCCTAACTCTGATGGCAAAGCCAATCGATAAGCTACCGGCCCAACTTTCTCGGTAATCTCATACGGTCCCATTTCCACTCTGGAACCAAAATGGGTTGAAGCAAACCCGAAGGTACTTGGTGTTCAGCCTTTACTTGCTGACAAATCAAGCATTTGGAAACAAACTCTGAAATATCTTTCTTCATTCTCGGCCACCAATACTGTTGCTTTAAGTCATTAAACATTTTGGTACTACCCGGATGTACAGATAAACATCCGTTATGTGCCTTATGCAAAATTCTCTGAATAAGCTCGTCCTTTCTCGGTACACAAATTCTATCTTTGAACATCAGACTTCCATTGGGACTAATCCAAAAATCAGACTCAACATCTGTATCGCACTAAGCTTTCTTGACTTGCAATTCACTATCTTCTTTCTGAGCCTCAAAAATCTCTTGGAGGAATACTGGTCTAGCTTTCAACTCAGCTAGAATAAAACCATCAGTGGATAAAGTCATCCGTGAATTTATTGCCCTTAATGCAAATAGGGACTTTCTACTCAAAGCGTCGGCGACCACATTCACCTTCCCGGGATGGTAGTCAATGACCATCTCATAGTCTTTTATCAACTCTAACCATCTCCGCTGCCTTAAGTTCAACTCTTTCTGCGTCATCAAGTACTTCAAACTTTTGTGATCGATGAAAATCTGACATCTCTCACCATATAGGTGGTGTCTCCATATCTTCAATGCGAAGACTATGGCAGCCAACTCTAGATCGTGGGTCGGATAATTCTTCTCATGAGGATTCAAATGTCTTGAGGCATAAGCAATCACTTTGCCTTCTTGCATATGTACACAACCTAATCCATTTAAGGATGCATCACTGTAAATCACAAATTCTTTCCCTGCCTCAGGTTTTACTAAAACTGGAGCTTCTGTCAACATCGCTTTCAGTTTCTTGAAACTTTGTTGGCATCTTTCTGTCCACTCAAACCTCACATTTTTCTGTAACAATTTAGTCATCGGGGTTGCAATAATAGAAAACCTTTTGATGAATCGTCTATACTAGCCGGCCAGGCCTAGGAAACTTCTAACCTCAGAGACATTCTTCGGTGGCTTCCAGTCCATAATAGCCGAAATCTTACTGGGGTCTACTCGAACTCCTTCTCCCGAGACAATATGTCCCAGAAATCCTACTTCCTTGAGCCAAAATTTGCTTTTACTGAACTTGGCATACAACTGATTTTCTCGTAGAATCTGTAAAACTGTCCGTAGGTGCTTAGCATGCTCATTCTCATCTCGGGAATAAATTAGTATGTCGTCAATGAAAACGACTACAAACTTGTCGAGGTATGGTCTAAAAATGTGGTTCATTAAGTCCATGAATACCGCAGGAGCATTGGTCAAACCGAAAGGCATGACTAAAAATTCATAATGCCCATACCTTGTCCGAAAAGCTGTCTTAGACACATCTGATTCCTTTACTCTTAACTGATAGTACCCTGATCTCAAGTCTATTTTGGAGAACACAGTGGCTCCTTTCAATTGATCGAACAAATCATCGATCCTAGGTAATGGGTACTTGTTCTTCACCGTCACTTTATTAAGCTGACGGTAATCTATGCACAATCTCATGGTGCCATCTTTCTTTTTCACAAATAAAACTGGAGCTCCCTAGGGAGAACAACTTGACCTAGAAAAGCCTTTATCTGTCAACTCTTGCAACTGTGACTTCAGCTCCTTTAACTCCGTTGGAGCCATTCTGTAAGGAGTAACAGATATTGGTAAAGTATCGGGAGCCAGTTCAATGCCGAACTTAATCTCTCTTACTGGGGGTAGTCCTGGTAATTCATTAGGAAAAACATCCACGTAGTCACATACTATCGGTACTGACTCAATCTTTAACTCTGTTTCTTTATCATTCATCACAAAGGCCAAATATGCCTCGTACCCCTTTCTTATGTATCTCTGTGCCGTCATGTGAAAAATCATTACCGGTGATTTACTTTGCTCATCTGATTCTATATGGAGAATATCCCCATTCTCACATCTCGTCTCAATATATTTCTTCCCACAATTAACTATTACATCATGGGTGGTCAACCAGTCCATACCAAGAATGATGTCAAACTCATTAAATGGTAGCAACATAAGATTTGCTTTAAAGTAATAACCTCTAATCATTAATGGACAATCTTTACATACTCCATCAACTAACACACTCTTGCCTAAAGAATTAGACACCTTAATCGTAAATTCTGTAGAATCTATAATCATATTCATACTGGATACTAGTTTCATACAAATGTAAGAGTGTGTGGATCCGGGATCTATTAAAACAATAACTTTAACATCATGAAGAGAAAAGGTACCCGTAATAACATAAGGAGAAGATGTCTCTTTGCGAGCGCGAATGGCATAAGTCCTCGCAGGCGCCCTACCCTCGGGTCCCGCAGCCTGCTCTCTAGGGTTACCCCTTCCACTTGCCCCACTTCCTGGGTTCCTTTACGGTCTTCCTCTGACTACACTCCCGGATCTCGGGTTCTGAGCTCTATCTTCTTTCGTTGTCTCTAGACAATCTTTTATGTAGTGGTCCTGGGAACCACATCTGAAACATGCATTTTCATGTGCTCGACATTCTCAAAAATGACGTCTGCCACACTATGGGCATTCGGGTCTATCCGATCGGATGTTCCCCACACTATCAACTGAGGTTGTTTGTGCCTTACTTCTCGAATACTGCTTACTCTTGTCCTTCCTTGAAAACCCAATGGATGTAGCCGATCGGGTGGAGAAATCTCTTGACTTCTTGGATGTGGATTGGAATGACTTATTCCACTGTCTCTTTTTAGAGTCACGAGACACTATTACAAACTTTCTCTTCTCCTTTACTAGTTCTTCGGCTTTATAAGCCCTCTCTACTAGCACAATGAATTCCTTCAGTTCTAGGACAGCAACAAACAATTTGATGTCCTCATTTAGCCCATCTTCAAAACTCTTACTCATAATGGCCTCGATGGACACGCATTCTCGAGCGTATTTGCTGAGCCGTACAAACTCACGCTCATAATCAGTCACAGACATCTTGCCTTGCTTTAACTCTAGAAATTTCTTTCTTTTCTGGTCCACGAACCTTTGACTGATATACTTTTTCTTGAACTCTTCTTGGAAGAATTTTCATGTGACCTTTTCCCTCGGTACCACAGACACCAATGTGTTCCACCATTGATAGGCAGAATCTCTTATAAGAGAGACTACACACTTCATGCGTTCCTCAAATGTGCATGACAACTCATTAAATACCCTGATGGTATTTTCTAACCAAAATTCAGCTTTTTCCGGATCATCATCTTTTCTAGCCCGGAACTCTTCTACCCCATGTTTCCTGATTCTATCAACTGGAGGCTTCTCTCCTCTTACCACCTCTACTACTTGAGGGGCTACTGAGATAGGTTGAAGAATAGGTGGGGGTGGAGGGGGTTACGCATTCGGGTTCGTACGAACGAACTCTGTATACTATGTATTCAGCATATGGAGGAAGGCTTCTCTAGCCTCTTCTCCTCCTTCTTGACTCACCGTAGTGGGTCTATTCTCATTCTCGTTCGTCTCCGTCCCTTCAGCGAGAGCCAGCGCGTTACTTTCTACGTCATCCGCCACAGCTCTATCGGGATCCATTTACTAAATGTATAAACATAATTCAAGTCGTCAGGATTCATCACACTATCATTATAAAAACATTCTTACGTATGGCATGTATAGCTAGACTCATGCTCGTGCTACGTTAGTCCTAGAACCGACTAAACCGTAGCTCTGATACCACTAAATGTAACACCCCATACCCGAGTCCAAGGCTAAGACTGGATATGAGACATTACCATGCTTGAACTCACTTAAACATGTACTTACGGGCTGTAAAATTTTGTTCCGAAATAGAAACTCTTCTTTCTTAGTCAAAACGTACATATCATGGGCCTATGAGGGCTTAAACACATATCCGGGAACTTTTGAAATACAATCAGGAACCTTTCCTCGAAACAGGGGTCACACGCCCATGTGGCTAGGGGCACGCCCGTGTACCCCTAAGACATACCCATGTCTCCCAACCGTGGTCGACACTGACTAATCTCACACGGTCTTGACACACCCGTGGACTAAAATTGTGTGTTATACCTTGATATACTGACTTGTTCACACGGCCGGGGTACACGCCCATGTTCTAACCGTGTATCACACACGGTCTAAACAAACGGCCGTGGGATTAGCCCATGGTCTATTCTGACTTAAGATACAAAGGTGTAGGGTGCACACGGCCTAGACACACGCCCGTGTGTCCATCCGTGTGGGCACTTAGAGGCTATTTACCAAGCCAATTGCCACCCTGAAATCAAGACCAAACTCATGCTCAATTCAGCAACTCAAATATTACATCTAACATGAACAAGGATGCATACTTCATTGATAGATTAAAACATACATACTTAATCATTCATGACTCATCTCTTTGGCCATATACAAAAAGAATACTAAGCTTGATAGCCAACACTTTGGCTAGTTTTAAAACGTAACTCAAAATGAAATGTTTCCAATACATGCCATACTTAATATAAACAACTTGGCTATACCAAAATAGCGATTGATAGTGTGCTCCGAGCTCCGATGACGATGATCCACGGGATCAGCTTGGCGGGACTACATGCAAAGAAAGAATAAAGGACGTAAGCATTTAGCTTAGTAAGGTTGCATGTAATTCTTATAGCAATATATTTGCTTAACATTAACCATTCATCATAAACAATGGCATTATGAAATCTCAAGTATTTAAGCTTACTTACTCTTACTGATTCTTACATATCTCATGGTACTTACTATTCTCATGCTCGTACGGTAACAAGATACATGTATCACTTGATCACATAGATCACTATACTTTACTATGATAAGAATAATCTCAACTTCATCATTCATATCATGAATAATACTCTTAATTAACTCTGACTAGCATAACTTGATAATAACTTTACTTACTTAACTTTCTTACTTTCTTATTTAATCTTTACTCTTTTGCCCGATGAATTACTATGAATACAGAGGATACTAAATCTCAAAACACATGTGTCTTGATGCCAATGCTATATCCTTGATATAGTCTTACATGGGATCTCTTACTTGGTATTGATGCCATGTCTTGACATGGGCTTACACGAAGTCTTCCTTATGAGTTCCCTTGGGAACTTACCATTTCCATGTCTCGACATGGTCTTACTTGGTATCTTTACTTGTCAATGTCGAGCCTTGGCTTGGACTTACATGAAATCTTCCTTGGTAGTCACCAATTCCATGCCTTAGCTTGGACTTACATGGGATCTTTATCTCATGATAACTTTTCAGTGCTAAGACTTGTATTGGACTTACATGACAACTTTGCTTGGAGACTCACCAATGCCATGCCTTGGCTTGGGCTTATATGGGTCTTCCTCTCATAATAACTCTTCAATGCCAAGACTTGTCTTGGTCTTACATGATAACTTGCTTGGTTGCCGATGCTTGATCTTATACGGACTTTCTTGTTTCATGTGATAGATCGAGTATTCTAAGTAATTCAACTTCAATCGGGACTTTCTCATGCTTGATCTCATTGATTTCTTTGTTTAACATAGCATTAAACAATCTCATGGAATTAAAATATATTCTACATTATACTAAGCAATTCAATGATATTAATCATAAAACTTAGAAAACATACAAACTTACCTCAATATACAAAATGTGTGTAGATATGCAATTTAGTCCTCGACTTTGTTCTTGCCTCAGTTTCGATCTGGGCTTCGTTTTTCTTGATCTATAATAATCATCAATTCTCACTATTTCTAATAGGTATGACCAATTTCATAACTATTACAAATTAGTCCATACTATCATTTTTCATGAAATTCACTAAAGAAAAGATGTTTATCTAACATCAAACTCTCATAAACTTCCATAAAATATCATTTTACAAGCATGTCACTATTGGGTAGATTTTTGAACATGCTTCTTAGCTCATTTTATAGCTAAAAATAGCTAATTCATAATACGAGAACTTCAAAAATACGAAGAATATTAAAAATGGGGCTAAGATGAACTTACTAGCAAGCTTGAAAGATGAACAAACCCTAGCTATGGGGTTCTTTAAATTTTCGGCACCAAGGAAGAAGATGAATGAAATTTTTATCATTTTTTTCCTATTTTAATCATTTAATTGGTAAATGTCCAAAATGCCCTTCTCTTTAAAAATTTACAATTTACTAACTCATGTCCATTTTTGTCCAAAAATTATAATTCGGGTAAATTGCTATTTAAGGACTTCTAATTAATATTCTAAAGTTAATTCATACAAAAAGCTTCTAGAAACTCATATTTTGCAACTTTTGAAATTTAGTCCTATTTGATCATTCCATGTCAATTTCACAAAATTTCTACATGGAACTTTAATACTATCATGCAAACATGTCATAAACCTTAAGAACTCAATTTACTAACTCAGATTTGTGGTCTCGCACCACTATTCTGACTAGGCCCTAAATCGGGGTGTTACATTTCATTTCTCGGATTTTCTCATTGAACCGTTCAGAATCAAATAGGATGCTCAGAATACTCAGAATGGTCGTACAATGCCAACATCCCAGACGTGGTCTTACATGTAACAAGATATCGATGCCACTATCCCAGATAGGGTCTTACACGAATCAATACGATGCCAATGTCCCAGACATGGTCTTACACATAAATCTCAAATCGATGCCAACGTCCCAGATGTGTTCTTACACAATATCACATATCAAACACCTATGTCATGGCATATATAATCCTATCTATTCCTAGGTTCGTACAGGACTTTTTCGGATGTTGACATCATGACGATACTATCTCGGATTTCATGTACTCATCATCTCATATATATTCATCATTATAAATTTTCATATTAACATACATATATCAATGTAAATACATTTATTTGTATATAGACTTACCTCAGATTCAGATAAACGGAAACGAGCTCGGCTACTCAATTACTTTCGATTTCCCACGATCTAAGTCTGTTTTCTTCGGTTCTTTATCTATACATATTCAAATTTAACTCATTTATTAAATAATTCACTCAATTCAATCTAAAAACACATATTTAGGAAATTTACAAATTAGCCCTTATATTTTCAAATTTTTACATTTTAGTCCCTATTTCATAAAATCACGAAATACACATAATTTGCTTATACCCATGCTTGGCCGAATGTTCACTATAATCAAAAAAATCCGTACATTTCATTTATTTTACAATTTAGACCCTCAAAATATTATTTTCTCAATTAAGTCCAATTTACTCAAATTCATCAAAAATTCAAATACAAACTATGTTAATCTAACACATATATTTCATATTTCATCATAAAACTTCCCAAATCTCATTAATTCATCCATGGGACATTTCAAATTAATCCTCAATTCACAAAATTTAAGCATGGGTTTTGAAGAACACAAAGCGACGATGACAAAAATGTAGAAATTATAAAAAACCGAAGCAAAACATACCTTGAATCAAGGAACATCAATGGTTGAATGTAACCTATGCTTAAACTCTCTTTTCTTTTCTTATTTTTGGTGATGAAGCATAAAAGATGATGGAATTTGGCTTTTGTTTTTGTTTAATAATCATTTATTTTTCAAATTACCTATTTAACCTTTTTAATTAACATATAATAACACATATAATGGTTGGTCTTTAATGTCCATTAACATATTAATGGCATAATAACCTCTTAAGGACTTCTCATAATAAAGGCAATAACAATTCGACACTTATTCAATTAGAATGGCACTTCTACCTTTTATGCAATTTAGTCCTTTTCTCAAATTAAGCACACAAATGATCAAATTAAATCACATAAATTTCACATATCATAGGCACAGAAAATAATATTAAAATATTTTTCTAACTCAGATTTGTGGTCCCAAAACCACTATTCTGATTAGGGTCTAAACCGGACTGTTACAGCTTGGATCCGAGAATCGTTAGCAACTCAATCACACTATCAGACATCTATTTTGGTACCTTTTTGGAAGTTGTATGAATGGTTTATGGCATGTAAAGGCTAGTAAAGTTGTGGAATGATTTTGGTACATATTTTGTTATGTGATAATGGTGTAAGTGATGTGTAAATATGGTTTTGTGTGAATGGCCACTAGGGTATGTTTTGGTGATATTGCAATTGTATATTTCATACTTGATTTGGTAGTTGAGAATGGTGATTGAAATGTATGTTTATTGATGTGGAGTTGAGCGTGTAGGGTTGACCCAAATTGGGTGGCAATTTGGCATTGTAAATGGCCTATAATTGTCCACACGGGTGAGCACACGGGCGTGTGTCTTGCCTGTGTCTATCACTGTCCTTAATCGATGTAGGTCAGAGTTGCACACGGGCCAAACACACAGGCGTGTGATAGGCCGTGTGATTCTATTCAGTGATGCACACGGGGTAAGACATGGTCTGAGGCATGGCCGCGTGAGGCACATGGTCTAGCCACACGGGTGTGTGCCCTGTTTAAGATGAAAAAATTTCTAAGCTTTGTAAAGTTTCTATATGAGATCGGTTTAGTCCCGAACCTTCTTTAAAGCATGTTTAAGGTCTCGTAGACCTACTAAAAGGGACTTTGTGCTGTGAATTGATATGATGCGTTGATGTGTGAGACATGATGGTATAAATGTTATGATTTGATTGGTAATACCTCGTAACCCTAGTCCGACGATGGATACGGGTTATGGGTGTTACAATGTTCTATTAGCTAAAAGTGTCAAATAGCTGTAGAATCTTTAATTAGAGGTCCTTATGTTGTGATTATACCATTTTTTATTTGAGTGGACAAAGATGGATACTTAATTATGTGATTTTAATGTTAGTAGCCAAGGTTAGTTTAGTAAATTAATAAATAAACATAAGTAAAATAACATAAAAGTTAAAGTTATCATCTTTCTTAGATTATTCAACCGAATATAGCATGAAAGAAGCCATTAAAATAGCTTCAAGGTTCAGCCAACAATCATTTGTGCATGTAAGCTCATTTTTGTTCCGTTTTTAATGATTTATGTGTTTTTGGTATCGTTGCAACTAGGTCTAGCTAACCTAGGGACTATTTTGCAAAATTGTTAAAGATTTAGGAAGTTTCCATTGATGAATAAGCATGTATTTTGATGATTGATGATAGATTATGAATGTTTGATGATAGTTATACAAGTTTTGTTAAGTGATTTTCAGTGAAAATGCAAATTAGGGATTAATTTGTGAAATGTTGAAATTTGGTGGTTAAATGTGAAATAAATGAAAATTATGGCCTGATATGTGCATTAGAGAAATTCGGCTAGCATGGGTTGTGGTTAAATTGCATGAATTTGTGATTTTATGAAATAAGGACTAAATTGTAAAAGTTATGAAATACTAGGGGTAAAAGTGTAAATGTGCTTTAATGAATTTTTTGGATTAAATTGAATAGAGAGGTAATTAAATAAGCTAAATTTGATTACATATAGATCAAGAAAAGCAAAATCCGGATCTAGATAGGGGGAAGAACAAAGTACTCGACTAATCGACCTATTTCATCATTTTTGTGTCCGAGGTAAGTTCGTATGTAATAAGTTTCGTTATTGTAACGCCCCGAATTTTAGCCTAGAAGAATTGGGCTTTGGGTCTCAAAATTTTTTTAAGTCAGCGAGATAATGACAATTGGCATGTGGTCTTTGAGGGTTAATGAATTTGGAGTGTCTAGGGGTGTTGGAGATGTCCTGGGATCAAGAAAGGGTATAAGAAAAATTTTGGTTTTAGCCCAAGGGAACTGTGACTTCAGGTAGTAGGCTTTTAAATAAATGAAGAAGAAAAAGGACACAAGAGGAGCTTGTGGTGTAGTGGCAAAGTGGCGCCACATAGGGAGCAGGGAGGTGGCATCATTAGCAGGCAAGGGAGTCTAAGGTTCGAGTAATGGCATGGTATTTTGTTGGGGATTTAATTTTTTTGCCTTCTAGATGGTTAGTAGTGGCGTTGGATGTGAACTCTGAAGGAAGTGTTCATAAGAGAAAATTAAGGAAGGGATAAATGAGCTTATCTTAGAGAAAATTTAGGATGAGAAAAGTTATCAGGGAGAAAAGTTAGGAGCTGAGAAGTGTGAAGAGATGGTGCTGTTTTGGGAAGTGGGAAGTGTATAAATTCAGCTTAGGAGGGTAAATGAGTGCCGTTTTTGGGTCTTTTAGGGGGAATTACGAATTTTCATTATGGCTTTCGGCATTAGGAGAGTTTTGCAAATAGGTCAGTCTTTCTTTTCTTGACCGAATATCCTGTAGTTACCCGCATGCAAGCATATTTGATCTTTTCTTTTCTCCCCCTCATTCTATTCTTCTGTTGCCGAATTCTTCCATTACCGAAAAACCATCATTCCTTTTTGCCGAAATCCCTATTGGCGTTCTTCTTCTTTCTCTGAAAGCCGAATACTCCCTTATAATCGAATAGCCTTATCTTTTTACCGATTCCTTGTTATTTTTTCCTCCATCACAAATCGGTTACTGTTATTTACTCTTAATCAAGTTGCCGGATCTCGTTCAGTGACTATCTAGACCCCAGAATCAAAGGTTGGATTCGGTAAGTACTTAGTCAACCTCCTTTAGTGTGTTTTGGTAGAAGTTGGAGGGCTATCTAACTCTTTCTTATCGTTAACCCTGTATTAACAAGGGTAGGGTTCAAAGATCGCAAGCGTGGTAAGGATCGTTAGCAAAGTGGTAAGTGTTCTCGTCTCAGTTATGGATTAGTGGATGGCCAAATGTAAGTATGGCTTATAGAGGTGACTTATGTGGAATATGCATGGTAAGGATCGTTAGCAAAGTGGTAAGTGTTCTCGTCTCAGTTTTAGATTAGTGGATGGTCGAATGTAAGTATGGCTTATAGAGGTGACTTATGTGGAATATGCGTGGTAAGGATCGTTAGCAAAGTGGTAAGTGTTCTCGTCTCAGTTTTGGATTAGTGGATGGCCGAATGTAAGTATGGCTTATAGAGGTGACTTATGTGGAATATGAGTCACTTGATTTTGATGATATATGTCTGGGTGCAGATCTATGGGATATTCGCAAATAGTAGCTAAGGAAGGGCTACTTGAACTGGTGGCACACGGTAAGGTTACGGTGAGGTTTCGGGTTTTGATAAAGTGTGTATTAAGCCATGATTAATCGTTAAGTGATGTCTATTGTAGGTTCGTGATTAAGGGGGTTTGCAAAGACGCGTTATTACTGTGTGTGTACAAACACTACACACACGATGCCCGCAACGCCTGAAAAGCCAAAAAGCCAAAGTGGCTAAATGGGCCTGCCGAGCTCGTGGGCCCAAATCGGTAAAGACTGATATGTGAACTTGAATAATGAATTGACATGGATGGTTGTATGATTTGATTATGATCGGGACAAATGGTCTATATAAACATGATTGGGCCTAATGGGCTATATGTAAACATGATTGGGCTTAGTGGGCCTTATGGGATTTTAGAAATGTATGCTAGGGTTTAATGGACTCTAGGCCTAGTTCTTATAAATTCTTAAAATTGCATAAGACTTAATTCAATAATCAAACATGTCTATGGACGATTCGATTGGTTAGAGTGTGGTAATCGACATATGCATGTCTAGGATTGGATCTAGGGAGAGCTTGGTACTTAAGCGGTCCTAGTGACCCACCTCCTCTTCTCTGGGATCCTACATGGTGCATAGTGTCTGTTCACTTTAGCCGCAAGGACTTTTTGATGGGCCAAAGTTCATAACTAAATCCCGAGATGAAAGAAATTACAAAAATACCCATATAGGGTAGAAATTACGGAAATATCCCTATAGGGTAGAAATTACAGAAATACCCCTGTAGGGTAGAAATTACGGAAATACCCCTGAAGGGTAGAATTACGAAAATATCCCTGGGTAGTGAAATGACTAAAATAACCCTAAGTGCTTATTGTGTGTAAATGTGTATGTTGCATTCATGAGATATATGTTGCACTTGGATGGGTTTGATGATACAGAGGAAGATATGTGAGGATCGCATAGTCGCTTAACGACCGTGGATCCACCGGTGGCTTTAAGCCCATTATATGCTTAGCAGCCTTGCTGCAATGTTTGAGTAGTGCCGTTGTTGGTGCTACCTTTGGAGTGTAGGGCTGGGTGGGTTGATATTTATATCCCCACAGGAGTGTAGGGTTTGTACGGGTGGAGTGCAGGGTTGGATTTGGGATGGGTGCATTGCATTCTTGTGATATTGATATGATATGAGGTCATTGTGGGCTAAGGCCTAAGACCATCGATTTTGGTAGGGCTTAGGCCCAACGTGATAATTGCATGTTGATTTGATTACCAAGGGTCGTACACACACCGAAGTTTCAAACTCACACCCTTTTTATTTAATTTTTGGGTGACCCTCAAGAAACGACTCGATGTGGAAGAGGACTCGGAGGTGGCCACACTACAAGCTACTTAGAAGTTTTTCTTTATTTGTTTCGAATAACTCTATTTTAATTACTTTATTTTCATTGGGATGTAATAAGGTCGTGTACCTCCAATTTGATTTTAAATTTGGGTTTTAATTGTTGTTCGACTATTTAATCATTCAACTTAAATAATTTTTTTCTTAAAATCTTAAACTTAAGCAAAGTTGTTTTGGAATTGTCCTTTTTAACTTTTCATTAGAAGGGTTTCAATGAAAACAAGGTTTTCGCTAAAACACTTCAATGTGGCACGCCGGGTTCGGGCCTAACTTCTGGGCCGAGTTTGGGGTGTTATAGTTATAAATGTATTTTAAATGCTTTGATATTGCATAAACTATGAATACGAGACTATGGACATGTTCGGCAATGATTCGACGACGATTTAGCATTAGAAACCCCGGTTGAACCTTAGGAATAGATTAGGATACGAATGACATGTCATTAGGGGTTATTGTGATTATATGATCCGGGTGCTGGTCTTGTACGTCCTACCAGTGGCTGAGTATACCAGCATGTGTTGCGGTTACTTGAAAGCTTGTGTGAGAAGCACCGTGTAGCTACGTCTTGACTGACAACTTGTGTGAGCAGGCCCATTGATAGCTTCAGAGTGAGCATATATGTGATATGATATTAAGATAGCATTGACTATGTATGTGGCACTTTGGTGTGAGTTTTACCGAGTATCCGATAGTATTACGAATGGTTTAATGGGTAAATGAAAGACGTGGTTGAGTATGAGATTGATACGAGATGGTACAGGTATGTACATGAACCGTATAAGTTTTAAATTGAAGAAATTGTGAAGTTTGCAAATAATCTTATGATTTAAGAATGTGAACGGTTTGTTAGTTAATATGAACTACATATTGATATATTCCATTTGTTGAATTGTGTATTTATGATTACATTGAGTTTATTTCATACGTGTTTACTAAGCTATGAATCTTACTTTGTTTATTTTACCGTGTTTTATAGCAATTACAGAGCTAGCTCAGAATCAGGGATCGTCGGAGACTACATCACACTATCATTGTAACACCCCTAACCCGTGTCCGTAGCCGAATTAGGGTTAAAGGTATTACCGGACAGATCAAAAACATTTACAGACATTTCATAATACAAGTCATCAATTGCAATCACAGTGTCCCTTAGATAGGTCACTAAGACCTTAAGCATGCTTTAGAGAAGGGTCGAGACTAAACCGAACTCATACAAAAATTCTCAAAAATTTAAAACTTTTGAACACTACAGAAGTCACACGCCCGTGCAGTCAGGCCGTGTGCCTCCCACGGCTACTAGACACACCCATTTGTCATGGCTGTGCCAAAATAGAGCATGTATACTGACTTATCCCCACGGCCACCAGGCACGCCCATGTACCATGGCCGTGTACTCATAGGCTAAATACTGACTTATTTACACGGCTAACAGGCACGTCCGTGTACCATGGCCGTGCACACTTGGGCTAGCTACTAACTTAATCCCACGGTCACTAGGCATGCCCATGTGCCACAACCGTGTATGCATAACAGGCCCTTTGCAAGGCCAATATGCCACCCACATTAGGGTCAAACCTACAAGCATAAACAAGCCTATTTCCACAATCAAATGGCAACAAAAAATACACCTAATGGTCATCATATTATTCCATTCAATCTCATTTCTAATCATGCTAATTTGTACAATCAACTCCCATGTAAATCTAAGTATAATTCAATCATAACCTTATCATTTATAAGGCTATTTCATTGTCATCAAGCCATACCAAAACATGCACCAAATACTATATTTACTCATGCACATTACCAACATTAACTAGCCAAATCACATGGCTATTTATGTCTCATACATATACCAAATCACTAGCCTATACATGCCATACTTAATATATACATTTCCAAAAGGTACCAAAATGAGTTTGAGTAGTGTGATGATGATCCTCGACGGTCCCCGAGCCTTCAGTAGCTTTTACAATCTATAAAACAGAGCAAACACACACACATTGTAAGCTTTCAAAAATCTTAGTAAGCCATATACAAATAAACTTTACATTTAAGCATTCATGACATATAATCAATACGAATTCACTAATAGCTCAATTGCATAGCCATAATTCTTCTTGGCACATTTACTTAGCCATTTATCTTTCAATCTTGCATATCATCATATACTTGTTAGCTCATAGCTTTTCCATTCATGTATCACATTTACATTTTCATATTCAAATACACAATTCATCTAGGTAAGTTTATGAATATACTTACCTTCGTATACACACAAAGTGTATTTATCAGACATACCTGAAACAAATATCAAACCATATAGTCATTTGAATCTCGGACTTACCCGTTGAACCATTCAAAATCTAATAGGATACTCAGAGTGATTGGAATAGTCGTACAATGCCAACGTCCCAGACGTGGTCTTACATGTAACCAGATATCAATGCCACTGTCCCGCATGTGGTCTTACACAATTAATACTATGCCAATGTCCTGCGGACATGGTCTTACACGTAAATCTCATATCGATGCCAACGTCCCAGATGTGGTCTTACACGAAATCTCGAATCAATGCCAATGTCCCGCACGTGGTCTTACATGATATCACATATCATACACCTATGTCATGACATATACTATCCTATCTATTCCTAGGTTCAAATGGGACTTCTCGGACATTGACACTATGTCGATTCTATCTTGGAATTCATGTATACATCATCTCATGTTCATTCATCCTTATCAATAATCATATGAACATATATAATTCAATACATATACATTTATTTGTATATCGACTTACCTCGGATTCAGATAGTTGATCGGATTCGGTTATTCGACTACTTTCGCTTTCCCGCAATCTAAATCTATTTTCTTTGGTGCTTGATCTATACATATTCAAATTTAATCCTTTTATTCACTAATTCATTCAATTTAATCCAAGAACACATATTTAACACAATTTGTGAATCAGCTCTCATATTTTCACATTTCGACAATTTAGTCCCTATTTCACAAAATCACCAAATACTTCAAATTAACTTGTACCCATGTCTAACTGAATTTCACTCATACTCATATGAGTTCATACATTTCATTTCTTTCACAAATTAGTCCCTCAAAACATTATTATTTCAATTGAGTCCAAAATACTCAAATTCAACAAAACTTCAAATACAAACTATGATATCAAACACATGTCTTTCATTTTTCACCATCAAACATCATAAAACACATGAGTTAACCAAAGGCTCATTTCAAAAACATCATCATTTCTCAAAATTAAGACATGGGTTTTGTAGAGAACAAAGCAACGATTATGAAAACGTAGAAATTATCAAAAATCGATTAAAAACATACCTTGAATTTGAATCAAAAGCTAGCCGAAACCTAGCTTCTTTGTAACAGTCCATTTTATACCCTAGTCGGAATAGTGGTTTCGGGACCACAAATCTGAGCCCGAATAATATTTTTAATATTATTTTCTATGTCGTTGATATGTGATTAAGCATGTGTTAAAGTTTCGTAAGTTAATTTGTCTGTCTGTATGTTTAATTTGATAAAAGGATTAAATTGCATTGAATGCAAAATCCGCATGCTTTATGATAAGATACCCATTTGAAATGGCTTTTTAATAAGGAGGCCTTATGAGGCAATTATGCCAATATTTAGATAGTGGATGGACAAAGGACAAATATGCCCTTAATGTATAATTGTTTTAAATGTTTATTAAAAGGCCAAATAAGTAAATTGATAAATCAAAGTTTAATAATAAAAATCAAAAGGCCAAATTCCATCATCTTTTTACTTCATCACCGAAAATTGAAATAGAAAAGAAGGGCTTGGGTTCTTTTATATTCGACTAGCTTTTGATCAAAATTAAGGTATGTTTTCGATCGGTTTTTGATAATTTCTATGTTTTTGAGATTGTTGCTTAGTCTACTATCAAGCCCATGTTGTAATTTGAAGAATTGATGGTGTTTATGAAATGTGCCATTGATGAAATGGTGAGCTTTGTGATGAGTTTTGGTGTTAAATGAAAGATATGTGTTTAATGAACATGTTTTGTTCTTGAATTTTTGATGAATTTAGCTAATTAGGGCTAAATTGTGAAAAGAGTATTTTGAGGGATTAAATTGTAAATTTGATAAAATATTTGGACTTGTATGAGATACATAAGCATTCGGCCAAACATGGGTACAAGCAAATTTGGTGTAATTTGATGTTTTGTGAAAAATGGACTAAATTGGTAAAGTGTGCAAATGTGAGGGCTAAATTGAAAAATTTCCCTAAATATGTGTTTTGGATTGAATTGAATGATTTGATGAATGAACCGGTTAAATCTGTATATGTATAGATCAAGAATCGAAGAAACCAGACTTAGATCGCGGGAAAATGAAAATAGTCGAATAATCGAGTCCGAACGAATATCTGAATCTGAGGTAAGTCGATATACAAATAAATGTATTTGTATTGAATTATTTGAGTGTATATGATATGTGAAATACTATGATTATCCATTGGGATGGAATGTATGAAAAATCCGAGTTGGCTAATAAGTCGATAAGCTGATAAAGTCCGAGAAGTCCCTTGTGAACCTAGGAATATATAGGAATTACGTATGTCATGACATACGTGTCTGTTATGTGGTATCATGTAAGACCACATCTGGGACGTTGGCATCGATAAGAGATTTCGTGTAAGACCACATCTGGGACATTGGCATCTATATGAGATTTACGTGTAAGACCATGTCTGGGACATCGACATCGTATTTGATTCGTGTAAGACCATGTCTGGGACAGTGGCATCGATATCTGATTACATGTAAAACCACGTCTAGGACGTTGGTATTGTACAACTATTACGTACACTCTGAGTATCCTATTAGATTCCGAATGGTTCAATGGGCAAATCCGAGATACGGATGACTATATGAATTGTATATTCGTTTCAGGTACGTTTTATATGTACACTAAGTGTGTATGAAGGGTAAGTATCTATATGAACTTACTAAGGTGATTATATATATGAAATGATGAGATTATATGAGAAGTTATGCTTGAAGGAGCTATGTGTATATGTGATATTTGAGTTGAGGAATATGGTAAGATATGGCTAAGCAAATGAGCCAAAGAATATATGTGATGAATTTGTTATGAGAATCAATGATGTTATTGTTTCAATTTGGTTATATGCATTTTTATGCTAAGTTTATTTGTATATGGCTTACTAAGCTTTTGAAAGCTTACTCTGTGTGTGTTTGCTCTGTTTTATAAATCGTCAAAGCTATTGAAGGCTCGGGGACCGTCGAGGATTGTCATCACACTACTCAAACTCATTTTGGTACCTTTTGGAAATGTATTTACTAAGTATAGCATGTATAGGCTAGTGAATTGGTAAATGTTTGAGATGTAAATAACCATATGATTTGGCTAGTTAAATATTGGTAACGTGCATGAGTGAATATGGTATTTGGTGCATGTTTTGGTATGTTTTTGGTTGCCATTTGATTGTGGAAATAGGCTTGTTTATGCTTGTAGGTATGACCCTAGTGTGGGTGGTATATTGGCCTTGTAAAGGGCCTGTTATGCATACGCGGTTGTGGCGCATGGGCGTGCCTGGTAGCCGTGTGAATAAGTCAGTATTCAGCCTAAGAGTACACAGCCATGGTACACGGGCATGCCTATTGGCCGTGGGGATAAGTTAGTATACATGCTCCATTTTGGCACGGCCAGGACACATGGGTGTGTCTAGTAGCCGTGGAAGGCACACAGCCTGACTGCACGGGCGTGTGACCTCTGTAGTGTTCAAAAAGTTTTAAATTTTTGAGAATTTTCGTATGTGTTTGGTTTAGTCCTGACCCTTCTCTAAAGCATGCTTAAGGTCTTGGTGACCTATTTAAGTGACACTGTGATTGCAATTGATGACTTGTATCATGAAATGTCCGTAAAAGTTTTCGATCTATTCGGTAATACCTTTAACCCTAATTTAGTGATGGATATGGGTTAGGGGTGTTATATTTGGTTGGTATCAGAGCTACGGTTTAGTCGATTCTCGGACTAACGTAGCGTGTTAGAGTCTAGCTATACATGCCATATATCTGAACTGTGATAGTGTGATGAATCCGGACGTGTGAAATGTGATTTTTGTATAGTAGTGGATCCCAAAAGAGCCGTAGCTGATGATGTAGAAAGTAATGCGCCTGCTCTCGCTCAAGGGACAGCGACGTCTGATCTGAGACCGGCTACGAACGGTCAAGAGGAAGAAGGTAAACAAGCTTTCTTCCAGATGATGAGTGAATGGTTCACTCAGTTTGTAAGAAATAACCCGACTATTTCGCAACCTCCGCCCCTGGTTAATCCCCCTCAGACATCTGCTATGCTTCAGACTATGAATCTGAATCTGTTGAACAAGCCACCGATAGATAAAATCCATAAATATGGGGCTGAAGAGTTCAGGGCTACCAGTGATGACGATGCCGAGAAAGCCGAATTCTAGTTAGAAAACACTATCTGGGTATTTGATGAGATGTCTTTTACTCTGGAAGAAAGTATTAAATGTGTTGTATCATTGCTACGAGACGCGGCCTATCAGTGGTGGAAAACTCTAATTTCTGTTGTTCCGAAAGAACGGGTGACATGGGACTTTTTTCAGATTGAGTTCCGGAAGAAATACATCAGTGAGAGATTCATCGATCAGAAATGGAAGGAATTTCTAGACTTAAAATAGGGTCGTATGTCTGTCACTGAATACGAATGAGAGTTTGTGAGGTTAAGTTAGTATGCTCGAGAATGTGTATCATCGGAAGCGATAATGTGTAAAAGATTTGAAGATGGCCTCAACGAAAATATCCGTTTTCTAGTTGGGATTCTGGATATAAAAGAGTTCGTTGTTCTTGTCGATCGAGCATGCAAAGCTGTGGCACTCGAGACAGATAAAAGAAAAGCTGAATCTGAAGTTAAAGATGTGAGAAAAAGATTTTCGAGAAAATCATTACAGTCTACTTAGAAGAAATTCAGAGATGAACATAGACATTCAAAGACTAATGTGGGACATTCTAGTAGAGATCGAGCTAGATCACATTTGAGTTCCAAAGCTCCGGTAACATCAATGTCAAGTGTTGGAAATTTTCGGTCCGAACGACCTGAGTGTAAGCATTGTGGTAAAAGACTTTCAAGAAGTTATAGATTGAATGATCGGGCTTGCTTTAGATGTGGGTCGTTAGATCATTTTATTCGTGATTGCCCAGAGTCTGTTCAGCCAGAGACTGTTCAAAATTCGAAATTAGATAATGCTCCAGTGAGAGGTAGACCTTCCTTAAATGTAAGAAATGTTAGTGGTAGCCAGAGAACTACGAGAGATACTGTTGTGAGATCTGAAGCTAGAGTGCCTACCAGAGCGTATGCCATCCGAGCTCGTGAGGAAGCTTCATATCCGGATGTTATAACGGGTACATTTACACTTTATGATACTTCTGTGATTGCTTTGATAGACCCTGGTTCTACTCATTCGTATATATGTATGAATTTGGTATCCAGTAAGACTTTGCCTGTAGAGTCTACTGAGTTTGTTATAAATGTATCAAACCCCTTAGGTAAAAGTGTCCTGGTTGACAAAGTATGCAAGAACTGTCCGTTAATGTTTTGAGATATCTATTTCACTGCTGATCTGATGCTATTACTGTTTGATGAGTTTGATATAATTCTGGGTATGGATTGGTTGACATTGCATGAGGCTATTGTGAACTGTAAAAGGAAGACTATTGATTTGAGTCGTCAAAATAGTGAAATAGTTCGTATTGAGTCGAATGATTTAAATGGATTGCTTGCTGTGATATCTTTATTGAAAGCTCAGAGTTATGTGAAAAAGGAATACGAAGCTTATTTTGCTCATGTGATTGATTCAAAAGTGTCTGAAAAGAAAGTTGAATTAGTGCCAGTTGTCTGTGAGTTTTCTGATGTATTCCCTGAAGAATTGCCGGGATTGCCTCCTATATGTGAAGTTGAATTTGGTATTGATCTGTTGCCTGGTACAACATCTATTTCGATAGCTCTGTACAGAATGGCACCAACAGAGTTGAAAGAGTTAAAGTCTCAGTTGCAAGAGTTAATTGACAGAGGGTTCGCAAGACTGAGTTTCTCACCTTGGGGTGCTCCTGTTCTGTTTGTGAAAAAGAAAGATGGCACGATGAGAATTTGCATTGATTAGCGTTAGTTGAACAAAGTGACCATAAAGATCAAATATTTGTTGCCCAGGATTGACGATTTGTTTGATAAGTTAAAAGGAGCCGCTGTGTTTTCTAAGATAGATCTGAGATCGAGATATTATCAGTTGAGAGTAAAAGATTCAGACATTCCAAAAACTGCTTTCAGAACAATGTACGGGCATTATGAGTTTTTAGTTATGCCTTTCGGGCTAATGAATGCTCCTGCTATTTTTATGGATCTGATGAATAGAATTTTCAGACCGTACTTAGATCGATTTGTTGTTGTTTTCATAGATGACATTCTGACTTATTCACGTGATGAGATTGAGCATACTGAGCATCTGAGCATCGTGTTGTAAACTTTGCGGGAAAAGCAATTATATGCGAAATTCAGTAAATGTGAATTCTGGTTACGTGAAGTCAGTTTTCTGGGACATATTGTATCGACCTCTGGAATACGAGTTGATCTGAGCAAGATTTCTGCTATTCTAGATTGGAAACCTCCGAAGAATGTGTCTAAAATCCGTAGCTTTCTGGGACTTGCTGGTTATTATCGAAGGTTTGTAAAAGGCTTTTTAATGATAGCTACTCCGTTGATTAGATTGCTTCAGAAAGATGTGAGATATGAATGGTCTGATAAATGTCAAAAAAGCTTTGATCAATTGAAAACTTTGTTGACTGAAGCTCCAATTTTAGTACAGCCAGAATCGGGTAAAGAATTCGTGATATACAGTGATGCTTCGTTGAATTGTCTGGGATGTGTACTGATGCAAGAAGGCAAAGTTATAGCTTATGCCTCGAGACAATTGAAGCTGCATGAAAAAAACTATCCAACACACGATCTTGAATTAGCTGCGATTGTGTTTGCATTAAAAATTTGGCGACATTATCTGTTCGGTGAGAAATGTCATGTGTTTTCAGATCATAAAAGTTTGAAATACCTGATGACTCAGAAAAATTTGAATTTGCGATAGAGAAGGTGGCTAGAACTATTGAAAGACTATGAACTTGTGATAGACTATCATCCGGGCAAAGAAAATGTCGTTGCTGATGCACTGAGTAGGAAATCATTGTTCGCACTACGGACTTTGAATGCTCAATTAGATCTGTTTGATGATAGTTTAGTAATAGCTGAATTAAAAGCAAAACCTTTGTTTGTACAGCAGATATGTGATGCTCAGAAAGTTGATAATGAGATAATAGCGAAAATAACTTAGTGTGATTCGAACTCTGATTCTAAATTTTGAATCGATAATGATGATTGCTTGAGATTTCGAGATCTAATCTGTGTTCTGAGAAATCCAGAGTTGTAACGTCCCGGGTTAGGGGCTGTTTTGTTGTTGCATGATATTGCATGAGTTTAGTGTGCTGTGTTGCTACTCCGGTTTTAGGGGTTATGCACCTAGTGCATGTCTCAGGTGTTAGCAGGCTTTTTGTGTGCTTAGTCAAGTTTTTAGGGGGTTTGGAGAACCCTGGGTGGTAGGGGAGGCTTTTAGAAATTTTTGATTTTTAGGGTGTAAAGGGGAGCTTGGCTTTTGGGGGTCTTAAAAGTATTTTTAGGTGGTTTGTGTCACATAGGATGTGTTAGCAAAGTGGCAGGTGGGACGCCACTAAGGCTTGTGTGTGTGGCGTCATTTGCAGGAGGGAGAGATCTTGTGTTCAAGCTATGAGTGGCCACCTTTTGGCTTTCTTTTTGACGCCTAGGAAGGGAGAGTTTGTAGGCAGTTCAAACTCTGCCTTGGACCTAGTCTATGGGTGAGATGGACGGCAAGGAGCGATTTGTGGAAGGGGACTAATTCAAATGCTTTTGAATTAGTGGCTTGGAGTATTTTGAGGAGTGGTGGCCGAATTTTAGGGGATTTGGGGGGAGTGTGGACGGCTTAGTGTGGGAGAAGGGAAGGCCGAATGTACCTTTGTTTTGGGGTGCATTTTCGGTCACATTTGGTAAAGAAGAAAAGCTCTCTTTCTTTTGTCTTTTGTAATGAAACTTCAAGAGAATGTTCTCTCATTTTCTTCATTCTATTTGAAACCAAAACATCAAACCCCTTTAGTTGTTTAAAAGTTGCCTTGTTTTCTTGATTTTGAGCTTGTGGCCAAATGTCCCTTTCTACATCTTCTTCCTTCTTCATTGGAGTAAGCCAAATTATAACTCTCTTCTCTCCATACTCTTTTCTTTGTTTTGAGACCTTGATAGCCAAACCCCATTCTCCAACATACCTTTCTCCATTGCTTCTTCTTTCTAACCGAAAGCACTTTTCTTTTCTTTGTTCCTTTTGTTAACTAGCCGAATATCAACCCCTTGTTTCCCCACTTTTCTCTTGAGTTCTCTTCCTTGTGTGAAGCCGAAACTTCTTTCCCTCTTTGTTAAGGTGTTAGCCGAATCTTTTCCTTCTCCTAGTGGTGTTTATTTTGGCCGAATATTGGTGGAGTTTTGGTGCTCATCTTGGGTGGTGCAATCGGTTGGTGAGGGGCTTTTGGAAGCAAGCAAAGGAGTCTTCCTACTCTGCTAACCGTTGGGTAAGTGATGGTAAGAAGTTGGTTGATGGTTCATTCTTGTTAAGCTTAGTGGTGAGACTAATTGTTGTGTTTTTAAGGAAGGCCGATTGTCGGAGAACCATTGGTTGATCGTGGATTTGAAGGAAACCAAATCAATCGTGAGGAGAAAGAGGAGCCGTTTTCTTCACAATTGATTAGTAAGGGGTAAGTGATTGGTGTTAGTATTGTTAGTTCAATCTTTTGTTTCCGATCAAGTCAAAGGTGATTAGGATTAATTATTTGTCTTATAGGGTGCCGATTGTTGGAAGGAGAACCATCGTTGGTTCGAGGTTTGGTTGGAAACCAAACCATTCGCAAGAGTAAGGTAATGGCTTAATATTAACCCCTTTGGGTTTATATGTCTTTGGCCGAATGGTCTTAGTGCCTAATCTGTGTTGGCCGATTGTTATAGGAGCTTGATACTCGAGGGATTTAGATCGCTTCGTTGGGATCTTTAGACTCGTAATTACTGTGTGTGTAAACTAACACACTATACTTAGTAATATTGTTATTAAACCCGTTTGCCTATTAAAATCATGACGAAGATGATGGATTATTGGATACCCAAACGGGTATGTGTACGTATCGGGTAAGTCTAATTTATTACAAGTTCTATTATGGATACCCCTGGGTATTATGATCTATGTTATGTATGCTATGAGATGTAATGCTAGACATGTTGGCATGACTTGTATGATATGCATGATCACATGAGTTGGTATGATGATGGGTGATATGAGTGGAGGGAGCGGTGATATTTTGTCTTGTGAGCACCGGTGTTTTGGTAACACACTTTGTGACTTTGGGTCACCAAGTGCTTTGGTAGCACATTTGTGTCTTTGGGACACCAGAGGTTGGGCACCTCATTGCGACTTGTCCCTGTGGTTAACACCACCTTGGGTTGGCCCCACTTTGAGATATGGGATCGTCGCTAGTGATTGGGTATCACACGATGGGTTGGCCCCATCATTCGATTATCGTGACTACGGTCACCAAAGTGCTTTGGTAGCACATTTGTGTCTTTGGGACACCGAGAGGTTGGGCACCTCATTGCGACTTGTCCCCGTGGTTAACACCACCGTGGGTTGGCCCCACTTTGAGATATGGGATCGTCGCTAGTGATTGGGTATCACACGATGGGTTGGCCCCATCATTCGATTATCGTGACTACGGTCACCCGGTGCTTGGGTAGGACATTGTGTCTTTGGGACACCAAGTGTTTTGGTAACACATTGTGACTATATGTCACCGGTGGTTTGGCACCACCAGTGGTTTGGTACCACACGGGGTAGGAAAGGAGATACAGATGGTTAGGATTGGGTTGCATTAACTATGCTGCTATGTATGATGTGTGTTAGCATGTTGTTTCATCGGGAGCGGGATTTATGCATCGAGTCATTCGACTCACCCTCTCCTTTGACATTTCAGTGACTCGTGAGACGCGGACATGGAGTAAAGGATGGACTCGGGTGCTCATGCCATGCTTAATAAAGTTTTACTCAAACTCTATCATTTGGGTACTTTAGTTTAATTACTTTTATTTGGGTTTTAATTTGGATTTGTAAAAGGCCTTTAAATTATGTTTTTTGATGGTTATGTTTTAATTAGATTCGCAACCTGCTTAACAAATAACTTGGTATGAAATTTCACTAAAATTTGGTAAGATAATGTTTTCAAAATTATAACGCAATGTGTTTTAAACTATACCATCGGGTATCTCACTATGTTTTGCTATAGAGTAAACTCAAATGATTTTCAAACCAAACTCGATGTTCTACTAGGACGAAAATGTTTCAAAATAGCACTAAGAACCTATTGGATATGCTAAATGAAATCAACTCGTTTTAACTATATACTTTGGATAAGTTTTCAAAATCTAATCAAACAAGCCTACTCAAATTTTCCTCAAATTCACTATGTTTTCACCCCGCTTTTAAACGAAAAAAAAAATCTGATCACTCAAAGACGTTTCCCCGTAACATACCAGACTTGGTCGTGGTGTCTTGTCCGAGTTTGGGGTGTTACAATTGTGGTATCGAGCCAAGTTCAAAGGTTTTTACTGTGGGCCCGAGGCCCAAAAGTTTTTAAGAGTTTATTTTAAGTGTTCAGTATGGTTTGAAAGGCATGGCACCGAGTGTCCCGCACTTGGGCCGCCTGTAAGTACCCGTACTATTGCTTGTGAATTGATTGGATGTGATATGATTTGATGAATAGCAATAGTATACTACTTTTAGAGATTGAAACCGATAGGATTCTCGTGAACTCGCGAGAACAAATCCTCTTAAAATATTCATAAGACTTGCTTTTAAACAAGTGGAATAAATATCGATGCATAAAATTCTTAATCGATACGTAGGAAGATTAGTCATGAGCGCTAGAGGTGGACGTGGTCGTGGACGCAGGTCGTGGTAGGATGACG